>CABFPE010000077.1:1215404-1235289 GCA_900660155.1 Hofstenia miamia
ACCAAGACAAATTACCTTCGTCTGGGCTAACGAGCACTTAGTTCTGTTGACTTTCAATCCTGCTCTCTGTAACAGATCTAATGTACGACCAAGCTTAGTTAAATGCTCCTCAAAAGTATTGCTGGCAACTAAGATATCGTCAATGTAAGCCAATATGCCGGGTTTGAGAATGTTAGCATTGTCTTTGAGCACCTTGGTCACATAGCTCTGAAAGGTCATATACTTCCACTCATACAGACCATAAGGGGTAATAAAGGCTGTCTTTGGGATGTCAGAAGGGCGCATGGGTACCTGCCAGTATGCTTTGCACAAATCAAGGCAGGAAAAGAATTTATATTTGCTAGCATCGTATAAAAGGTCTTTGATACTAGGTAACAGATATGCATCCTTAATTGTTATGTCATTAAGCTTTCTGAAATCAATGCACAGCCGATATTTCTTGCCTCTCTGCCCTGAAATCATCACATCTCCATTGATGAAATCTTTGGAGGATACAGCAACTCTGGTCCAATGCTTCNGTTCAAGCAAAATGGGTTCTCTTAAATTAAAGATGACTTCTTTCTCAGGAATAGTAGCAAGTTTGGTAGCTCCCTGGTCTTTGATAGCAATTGTATTTTTTTTTTAAATCAATTACACATGAGTTCCTTTCCAGGAAATCATTTCCCAGTATGAGATCATATGGGAGGCAATGATCTGAGAAGTAGGTTGAGAAAAGTTAAGTAATGATCCAATGGTACAAGGGGTAACATCCAGGTTACCAATGCTTGTACAGGGGACACTCTGAATTGGAGAAGTCCCAAAAGTAGGAGAGTAAGTAACAGTATGACTAGAATCCATACTAACTTAAAGAGCAAAACAATAATATCTAGAACTGACAGTGGGGAGCACTTCCATACACACAGAAGAAAAACGCAACTCAAAGAGGTAACAACAATTAGCAGACCAAATTGGGGAAACAAACACGGCAGTATTTGGTAATATATCCAACGCATCAAAGCACTAAGAAAGTAAAACAAAACAAGAAATTTAACAATTGACATCAGCCAAATAAGACGCACTAAGGGCTTCGTCATCATCCTTCAATTGTGAGGAAGTTAAGTAATACATCAATAGGTGAATTTACTCTGAAGTTTTATAGTGATCAGGGGAAACAATTATCCCAGCTGATACGCACTGAAACAAAAACCAACTAACAACCAAACCATTAAAAGAAAACAACAAGATTAAACAGTTATCACGTCAGCATCCTGTCATGGTCGCCATGTAGAATTGTGGGCTGGTAGGGTAACTTAACTAGAAATTTAATTGACTCTGCAGAAGGTTTAAATAGCGTTTACACTACAGCCATGATTCTGAGAAATAGAATAACATAGAACTTATAACTTATAGATGTAACATTGGTAATTCATCCGAGTAACAAACTACTTTAGGTAAAATCCAAGATGACCAATTTGTATGGCTTCCAGCCAAAGCAAAGTATCCAGAAGTAAAGTGCTTAACCTATTGACTGGTGCTACCCTATTTGTCTCACTTTTTAATTTCTATCTCAAAAATACAGAATCTCATTTTCATTGTTATCTCTCAGCTCACTATTAAATAATCTGTAATTGCCAGATATTCATGGTAGCCAACAGCATGGTATCATCACAGTGTTACGAACGAGAGGAACATTCATTTTTTAATCCAGGATATCTATATATTGATCAAGATAATATAATTTTTAGTCTAACATACAATTACATTTAGTGCTCTTTAAATGCATGGAGAAAGAACTCAAAACTTATAAACCTAATCCAAGTTATGAAGATACATACATAAAAATAGCAGTTTGCTTAATTCAATTGCTTATGCCAAAATAAGTACACTCTGTTATGTACAAAATGATAATACCAATGTGTATAAGGAAATCATTGAAAAACAACAGATTTTTAAAAAGGCACTAATAATTTTCACAAGCTGACACAGGTTGAGAATGCTTTTAAATGCTTTGAAATCTAATATATATATANAGAATTTAATAAATATAAGCCTTTATTTCTAATTAATAGTGTTCTATTCTATGTGCAGTAAGATCACATCTAAATTTCACAAAAAACAAATAAATGACTCTGCCTAAAATCCAAAAAATAACACAAGTACATAGTTATATAGAGTCATAACATTTTGGCCCACCCACCCAATATTGAATTGTAATTTATAATTAGTAACACCAGAATGAATTAACTCACCTAGCTCGCTTAATTGATAAATGAAAGTAAAAGTATAGAAATGGAGAACTGTTGTATTTTCGATATAACCTAGACAGACTAATTCTCATTGTTTTAATGCTTCAACAAGAGTTTCTTGTTTCACATTAAACAAATAAATAATAGTTGTTGTAAAGTATTCTCAGAATTTCAAACTCTGGTAATTAGTAAAGCTAACATTGCACAGCTTTAATAATAACTCTTGTGAAACAAATCATTTGTATCAAAGGACACGACATATGGAAACTCTATATACACAACATTTACGAATTACAATCGTGAATTTGTTATTATTTCTGAATTATAACAGTAAATTTTACAAATCAAAAAATATTCACAGCAATATGGGAAAACCAATAATATAATTCCCCACAAATGCCTGTGATTCCCCATGGGGATTGATATTAGGACCATCACACAAGCCTGGTAACATCTCTGTCACAATGTACTTTAATAAGCATTGCCAAATTATGAAGACAAAGAGATATGTATGATAGAGAACATCTGGTGAGGTGCATAAAAAATTCTTAAACTCTGAGGGGGGTTTGAACCCCATGAACCCCCCATCAGATCCGCTACTTGATGTTATCAGGGTCAGAACCCAAAGCAAAGCACTGTAGCTCAAGAGGAACAAGAAGTGGTAAGGCATCACCAGTTACTGTGGAAATGATCATGACTCACATGCAAAGCTCATTGTGTGGAAATGTCTCAGATATTGTGTGTTGTGATTCCCTAACATTTTTGTGTATTGATTGTACTTGTTATTACTGATAATAATAATATATTAGGGTTCACAACCATTCTGCATTAGCTTATTATTAACCCCACTGTAGAATTGCAGGGAACTCTGGCTACTCTAGTTGTACTAGGAAACTCAAGAGCTAAGATTGAAGGTTGCAAAGTCTACTGTAACAGAGAGTAGCAGAGAGTGACCCACATTCCAAAAAAAGAAAGAAACATTGGTGGTTCACCAATTTGCCTAAGAAATACAGAAATTCCATAGAAAACTCCAGCAGTGACCAATTCACATGGCATCATGCTGAAGCCATATCCATGAAGCATCCTTACTTGCCAAGGTGCTAATTGTGTGTCTCAAGTATTAATTTCTAGCTCAATAAACAATTTATCTCAGAGTTCTATTATCTCAGCTCATGTAAATAAATAATAAACAAAAGGCACATAATTGCTGTGCATTCACATTTGCCAACAGCATAGTATATTTGCATTGTGTTAATATTATGTGCATGTATGAATCAATTGAATAAAAAAGTTCTTATTCCCTACACAACCATAACCTAAAGTGACCACCTTTAAGGAGCTATTTGTCACCCCAGACCCAGTGCAGTTTCCTCCCAAATTGTTGCCAGATCTTAAGCAATAATTATCATAACCAAATCCTTGATGATGAATCTAAAAGGAGTTACTAGATAATAAAAGTGTGAAAAGATTAAACACAGTTGGAGGAAGACAAATATATTGTGTGCTTCACTACAGTTTCCTCAGATATTTATTACAAAATTCTGTAAATTGTTACTTGGTTACTGTTTACAGTTCAAACACAATTTCCCTTGCAAAGTTAAAATGAGTAATCAAATGTAATTTGAAGTGAGGTGACAAATAATAATTCTATCAAATAACTACACTTGAAAATATGAATAAATTGATTAAAAGGAATTGATACAAATTGATAGCACCCAATCATCAAATCAGGACGTCAAAAAGACCTAATGTTATTTTCAGAGTACCAAATAAATAAAAAAGGACATAAGACCCCAAATGACTCTACACTACATATAAATAGCTCTACTTGTATATAGTTATAACTATGCTCTGAATACATGTGAACAATCAATACAGTCAGCAAAAATCACAGTTGTAGTTGGAGGTCACAAATATAGCTGTCTGAGGTGACAGTTACAATTAACAACATGTAATATAGTTCAGGGCTCATAGGCCCCTTGTATGTATAATAGAACCTATTATTTTGCCTTAGTAATTTGGATTTATGGAGGGTTAGCCTAAAGGTAGCTATCCAGCTATTTAATGACATGAGTTATTACAGTGAATGAATTGGTTGATAAGCTACAACAAAATAAAAATCTGTATATGTAGACTTAACTTACAGAGCACATAACAAAGGAAGTCTCTGGCTACCAGATGCACTGCATTATGAATAGCTGTGTGTGTATTGGCTCCAAGAATCACTTTAGTTGAAGACTGGGACCATTTGGTACTACTTGTTTTTTTTAGATTTCACCAAACCATTTTGCTGATAAATGTAATATCAAACTGCATTAATTGTTTTACAGAAATTAAAAGGATAATAATTGTTTTGTGTACAAAAATATAAAATAAATTATTGATAGTTCTTAGTTACTTTGTTTTTCTCTTTTGTACCACATGACTATGCCACACTAAATCAATTGTATTCCCAAAACCAAAGTTGAACTGGATACTCCTAGAGGAAACCATGATCCTTAGTACCTACATTCATGAATTTTTGAAGTATGTCAAAGATGAGAAATAAGTGGTTTATGAATTTTGTCCAAAAGAAAATAGCAGGTGGGGAAGGGTTTTTTTTTGCTATACAACTGAATTTTGGCAGATAGCAAAAGCATTTAGCTCTTAAACAGGTCTTTCTTGTTATGGATCCAATAAATATTTTGCAATTTATTATGAGAATATTATGAAAAAAAATAATTTTTTAGTATTTTTTCAAAAAATAGAAACTAATTTTTCAAAAATTTTCTCATCTCCCATGGATCAAATCATTTTAGAAGAACTAGCTTTCAAATGTACATAAATATTAACCTTAAGGTTTTCATAAATATCCTCATAAATCATCATACTTTTTACAAAATGTGATTAGGCAATGAATCCAGCCTTATATCATGTGTGGATCCCACTGTGGTGCATAATGAATATCATTATAAATAAATCTTCTTTGCAATGTGAAACACTTTTTTCTATTTCTATCACTAAACAAATTTTAATCTTATATTTGCAGTTGCTCTGGGGGATAACAACATTTCTCTGGGAGGGCATTTACCCTCAAAATACCCTTGTATATTCTTTAATGGATGTAAAGTTGTGAACAACTAACAATTACTCATTTATGCTTAGTCAAATACATTTTTGCATTTGAAATAAATGTATGTTGGTGGTTGCTACTAATTTCTTCATATACAAAAGCTATTCACTTAATGATTAAGTTTAAATATCTTTGTTAGAGAGTTGATAATCTACTTTTGGATTAACTGAAATTCCTAAATTTTGATATATTAGATAATTAATTGTTTTTATTATAATTTCTTTACTAGTAGGTAATTAAATATCCCTAAACAGTACACAGCAAACTTTCTTATGTTACCAAGTCTTGTTGGGATGCTGCAAAAAATTTCAAACTATCTCAGTTTTGGGATATATTATGTAAACTGAATGTTAAAGTAAACTAGGTCTTATGGATACAAAACAAACTCTTTACAAAAAGCTAAGTAGGATCATTTTTTATTAAGTACAGCTAATTCTAATTGTTAGAATAACAAGCTCATAGCTAAATGTCTGCTTACTGCAAAAATTAAAGTATCTGGAAAACAACATAACACATGAATTTAAATTTCTTGCTAAATGAAAAAAATAATAAAAGTTAACAAACCTTCAAATTAATTTTGACTAATCAAATATTGATTTTAACTTCAAATGAAACTATGATGCCACATGAATTATTAAATTATCTAAGCAAATGAACAGAATGTAGAGAAATTCAATACCTACTATCAGCATTTTTTAATTCTTTAAATGCTAAAAATTCAAACTTGAATGAGTTTGCTAAACTCAATGATAAACTTGGAAAAGAAATAATTAAAACAGTGCTCTGAAGTTTTGCAAAATGAATATTTTTTACTATAAACTCAGAATTAGAAAAACTCATTCAAATTCAGAATTTTCTTTGAAAAATGCTCAAACTTTGACTCTAAATGCAAAACCTCGAACTTGGACTGAGTAACTCAAACTTGACTTAAAAATCTTGCATAAGACTAGTAAAATCATTTTATTATAAGACTAGAAGTGTGAAAAATTTTATAAATATTTATTTACAAATTGTCATGCAGAAAACAGGGCATTTTAAATATAAAGCTATTATTGATGTTATCATAACTTAAATTATTCAAATATCTTACAGCACACATTTTCATCAGCTAATTGCTGATTTTGCAAGCCTATTTCCCAGTTCTTTATTATAAACTATATTCGATATTGATTTTTAAAACATGTAAACATTTTTTGGTTACGTAACTAATTATGACGCTTACTTCTCAGCCAATTATGTTTAGTTTGTTTTAGCAATATTTAATTTATCTCATAGTATTTAGTTTAAAGTAAGGAAGCATGACTGATTTTGATATTGATAGTGATGAAGATCTATTTCCAACAAGAGCTAAATCTGTAATTATATTTTATCATTTATAGTAATTTTTTTGTAGGATTATGTTCAACCTTCTGCACCAGTCATGCCTGTAACTCCTCCCATTCGAAGTGTTTCTTTAGTTAATTCAACACCTGTTCCTGAATACGGTAAATTTGTTTTTTTTGCAAGAACCTTATTTACAAAGTTGTAGGAATAGGCTATTAATATTAAGTTGATGGAAAAAGTGAATTGGTGCAAGACGGAGGGATTAATTTTATACAGTATGGAATTCAAAATTAGTTTCTATTATTTGTGCTATTACTATTGATACAATTCTTTATTTTTTGCGAGGGAATTAAAATTCCAAATATGCAGTATTGGCATTGGGTAAATTATTAAATCTTCAAATTCGTTTGAATAGCTGTGTACAAAGTGCATCCTAACATATCGTCACCCTAATAAAATAATTGCCTAAGTCAATATTTTAGGTTTTAAGAAAAATGAGAAAAACATGTTTTTTAAACAAATCAGCAATGTTTATTAACGGATGAGCCAAAGTTAAAGTTGTTAGTTTACAAAAGTATATTTTTTATATATTTGTTGTTCAACTAAAGCAGTAAAAAATGTTTTGAGGGTGTGATTTTTTACTTAGGCATTATTCAAATGTTTTTTGTGGGACATATGCAAATTTCATATTGACATAGGCAATTGAGCAAACCTTTCTTGTGACTTAGGCAATTCGAAAACAAAACACTACAATGTACTATTGACTATACAGTTAGAAAAAATATAATGAATAAAACAAGTAGCAATGTACAGTAAGCTAGCTTAATGTAGAATACTTGAGGTAGATTCTACCGAAAAAGAAATATACTTTAGATTAATTACTATTTTCCTTAGGTCTGGCCGATAAATAATAAAACAATCACCTCATGTTATATTAAGGCTCAATACTTGAGGTATTTATATGTATATAAAGACAACAATTTTTCATTTATTATTCTAAACCTTTTTTATAAATAAGGCAAAGCATTTTCCAAAAGGTGTTAGCTGGATGTGGTGGAGAAGTGGTTGCCAATCAGTACTGTCCGCAAAATCTATTTTTTTTAGTGAACGTCATGATGATGTATTTAATTCCTTGTAGGTCATATACTGTGGGATCCCCTGCGTTCTTCCCTGGCCGTTTGCTTTTAATTGCTACACTGTCCAGTTTCTTGAAGTCCCCATGCTTCCTACTCTTTACATGGTATGGTGAACGAATTCTTGCAGACTGCATGAGTACAACATAATCTCTCTCTGCGTACACATCAGCCACAAATTTTCTCTCTATTGTGCTATGCATTGAGTCACATTCCATTTGCGTGTGACCTACCACTAAATATATTTGAGTTATGGTGACATTGTGCTTCATAGCAAGGGCTATATACATACTGGCAACAACTGCATTTCTGTTTTGGTAGTTACAACCATCACTCCAGACGACTAATTCCTTAATAGCTGGTGATTTTGTCAGTATGGCGTCAAAGTGCTCGTGTTGAATGTAGCAAACACTTCTGCATCGAGATTAGCTTCCGATTCATTCCATACGTAACAATAGCCATCTTTTGTTGCAAGGTTAAAAAAAGTTAAATTATGTACCTGGAGCTTACTTTTGTAGTACATACAACTTGCTTTTGTATTTGGACAGAGCAACAGAGCTTGCATGTCCATGGTCCATACAGATTTCTCAGCACTGGCTGATTCTTTGTCCATTTCCTTTTCATTCCTTGCCTGGTCTTTAGATGCACTATGTGTTGCATAATCATCTTGTTGTAGATTTCCTGCCTTAAAAGACTCACAAACATCATCACATTTATCTTTTCTTGGGATGAAGATTGAATAATTTTCTTTGGTAAAAACCTCAGAGAAATATGCGATGCTTACTACCCTCTTCCCATTTTTTGAAGCATCATTTACATATTCCCTGTGGAGAATTGCCACAGTGGTGCCAGGGTAAAGGAATTTCTTTGTCTGATAGGCAGAAACCTTCCTACAATAATGGGACTCTACCGTTGGAAGAGCCTCCAGCCAATCTGTCAAATATGTTTTGTCTTCTTCACTTATTTTTGCACATTTACCTAAGAAAGAAATAGAATAACTGCATTAATCATAGCAAATAGTAAAAATTCATAAAAGTGGTAACATCTTTTAGGTTAGAAATGGTGCCATTGGGGAAACTGTCTTACTTTTTGCTTTGGATTTTTAAGATCCAAAGATTATTTTAAGATGCAAAACTTAACATTTTTGGGACTATGTTTTTTAGACACTTCTTTTTCATGCGATTTTACCCATGACGTAATTGTCCTCTCTGAGACTTCTAAAGTGGAAGCAAACATTGTTTTGCACACTTGGAATGTTCTACCATCTAATTTTAGATTGTATTGCAATGAAGTACCGCGTCTTGAATTAAGAGCATTCTTTTTTTGTTTGATGTCCACCTAAGTGAAAATAGGAAAAACATAAAAAGCTGTGATATCGTTGAATATGCAATATCATAGAATTCAAATTAAAGAATATGCTTTTTATACAAAGTAATAACAAATTAAATCACAAACTATAAAGTTAATCGTTACTATCAATGGTTAAGAACGTTCCAGTGTTATGGCCGAGATTTAATAATCATGTGGCTACTCCACTGCAAGAGGCTAATAAACTGTATTGACTTCCCCAAGGTGCTGAATTTTTTGAGGTTATAACATTAAATCTTCATTAAATCGCTCTACCTTAGTTACTGATGTCTTGATAAATAGTCGCCTTTCATTCAACGTTTTTAAAGAACAGAAAGCTTCAAACATTTTTGTTCGGTCGTCCTCTCGTATGGCATCACATTGACGAGTTTTTACTCTCTTGCAAAACCTTGAAGAACATGGTTTTGCTCATATACTGCTCTCCCTTCATTCTTTTTACTTTTGAAACATTTTGATTCCAATTTTCAGGACGTGGCCTTTTCTGCCTTTTTGTAATCTAAAATAATATGAATTTGAATTTAGTGATATCATTCCAATACATTCAAATACAAAAAAACCTTATACGGTTCCATGTAAAATCATGCTGAAAAGATTCTATAAAATTTGCCCCTACATAACATTTCCGCAAAATCTTACCTTAAGTTCCATCATATTCCTAAGTCATGAATATCATTTCACTTATGGCAACATGGTACGTTACCATTGGTAACCAATTTGACCTTTTAACAATATTTTTTGTATAAATTTTCAAAATATTTTTCCAAACGATATTATCATTAAAATTGTAAAATGAGGGCAGAACCCAAAGAGCCTTGAATTAAACAGAGAAATTAACTTACATTATCATCTGGCTGGTTTTCTAAGTGAGGGGGTAAGTTTAAAATATTAGTACAATGTGTTGAAAGAACAGTCTGAGTGACTTAGCAAAAAATCAAAATATCTGAAAAAAATGACTTAGGCAATTATTTTATTAGGGTGACGATATGATGCTTACAAATAATTCAAGAATGTGCACCAATAATAGCTATTAGATTTGAATCAAATTTCCATTTGATTTTAGATTAATCTTACAATAATAGAGTCGTAATCGACTTTTTGGAGCGCCGAATAAAATTTATTGAATTATTTGTCAAACTATGGCTTTAATGTTCAAGTTTCAATAATGTTATACCATAGTTTTAAAAAATTTAAGCGTTTCCTTTACTTGAAACTTCTTAGTTCATGAGCCAGAACTATTCTATTTAGTATTTTGGCTTAGGGAAGCTGTGATCAGCTATGCCATGTGTGCGTACGATCTGAGTCTTTTTAATCACTTAAACCTATTCATTTCGCTTGTCTCGATTTTAATAGATTAAAGGATTTAATATCTATACTCAATGGTATGCTAGTGTGTATCAATACTCTTTCTTTTAATGAATGGACACAACATCACTGATCTCTCAATTCAATGTTTATGGGAATACAATTGTTTCGAGCAAAGAATTGTAATATAAACACTAAATTGATTTACTGTCACTTAATTACTCTATAGATACTATATTGTAATATGTAGTGAAAATCATGAATTAACCTCTAAATTCTTCTATCTTAACATAAATACATATTTCTTTTCCTGTATTGTCAGTAATAATTTTCATACTAAGCATTTTTACAATACCGGCATGAAGTACAAGAAGCAAACATAAATCCCTCAACTGTGAAATTCAATTCTATTATTTAGTAAATTGACAATTTTATTATGCACCTCTTAAAAATTCAATTTCGCAATTAGTACTGGAGTATTCTATCTAGGCAATTATATCTATGCTTAGTGATTTAATACAGCATGTTATCAAGTGTTTTTAATTTTTTGCATGGATATACTTAGTGACTTATCTACATTTATGAAATGTTATTCTAATTATTGGTTGAAATTTGTTTTCGACAATTTATCCTTGTGCAGTTTTAAATCAGAATGTTTTATTGTCTTTTCATGTGAAAAGCATTAATAATATATCCGAACATAAACACAATATAGCTTGCTTTCCTCACGCTGTAGGCGATCATTTAACATGTAGAGCTTTCGTTAAAAATGAATTTTCGAAATATATGATTGTCTGTAAAGTCAACATAAAAATATAAAAAATTAAATACAATTTAAAAGAATGATATATTGATTTTTGGATGGCATTTTAAAAATTGATATCAATTTAACGTACGGTAGGAATAGATACTCTGAATTAATCATTCCAAGTATCTTGTTTAAGCCATGTATTTCCTAATGGTTTTCGGTAAAAATTCACTATAATTTCAAGTTTTTACTTTAGATGTGGCACTAAACGAAGAGAAAAACGAATTGTATCCGAATATCGACACAACGGTAATTGTTGTTTACTTTTTGCTATATCTAACATTTATTCAAAACAGTGTTGGAAAATGTTTTCTTTAACAGGTTACATATTAAATAGAAGAATCGTTTCAATGTAGCCGTGAAACTTAAATGCCATTAATTAATTTTCCGGTTTTTATATCTTTCAGCAATGGAGTTTTCTATAATTGGTGAAGAAATTACTACAACGTACATTTATGTATGTATTTCACCTGTGTCTCATCCACTGTTTCGTCTGAAAAAATCAATTCGTGGACAATACAATCTCATCTGAATTTCAGAATTACACAAATTTTTTTCCCATTTGCCGATTTATATGATAAGGAAATATTTTTAGAGTACTTCGGATTCTTTTATTCGAGTATCGATATCTGCTCCGCGAAAAATAGGTTTGAAAATCCATGAATACGCATCATTTTTAGCCAGTTTATATTTAAATGTAACGAACAGTAGTTGGGATTCATTTTGTAATTTCTATCTTCTATACTCTAACAGCAACTAATTTCAACTTTCAGGGGATGGTATTGGAGCTTTCGTCTCATACAAAATGACTGTTAAAACAAATATGATATCTCTTCTAAAACATGCAGAATTCTCTGTCACTAGACGGTTTAGTGATTTTTTGGGTATATATCAACGATTAGCTCAGCGTTATTTACAAATGGGAAGAATCGTTCCACCGTGTCCAGAAAAAAGCTTTGCAGGTATTTCTTCATTTTAATGCTTATTTAATGTGTTTTAGGAATGGCTAAAGTTAAAGCTGGTAAAGAAATGAAAGAAGAAATTGTTTCAGTTGGAGACTTCGTTGATAAACGCAGAGCCGCCTTAGAACGTTTTATTAATCGTTGTGTTGCCTCTCCTACTTTAAGAGAGGATCCTGATCTCATCGAATTCCTGACTGCTAACTGTGTAAGTTGGTTAAGTATGTTATACACAAAATTATTAAAATTACAAAGTCGAGAGAAGATTTCCAGTTATCACCATAAACTATCACGTATTTAAGAAAATTTCCATATAGTATTATATTAGTTCCAATTTACAAAAGTTATTTTTTTACTAACTCCCAATATGACACAATTTTCGCTGATATCTAAAATGAAACCAGGTTATGCAAGAATATTTTATCCAATTTGATCGATTCGTTTTCTTTTATAAATTTCATTCCATAGCCACAAATTTTGAATTCTCAGTTGTACGATTTACAGCGTATATCAACTTTTAATCTACAATACAAAAGTGACGACCAGTCTTATTCTGAAAGTGTACAATTAGATTTTAAATACCAATGTTTCAATTTTTTAGCTCCGAAAGGCTAAGCATACTAGTGCCTTGAGTAGTGCAAACATTATGAAGAAAATTAATTTCGCTGTTGATACCGTTTCTGCTGCTTCGAAAGCGAAAATAAACGATCCAGATAAGGTTTGAAAACTTTAATTTTCAACTTAATTTTATTTTGTTTTAGTGGTTTGAGGTAAAAACCGAACAGCTCGATGTGCTGGACAAACAATTTCGTAAAGTTCATTCAATTATTAATACTATCATTGAATCTCGAAAAGGTTTATTTTTAAATTATTACACAATTCTATCCTAAATATTGTTTAAATGATTATATTTCGCACTTTCAATTTGTTCAATCTCCATCCAGTCTCCATGTCTCGGTTAAATCAAATGGTACTCGATTTTGTAACTGTGTTGAACTATTGAGAATTTTTTCGCATTCCCGATATTTTTAACAGGGTTTTTGGTATTTTCTGGCAATATTCATCACTACTGCACGAACATTAGGCAATATGTGATTATAGTATACTGCAGCTGACAACTGGACATTTTAGTAGCGTTCAAACCCACAACTTTGTTCACAACTTTTTGGAAATTGAAAGGTTCACAACGAAGTTTTATCTTGTTCTAACCTACAACTTTTTTTACATTCAATTAAAATTTCGAAAAACATTCTAATTCTAAATTAGGGCCTGTAAAATGATTTCTTTTATTTAGTTATAGTGCGTTTTCACGATTTATTACCTAATGAATTTAGTTTGTTTTTATCAATTCATTTCAGTATACTTAGTTTCAGTTTCGTTTGAGCACACTAGTTGTATTACAACTTATTGCGTCTAATAATACTCCTGTTCTAGAAATCATTGGGCATATGTCTGCCTTTTCTAAGACGATTGCTCTTTTGGGTAATTGTGAAGATCACACGGCTCTTGGACGTGCACTCAGTCAGTTAGCTGAAATTGAGGAGTCCATCGTTTCTGTCCACTCAGACGCCTCTTTAAATGATTTTTATATATTGTCCGAGCTTTTTAAAGATTACATTGGTCTAATTGGAGCGATAAAGGTTGTAATTCATTTATAATAATTCTCCATCATCTACTATTTTATACTAATTTTTGCTGTTGAAGCAGTATAAATTCCCTTTGCATTGGAAATACTCAATTTTGTTTTTTAGGTTAATTTTTATATTAGTTACTTTAAATTTTATACACTGTTATTAAGCATTTCGTCATATTTAATTTTATTATTTTATTCCAGTTTTTAAAATGTTCGTCCATTTTCATGTGGACAGATGTCCATTATTTGTGCTTATATTAATTCCTTAGTTGCTATCTATATCGAATTGAACTTGATGCAAATATTCAAAGTAATAAATGTCTTGAATTCGGAAATTAGCTTGTGGGGTTAAAATTAATTTTTTAGGATGTAATCCAATGGCGTTCAAAAATATTTCTTCACTGGCAAACTGCTAACACTGTTCTTGCTCGTAAAAAGGAGCACGAGTATAAGGCGAAGACTTCACGTTCCGAAATGAAAGATGAAATTCGGGTGGTAAGACTGTAGATTATAGTATTGTATTTCCTTTACACGGTGGTTTTATTTAATGCATTACTTTGCAAAATTTCTAGCATGTGCAAAAATTTGCGTAAATATATTCAAAAAAAGAACTGCTCGACGTGTAACTTCATTGTCCGTTTGGTATACAATTTCGAATTGCTCGTGCCCTATGATGATATTCTATAAGAATTCATTGATGGGGATTCACTCGGCAGCGATAAGCTCGTAATCGCCAAACTGATGTTCCCCTGGGACACACATGTAATCTGTTGGCTCAAAATTTGACAGATTTCGCGGTGTGTTCTCATTGTTCAAATTAGGGCATTTGTGACGGAAGTTAGGTGTGAAATTCAGTTTATAGAGAGTTTGTAGTAATTTTGAAGTTTTTTTGATTGCCTGAATCGTTTGTTCGATTGTCTTACTAATTTTAAAGGCGGTTTATTGTTGAAAATAGTTTATTATATTTTGTTATAAATTAAACATGCTTAAATTATATTTACTTACGTCTTTAAATTTCTAAAATCAATATTCTTAAACAAATAATTAGTGTTCTGAAAATAAGTCTACAAACAATCTAATTAATCCATTAATTATTGTTTTCTGTTACATTTTCATGTGAGCTAAATTTTTTTTGAATTCCCCTTTTGATAAAATGCGTATCATCATTCTAAGGAGAAATCTACTTTTTAAGACATCCATTTAACTTTAACTTTATTTGAAAAAATTGATTTTGTAAAGTAATTGTAGTTACTCATTAGAATAGATTGTCATCAATATTATTAAAAGTTTGCTTTGTATAACTTTATACAATTTTTTCCCATTGCTGCTGTTTTATAAATTAAGGAACAAATTTTATATATTTAGCACCAAGTATGTATGTATGTCGCGTTAATTCTTTTACACACAACAAATTTACATGTGGCAAATAGGGAACGTGTGTCACATAGTTTAGGTAGTCCTTGCGCAACCCCAACAATTATTTTTTTCTTTGTTAAATTAATTTTTTCCATATCAAAGGCACTGTTTCCAATTTTTCTTGTGTTGTTCCCCCTTTGCAAGGCAAGCCGATGTTCTTTCTATTTTATTCAATAATTTTGTAAGATCGTGATATATATATATATATATATATATATATATATATATTGTTGTTTATGCCATGAGAGAATACGATATGTTTTTTTATGCGACTTTAACAACACATTTGTAAATTTAATTAGTAATATCTCAATTTGAAGTTTGTTGTGAGATACTATGTTATTGCCACAGACACATTTCTCTCATAACCTTTAAGCATTGCATCGTTGAAATGTGATTAATAGAATATTATGTCTTGGTACTGCAGCACGAAGCTAGAAAAGCAAACATATACTCCATAAATTGACTAATACATAAAAGAAGCAAATTCGTTCAAAATTAGTTTAGAAATGTTTGGAAATCTAAAATGTAAGGTTCGTTGACAACGTGTTACTGCCAGGAATTTGCTTCAATTTGGGCCTAGACCTGTCAGTAGAAATGAATTATTGTTTTTACCTTTGTTAGTCTGTTTTCTGATTAGAAAATCTCGAAGTTGGTCTTTGCTTAAAGAAAATGCTATTCTAAAAGATACTGATTAATGCTTGTTTATTGTTATAACAAAATGCCAGTTTCGCAATGTATTAAATGTATGAATGCTTTTTTGTTATTACTATTCTTTTTAAAATTCAGATAAATTCAGATCATGATTTAGTGGGAAGATCGTGCCGAGCAAGGAAGAATCGAGTTTCAAAATATTTCATCAGTGGTCAAACTTGAAGTGACTAATTTTGATATTCAACGTTTGCAGGAATTTAAGTTGAAGCTCGTTGCCTACCTACAAAAATTGATGGCTTCGCAAATGAAGGTTTGTGCATTCATAATTTTGTGATCTTAATACGTTTGTTTAGATTCTCAAATTGTGGGAAGAATTTGTTCCAAAAGTTAAAAACATAATTACACAGTGATGTTAAAAGTTCTTTGTTTTGATAGTATTTCATATATTTGTATAAAACTAATCAATTGATGTTAACAATGTTAATTTGTTTACAGCTAGTAAAAAATTTATGCCTATTTCCATTGTAAGCGAATGACTTAATTTTGTTCACAAACATTTCGAGTTTAAATATGATTAAAATTCATTTTTCTGTTGCTACATATAACTATATATAACGTTCTAAGTCTATGATAGCGTTTTTCTTGTTGACCACCTTCAAGACATTCTGTTGTTTATATCAGTTCACTACGCATTTTGTAATTGATTATACAGTTGTTGTATTTTGATAAAGAAAAAGTCACAAAGGCTGTGGCGGCGAAACGAATTTTGGTTAGGAGAGCAAGGTGCATTTATTATCTAACGTACTACCTATTTAAGAGGACTTGCGGTTTAAATTTTAACATTTAGGGAATTTTTTTCTGAAATTTCCGATGCCGGTGCGCCCTATAGGAGATACTTTCCCTGTGCAATGACTTTGTTCAAGTCGAATATTGATTCAAGTTTGCTTCTCCGGAAGAGATTCGTCATTCTCAATGATCTCAATCCACTTTTGAACTTTTTGGTGACCCTGAGTTTGTTTGCAATTTATTGCAAAATCTTGGATAAGACGCAGTAGCTGGCTATTGATCTCCAGGGAGTGATTAAACACAATTTTGTATACGAGAATGCATGCACCTAGACCACTCAGCAGCCATCCAAAATGCTTCGATATTTAGCACAATCATATAGTTTTGTTCTAAGTATTCTCTCATATTGCGTGGTATTTGGCCAATTTGCCATAATTCTGCATGCACTCTTTAAGCCTGAATTTTTCACATGTGATTTGGCGTGTATATTATAGCTTTTTGTATATCAACTGATCAATACTCTGAAAATTTCATAAAAAATACAAGATATAATGTATCTAAGCTTTATTAACCAATTGAATAGTTATTTATGATGATATAGTTTTTTCACTGCATTTGGTTATGTACACTGTTGTGTGCAGTTAGCACTGTAGTCTATTTTTGCCCACAATTCTATTTGTTTTTTGTTCGAACTTTAGTACAATTATGAGTTAAGACAATCAAGTCTGCAACTCTAGACCGAGTTGAAATACTAGTTAGTCATATGGTGCAGACTTTTGTTTTAACTGTGATTTTGAGGATCCCCAATGAATTGGCCATGAATTAACCTGATATGCTAAATGATAATATTTTTTATTAGAATTGTTGCCACATTTCCTGTATTAATATTACCTATACCACCAGAAAAAAGTGAAAAACAGAAACAAAACTAGGTATAAAAATTGAAAACGAATGGGTGAATTCATGTTCTCAGGGTAATTTTTAAATATTTTTTGTAGAATTGTTAAAATCTCTGCCTGTAAAGACAATACAGAGAATTTTATCGCAAGCAGACATTGTTCGGCAGTTTTGGAAATATTTTGCTGCTGCCATTAAAACCAATTGATTTTCGTTTCAAATATAACACCAGACATCAAGATAAAGTTATTTAATAATCCGTCTCTAAACCGCAAGGATTACATTTATAAATTGAATTTACCATGTTCGAAATCTATAATATTAACTATTACTATAGAATCAAGAAAATTTAGAAGGAATTATTTGTGAAATACTGAAGATGAAATACATGTATATTCATGCCTTTTCTCATCTGAATTAACCAAAAGTGCAACCAATTAAACACCTGCTGTTACGTGAATGCAATTTAAACAAATTATTGAAGAGTTCCAAATCATTATTAAAACATTTAATACGCAATAGCGTGAAAATTAAAAACATTTAATTGACAATAATTTCACTACTCAATGTAAATTACTTTATAACGAAATTTAGAAACTTGTTTAATAGTTCCTGTTAATGCCATTTGAAAAATGCGTTCCAATTTTTGCAATATTAAAAGTATGCTTAGAAGATTTATGTAAAATCTACTTCTATGCCACAAAACCATTACATCGCACAATTTTATTAAACATTTTTGCAAATATTTCCATCTTATAAACGCCTGCAGTAAAATTATATAGAAGGAAGCAAAAAAATTACTCAAGCACAGCACATTATTTGATACAACAATTCGCTTTAGGTAACTAAGACAAATTTGCTATTTTACATTTATCCACGCTTTTTAAAGCATCTTAATTTTTTGAAAATCGTAAAATCAATATTCAATAAATTGCGGCCATTAATGATAAACAATCAATTTTTCTACATTTCAAAAGCAATTGTTTTACGTACTTCCAAAATGCATCATTTAAATTATCAATTGCACAACTATAAATTTAGAGTTTTTGCTTTGCGATGCTACATCAGGATTTAAAAAATGTTGTTTGGTTAGCATTGTGTAATTTATTGTGTTTTGTGGCACAACCGTTTGCTGTTGTGTGAAACTCCCACAACGGCAAGCCTATTATACATGCATGTTTAGAATCAATTTTAAGAAAACAAAGCCTGTCAACTATCATTTGAATAATTTATAAAGTTTGTTTACAAATGTGAATGATTATAAGTTAATTTTTTATGTTAAAAATTCAAAGCCATCTAGTCTTAATCTTACACTCAGCAGGGAGAGGCAACCAACGTCGTATCCATCAACGAACACTGATGCTAGTTAATAGACATTGTGGCTCAACCAAAATGGGTTATGTGCAAAAATTGTGTAGAAAGGTTTACAATGAGAAAATCTTAATTATTGGTAACAATAGTTTGTATATTATCTTATTTTGTATTTAGAATTGGTTGAAACTATCTAATTAGAATGCTTTCAGTGATTTTAAGATATTATCATTAGTACTCTTTAAAATTTTGACATCATAATTTAGTTTACATTTTTTTGGGTGCTTTGAAATAGTTGAATTAGTTTCATGTTCTTTTGTAAATCAACTGGTGATTATGCTTCAAAATTTATGGATTGGCTAAGCTCCATAAACCAGAAATACGACTTAGACCGATTGCTAGTTCTTGTCGCAGCATTAATAAGAAATTATCTGATAAATTAAATGCAATTTTGTCGAAACTACCAGAAGTAGAAATCAATACGAATTCTATGCAATTTTCCCATCATTTAACGAAACAAGATAGTAAAAAGTTCATGGTATAATGACATTAATAGTTTGTATACTAATGTTCCTCCAGAGAAATCAATAAATGTCCCAATAAAATTATTACAGAACAAAGACATAACAATGTATGATTTAGATTGATACAACCAAGATCATCTAATTATTATCAACGAAAAATACATTAATGGAATTCAAAGCAGATTTTTATCTAAAGAAAGATGGATTATGTGTCGTTTTTTAGGAGCTTAATTAACTTTACTAAGAACATGCAAGATATATTTCGACTTACCAAGTCATCGTCAGTTTTACAAATTATTCCCTCTAAAATTACTAGATTTTACAATAATAATTATAATTTCTTAATTTTATAAAATCCTTGCAACCATGTTTAAACACAAAAGAAGACTATATTTATAAATTAAATTTGCCACTTTTTAAAATTTAAGAAATTA
>CABFPE010000077.1:1241369-1272254 GCA_900660155.1 Hofstenia miamia
TAGCATGATGAACAGGATAATTAGTTCATCTCTGCCGAGATTATTGAGAGGAGCTAATAATTTAGTTTTGCTTAACTCCTCTTCAGGTAACGCAATGAGCGAAGTAGCGTTAAGAGTGGCAAGCACAGCGCGCTCGCAAGGACCGACTGCTTACGGTGAAAGCATGAGTAATTATGAAGAAAACGCAGATGAAATGTTAACAAAGCTCAATTCAATCAATCAAAGCATCAAATTCACAATAGAAAAAGAGGAAAATAGCAATTTTAATTTCTTAAATGTTAAAATAATGAGGGATTCAATATCATTTATAATAGGAATATAGACGAAACCATCAGATACCAGCCTATTCCTTAATTTTGATTCAAATTGTCCAAGATCTTTTAAAATATCCTTAATTAAAAGATTTATACATAGGATATTCGATATTGCAAGCTTTTATGACAGCATAAATCAAGAAATGGTCAAATTGAAGGCAGACATGAAAAACAATGAATATCCAAACAATATTATTGATAAATATATCAAAGAAGCAATTACAGAAATAGTCACGAATGACAAAGAAGTATTCACATAACTTTGAGAATGCATTTAAAATCCAATATCGAGGAATGCATACAACAAATCTAATACATCAAATGAGAAAGTAAGATTTGTTTCCAAGATCAATAAACTTAATGCAAAGCTTGGCCTTAAATCAACAACTAGCATATCGGATATTGCGGTCGGCAACTAAGCAGAAGAACAAATGAACATAACACTAATTGAACCATTTCAGAACACCTAAAAACTTGTGGAGTAAGTTAGGATATAAAAATGTTAAAGAATACTGATGCAAAATATCGTGATCACTAAAAGCATTCTAATTAGATCATTTCAACCAAGTCTAAATACGAAAGAAGATTGTATACATAAACTATTGTTACTAACAATTAAGATTTAGCGAAATAAATAATTATTATAAAGACAATTAAATTTAGAGGGAATTATTTGTAAAAAACTGATGACTAAAAAACAATGGCACTCGGTTAAAAATCTCAGCTTAGGCCCAGAAACAAGAGGAAGAAAAATGGTTTATTCTGAGGTTGCTTTAACAATATATTACATACTAATAGCAACTCTGAAAGCGTCAAAATTACAAAAAACATAACAAATTAAAATATTGCGCTCTTGGGCTATGACGTTTTAATTTTTGTTAATTAAATAATCCAGGTTATACAATTTAAAATCCCTCTAATTGAGCTCAATTATTTCTTTTCTAGAATTATAGAAATATCGTTTGACACTAGTTTAAAATATTTTAAATTTATTCAGTAGCTTTAACTATAGGTATTATGATGACATTAAATTTTCACAACTGAGTTCTTACAACGAATTGGTTTCATATTTCGAGTGCGTGTGCTTAATTGGGGCAATTTACCGAGGTTAGGAAAAATTATCTTACAGTAGTTATTAATATTGCTTACGATCCTATACAATGTTGTTTATGCATTTATATGAATTAAGCATTGAGGATTTAAAACGTTTTTACTTATAAATAACAGAATAGTTGTTCTTTAACCATTTCGCCTGTGCATGAATTTTCTTAAGGAAATTTTCATTCACATCCGTATAAAGTCTAATACTAAAAATGACTTAAGACTATAGCATGTATCAATTGAATTTTAGCTTTTGTGGGGAGCTGCTGCGATATGTTGCTGAGAGCTTTAATTGAAATAGCCATTCTTTAAAGGTTTAAATGACGATATTAAATTGATTTTGAAAAGTTAGCAATTAATCAAATGTAATTCCCAAGCATTTAAAATTTAACTTATGCTGAGAACAATTTTTTGAATTAGCTTTTGATTTTATTATATACAATTGCGTTTTGGTAGGATTAACACGCAATTTTAGTGAGGCAACATAGTGAGATACTTGAGTACAATACTTTGATTGCATTTTCGGTAGTTTTATTTGAATAAGTTAAGATCATCATCAGCGTTTTGAATAACATGAAAATTAGTGTAATTACTTAAGTCATTAACATATATGTTAAAAAGCAATGGTACTAAAATTGTTCCTTATGGAACACCTCATTTGATTTCAATCCAATTTGAATAAGTTTCACTAAGTTTAACTCGTTGTTTTCAACTACTTAAATAATTAGATAAAAAGCCAGAAAATTCCTATTGCTTAAGTTTTGTTAGTAAAATATCATAGAATCAAACGCTCTAGAAAGATCTAGACTGCATTTTTTAGTAACACATAATAAAGCATCGTTATTAGAAATGCCTTTGCGAAAACAATATTGAGTGTTAGAGTAAAAATTATATTTATTTATGTGCTCAATAATTTGATAAGCATCATTTATAGAAATTTACTTACGAAAACCATATCGATTTTGAGAGTAAATATTATGTTTACATACATTTGATTTAATAGAAGTCTTTCAAAAATCTTATCAATTGGCGATGTAATAGAAATACGGCATTGTTCAAACAATCTTTTGGGTTATCTCTTTTAAATAATAGAGTAATATTTGTCAATTTTAATTGGTTAGGAAAAGTCGAATGTCTAATGCACGCGTTTTTTTATCATGTATCAAAGTGGCTCAGATATTAAGTCTGAAGCAATTTTTTGCTACTAGGGAGAATCATAGAGGGACCACAAGATTTGTTCTTTAAAGTATTATATATATATATATATATATATATATATATATATATACAGGGATTTGTATCCAGCGCCTTTTTGATGGAAAGCCAGAATAATTGATTTTATCCAAAAATTTTTGCATTGCGCATTTGGAGTAGGCGTCTAGTTTCTTATCTATGAGTTTCAGGTCTCAATGATAAATGTCTCTTAAATGACGTAAATAAATATTATGATTTTAATTAATTAATGCATTTCTTTCTAAAATTTCATCGTTATTCACGTCATATTCCGACATGATTACAAGTTTTTCAGCTGAAGTCGCATGCAAGGAATATGCAGATTCCAACATTTTTCGTACACGTAGAGATGCATTGAGCCAAACAACATTGTGTTTCTGCTTCTTAATTCTTAGATATACATCAACCAAAGCTTCACTACTGCTGAAGTCCAGCATCCAAAATTTGTTTAAATCAAAAACAAATGTAAGCCGGGTCTGTTTTCCTTGGTGAGAACAGAGTATATTTTCTATGTAATCAATGCAGCTGTCAATGGCTGGAAAAAGAAAACCATTTCCAAATTTAATTACAACATTATTCTTGATAAACTTATGAGACATTCTTAAATTCGCCAACGGAGCAATCAACACAATTAAAGAAAATATAGTTCCAAGAACAAATCCATATTCAATGCCAATTGTTAAACATAAAACAAAAGTTATAATTACTACTAAAATATCAATTTTTCTAACTTTCCAAATCCTAGGATAAATTTCGTAGTCAAAATTGAAAATGACAGCTGAAATTATTACGGCAGCCAGAGAAGCCTTTGGAATGTATTGAAAAGCAGGTGCTAAAACTAAGAGTGACAAAATTACTACTATTGCTGCGAACAACCCATTTAATGGCGTGGCAACCTTGCACTGAGAATTAACAGCTGTTCGTGTAAAGCTTGCTGCTGCAGGATATGATGCAAAAAACGACGTAACCACATTACTTACACCAACTGCAATAAATTCTTGAGTACTATCAATCCTGTAGTTATTTTTACTAGCAAATGACTTGGCTATCGCCATATTTTCAATAACCCCTATTAATGGTATAACAAATATTCCCAAGCCAATGTGCTGCATCATCTCCACTGTTGAAATTGTAACATTTCTTGATGGGTCCGAAATATGATTTACAGGATTTTCAAAGCGAGGCAATCCTTGAGGCACTGGACTTACTTGATTAAATAGACCATGCCCATCTAAATGTAGTACGTAGACAAATATAGATGCAACGATTACTACAAGGGCACTTCTGGCTGTGCAAATTAGCCAGAGAGTTTTTCTGATTGCTTTCCATAAAAACGTTTTGTTTTTTGCATTGAACTTGTATTTGCCAAGTTCTCTAAGAAGCAATAAAACAATTATGCATGCCAATCCTAAAATTAAATCAGGCAAGTGAGTTTCTTTGATTCTTTTAGCTATTTCAATTAATTGAACTACAAATCCTCGTGGAATGTTCTTAATGCCTAATAGATTTTTCAACTGAGCACCTGCAATAATTAAGGAGGCAGCAGAAACAAAGCCGCTCACAACAGGGTGTGAGACGAAGTTTATCAAATTTGCCATTTGTAAAATGCCCATTAGTACTTGAACAATGCCGCATAAAAAACACGACATTATTGCATATTGTGGATATGTAGTGTTAGTATACGCTGCTATTAAAAGAGACATGAATGCTGTTGGTCCCATAGTAACATCCTTTGATGTCCCTAAAAAGATGTATACAAGGGTTGGTATAAAAGATGAATAAAGGCCATATTTTTCCGGCAAGTCAGCAATCAATGCATTTGCCATCCCTTGTGGTATAGAAATCATGCCAACTGTTAAACCTAAAAATAATTTTTATTTAAAGCATTCAGAGGGAAAACATTACCTGCAATTATGTCTTTTTGCAGCATTAAAAAATTGTAATTTCTGATCCATGTAAGGAAAGGAAGACGGGCATTAAGTCGGCATAACGACGAAACCTTCCTATGCAATGATGTTTGAAACTTAGAATGTGTCAATTCTTCTGGAACTTCATTTTGGATAAATTCCTTAACCTCTAATATTGTATTCTGGCTAAAATAAATTTACTTAAGTATCTTAACAACAACAAGCAACAAAAAAGCATTCTATTGCATATAAATACTTCATTCTATAGTTTTACTGCTATAAAAATATTTCCTTGAGAACTGAAATATAAATGGTAATCAATTTCCGAAGAATTCAATTTATCAGGTTTAGATTTTATTTGCAACAAGCGTTTCTTTGTTTTTTAATAGCACAATAGGGCCTTCCACCGCTTATACATACATATGCAAATTATATAAAAAAATATTAATGATTACGGCCTATCTGTACACCAACGAAACATTGATATGAGTAGTCAGTATATCCTTATATTTTTACCTTTTATGCACTGAAGCTACGTGTACCAAATAATTGTAGTAAAAAGCTTTCAACTTTTTTAAGACAATAGTAACTCCAGTTCCTTTAAAATTTAAGTTTCTATTATTGCTATTCCATAGAATAGAATCGTTGCACGTTCGATTACGCAAATTTGACCTTCACCACCGTGAAGTACTTTGTAATAGATAAGACTTTTGAACTCTTCGTGGTCGATGTTCACGAAATTGATATCAAAAATTGTTAATATCATAGGCTGAGGATGTAATCTGTACAATTGAGGTCTTTGTACCACTCGCAATGTAATAGTAAATTTGCTTTATGCTTTAGAATCAATATTCTACTGCCGTTTTTTTGTTAATTGATTTACATCTTCAAAAGAGATTGTGAAGAAGTTCAAGTGAAGGGGTTAGCTAAACCGACTAATGAAATCGATATTACTGACAAGATTACATTCTTGTTTTTGTTGGTACTTTACTAAATAGCTAAATATTTTAATTTCCAACATTATATTCAGAAAGCCTTTGCAAGACAGCCTGAGTTATAGTTGGCTGCAAAAAAATGAGACTAGAAAAAAGGCATATTACTTTTGAACTACTGAACGTAACAACTCAAGAAAGGTACGATTTTNATTGCAAAAACTGGATATTATTTTCAGAAAACCAATTTTTTGTCTTTGCTGACGTGTGCGGGGTTGCTCCGTCCTGTTGGAGTATCCATCCATCATCATATAAAGCATCAGCATAAGGCATAAATTCAGCTATAATTTGGCAATATCTTTGACTGTCGATTGTGGCTTTTCCGTCTAAAATTTTCAAATAAAACCCACGATAGGAAAGTGCTCCCCAAACCATAATTTTTTGGTCGAACTTTGGAACCGCTTTTGTTGGTCTTGGACATTTCTTTGACGACCACACTTGTACTTTGTTTCTGTGCAGTTGAAATACGCACTCATCAGTTATCCAAACATCTTCAAAAGTGTAGTCTTTCCATTCTTTCACGAAATTTAATCTTTTTTCTTGATGTTCTTTTGTAATCAGAAGTCGATTTTTTCTGCCAATTTTTGTAACTCCACTTTTTTCAGTGTTCTCTGAACTGTGGTTTCATGCACAGAGATGTCGGCTTCAGTTTGAAGTCGGTTTGCAATTTTTTTCCCAGAAATATAGGGATTTTTGAGAGCAATTGCGACTATTTTCTTAATGAATTTTCCAAGAATTTTTCGAGGGCAATTGAATCGCGAGATCGAAAAAATTCAACTTTCAATGGTAAACTGGCGTACGCAAGGCGGCATGGTGGAATGTCCCTCATCAGGTTTTCAAAATGGATTTTGATTAGATATAAATATAAAAATTTTCTGTAAACAGTTTAAAATATTTTTAAAATAAAGGTGCTAAATGCATTTTTCGGGTTTATTTTTGAGTATTTTTCAAAATTTCGCGTAGCTTCGTCACGATTTTAGTCCAACAATTTTTCATCAACATGTCCTTTCCTAATTTGATAGTCGCTTAGATCTATATCATGCACACTGATACATAAATTAAGTGATAATATATTAATAGAAGCTCTATACAGTTATCTTATAACGACAATTCTACAAAACGAAAAATTGATGTTTAACAATATTTTCTAATCACTGTTAATCATACGCACTCGCTTCCGCCAAGGGAAGTTTAACTGATATTGTATAATTGTTAACAGTGTGTGATTCAACTTTCGAAATGCATTTAGTCAAAATTCCGGTTATAGAAAAGTGCTTGACGTGTGCTTATTCATATAGTATAATGAACAAACGTAGTTTCAGTGCATCTAACGACGCATTCTGTTCACATTATATCTATCGAATTATACTCTCGTATCTAAAACTCATATGCGTGTTTGAATTTTGGTATTTTCTAAAGTTCAAGCATAATTTTCTTTCAAATGCCTTAGTCCAATCATATCCCATTGAGTCTAAAACAGGGGTGTGCAATAGTATTTGTATGACGACAACCGAAAAATTTTGAGTACATGGAAGGACAGATTGTCACTCATTTTGTTGCACACTCTCACAATAATCACACATGTCTCCATATGTACACACAAGCAAATTAAAATGCAATATATATATATATATATATGGACATATATTTTTTTTATCAATTTTTACATTGAAGACGCAATCAAATACAATATCCCAGAATTAAAAGTGGTATAATTCATAATGAAATGCCAAAAGGTTTCTGCCTCATGGATATTTTTCAAATTCTATTTACGGCACATAGAAATAATGTTCATCTTGCATTTGATTACTCTAATTCCATATTTCAAAATAAGTTCAAGGTAATTCATTACAAATTGATACCAAATAAAAACAATTTATAAAGTAAATTATTGATCAAAAATTTAAAGCAAAGTGTTATTCAAGCCAAAGTTTCCCCACCACTAGATTTTGATATTGTATTCTAGAATAATATTTATTAACTATCTTAGTTCGATGTTCCATTGTTTTTTGGAATTCAATATTTCAGATTAGTCTATGACTGGGTCACTGGGAGGCGTAAATCCCAAAAAAATTATAAAATCATAAAATTTTATTAAAATAATATTCATTTTTGATTTTCACCTTTTTCCAAATGGAGTTCAAGTGAGGCAACTTGGCCATAGTTATCAGAGTTCTCAAACCCGGGTGTCGGTCCAATTTCGACCAATTTCGGATCTCGGGTAGGGGTTCGGGTCCTTAGGAACGGTTCAAAATCAATATTCTCAATATTCGTAAATTTAAATATTTGTTTGTTTGTTTGTTTGTTTACATTGGATATATAATTTTAGGTCAATTTCAAACTGTTTAGCAAGTTCAAAAAAAATCGGTCTTTTTTAAGTGTGTTCTATACAATTTCCGTATGGCTTTAGAAAACAATCTGGTTGCGTTCGGGTCCAATTTCGAAAAGGGTTGCGCTTGGTCAGATTCAGGTCGGATCCAATAAGACCGTGGATGTTACTTGTCGGGCTTCGAGTCCAATAGGCAGACCCGATGAGAACTATAGTTACTAGCGCTCATAATAAAGTGTGGAGAGCAGGAAGTTTCAAATCTTTTTTTTTCTACTTATTAAATGTAACAATCACTGAAAATTTGATGTGTGTTCGAATGAATGGGAAATTGACTTTACTACATGTTCTACATAGTAATTTTTGTGTATATGGTCATATGAATACAATTATTAAAGAAACAATACTTATATATTCATATCTATTCAAGAATAACTATTTTATTTATTATTAAATTTCGTTAACAGAATGACTTCTGTTTACTAATTTATAAACGATGCAATGTAGCTTTGAATGAATTGCAAATCCTTTCAAACAATTAAAATGGTAACAGAACATTTAGTTTTGTGGAGTTAGTTTTAGATCATAAGCCACCAACAATTTGAAAGTGCTGAAAATAAAATATTTACCTCATTTTGAAGTTTACAAATAATATGATGCATTATCAATGCGTAAATATTTGGCAATGGTTATAATTGTAACGCTTGTCAGAAAATGCATCAATTATATTGAGCAAGTGTCAGCATGAACTTTTTCAACATTAATGTTCAAATATTCCAAAATAATTTCATATATTTGCTAAATTTATGTCATTTTAAATGACATTGCAATGTCTTAGAAGTAAATGTTATCTACTTGGTGTTTAAGTCGAGCACAAAATTGCCGATTTCAAGATAAACGGCCGAGTCCGTGTACAGTCTTTATATTTGGGTTTATATTTGATCGTTCAAGAGCTTTCCTGATTTAACTGATGTAAGCAATCACTCCCCTCCCTATTTATCAGCGTATTATTTATATGCGAAAATGATCAATTTATTGGTGAAACCAACAACAGATCAGTTTGCAAAAGTTTTGATATTTAGTGTGCTATAAAATATGAATGTTTAAACAACTTTCAACACTTTATACAGCTAAGAAAAAAAGCATTCATATTCGTGCATAGTATTTAAAAAAATATTCAAATGTCGCATTATGAAATTGTAGAAATGAAGGTGGTCAAAAGTTAACTTATTGCTTAGTACATAAATTATTATTAATAAGCAATTCAACTTAACAAAAGAACATGTTTTACATATATTTTTCTATTTGTAAATTATTGATTATCAAATATGCCCATACATATACACATAAATACATAAATTTTGTCTCAGATAATGGCCGGTGTATTTCAAATATTAGATAATGGCAAGTTTACTAATCCATAACTATGTAATTTTTATCAAAACATACAATTTTTAAGTCAGTAAAACTACAAATTAAAATGCGACACTTGAGGCAAGCTTCCTAATTTGCAATAATGCCCAAAAGTACAAATGTGCCAATAGGAGAATTTTTTGGCATTTTTATAAAAATGGACCTAAGGGGGCCGAATTGGCATTAATTTTAATGAGTCGGGCCGTATTTGGGCTGGGCTTTAAGTTTCCTAGGCCGAGCGTCTGGTATGCCGTGTCCCAAGTTCGAATCATTTTACCCCGTAAATTACTGATAGTTCAGTGATTATGCAAAATAGTGAAAAATATTTTTGAATTTCATTTTTCAATAACCTTCGAAATTTTATAAATTGATCATTTTTACGGAAAATAACGAAAATTCAATAAATTATATAATTAAAAATGATGGATTCGTAGTTTTCGGGATTTTTTGCAAAATTAATATCTTGGCTCTGAGCTCCATTATTTAATAACCAATTCCACATTTAGTAGAAGACCACAAGAAAAAGAGTAGTAAATTTAAGGATGTATGTGATGAATTACATCAATTTAAAACAACGTCTCCTTGTTTTACTTATATGTAAATATGAGTTACTTAACGAAGCACATGTAAGTGGAAACTCAGCATTAATCTTGTCTATTCTATCGTAATTTATACTAATAAAGCGCTTTGAATTTTAAGGTGAAAATCTAGCAACCCTATGGGTTGGGCTTTTTCACATTTTTAAGACGTGATATTGAGTGGGTTGGTTAATAATTACAAAATTTGCGTAGTTCCGATCTGCTTAACTATTATGCATTTAACTAGCGCATATATTGTATATGAGAATTTTCAATATCATATAATATATTGGTTGTTAAAATATTATATGATCACAACTTTACATTCATTTGACTTAGGTTTTCTGTTAAAATTCCTAAATATAGTTTTTATTGGGTTTGTTCAGTTTTGAAAATACTATTTAGGTTGGAATGAATCAGAAAAACATGACCCGCCTGCAACACTGACGCATTGAAAAAAAAATAAGTATAATGTATGTACATTATTTTAGTATTTTATTAATAATTTATGTTTTTGAAAAAACATTTATTTAATATACTTTAATTTTTTTTAAAATTGACATGGAGCATGGATTTAGCTCATTTTAATATATGCTTAAAGTTTAAGGTAGAAATTAGTACATGCATATATTTTGCAAAACTTTGTAGTTATATGCATACAAACTGACGACTATTGTGACTGAATTTTGTCAAATACCAGCAACATAGGTCTGCATTTTTAGTGTATTAATTATGAGTATTGCAATATATGTTAATTTAATCATGAACTTCTTAAAAAATAGACTGCAGTGTGTAATATTAAACAGTAAAATCAAGTTATATATATATATATATATATATTTATATTTCTTCTTACAATACAAATATTAGATCATGCGTTTAAAATATTTTCCACTTTTAGACAATTTGATAGTGACACAAATCAATCCTTTATTATCGTTTTTTATTATATTATTTTTGTCTTCTAGTAAATATTCATCATCTGATGATGCAAATAATATTATGAAGATATTGTAACTTTTATTTTAAAATATAAATGAAAATTTTTTGATAAAAACAAATATTGTATTGAATTAAATTACAAATATTAGTATTCAAGCTGTATTCACACATACATAATTATAGGCTTTATTTTATATTTCATTTTGCTGACTTCCTCCTAGAATTAAGCCGATTGAGCATTTGTTTAGTACTATTAAAATACTTTTATATTTAGTTGCACACATACATACCAAATTACATATAATAAACAAAACAATTACCAAGCCGGTTGAAATTTTTAATGTTTTCCGAATGCTATATCCGAAAAAAATGGGATTTACGGACAATAAATTTCCTAATACTTTTTGAAATAAGATGATTGCGAAAAATATGAATCAGTTATTGCCAGGGTTGGAATCTTTTAACAGGACCTGTTTAAACATGTTTTAAACACTGTTTGAAACAACTTTTTTTTAAATGTTTTTTTCAAACGTATATAGAACTTTATGGCTTTATAGAAAGTTTGGTAAATAATTTTTGGGTTTCAAAACCCATTTACTACTGAAAAAATAGAAAAACATGCGTTTTGTTTACGTGTATGAAACGAAAAATGAATCCTGATAACACGTTCGCTATATATGTTTTTTTTCAGGTGAGTCTGTCTAAAATCCAAAAAAAACAATGTTTTAAAGCTTAATACATTTAAGAGCTTAAACCGTTTTTTGTAAAAAAAACTCTTCTGCCAACCCGGGTTGTTGTAATGTTAAATCAATCCGTTTATATATAATATATTTGAAAAAATTCTTCTAAGACGTTCGATAGATAGTCTATCTTCGTCAGTAAAATGGTGTTAATATTTCAAAAAGCTAAGTTTAATATAAGATACATTATATATATATATATATATATATGCAAGTGTGCATTTACAGGCAAAATAGAGCTATATTAGAGCTCAAAATAAGCGCAAAATGTTACTTGGGATAACGAAGAAGCTTTATTATATAGACCTTTGAGTATTTTTTGATGAGAATCCGTCACAGCTGTGCTTGTTGGACATTTAGATGGCATGGAAAAGCTGTTGATAGTGCATGCTTCTTTATGAAGCTTTGAAGAAAGATTGAGTGTTTGTACACAGATCTTCTATCATAGAGCCTTTTTACATATATAAGCAAATTTTTCTATAGCAACTAGTTTAAATATTTTAGATGTATTTGAAAACTATATTGTTATAAGTTCAATTTGCTTCAAAATGGTGTAATATTAGAGATTTTCTTGAATTAGACTACACCACATTAAGTCTCCAATGCCTGAGAATAAAATAAGGATTCAGCTGGGTAGTTTGGCAATACTTGATTTGATATAATCAATCTGTTTGGCAATAGGCTTACCTTTGTACAAGATGTGTTCTAATGGTACATGACCATCACAGTATAGTCTTGATGCATCATATTCTTTGAGTAATTTCGATTTACTTTGCTTATATCTATCTAAGTTGATAGTTTTTACCATGAGGTTGTTTACATCCTGTTTGCTATCAGTTAATGGAATGTTGATTCTTTGTTTTTTCTAATGTTTTGAGCAGCATGAGGGTACATTACTGTGGTATGAATTAGCAGTGAGGGAATACAATAGTTTTTTTCTGTTGCTACACATTATTTGAGTGAAATTTCATTGATTGGTGTTAGTTCTAGCCAAGTGTTTGCTATGGTCACAGGATAGTTCACCTGTCCTTGAACTATGTGCTCCCATAGGGAATCTGATGGTAAATGAGAGTGGAACTTTGCTATATTTTCTTCTGAAATTCGCAGCTTTGAGGTTGTACATTCAACATCTAGAGGTAATTGTGAATATGGTTTCTGTAATGTTGATAGTTGATTTTTAGTCTAACTTTTGGTAAAGAAAATTTTCATTAAAGACAGAGAATTTGTTTCTTTCAATATTGTAAATTGATGAGGCAAAATTGTAGCTTCATCAGATTCTGTTATCATCACTTGAGTTAGGTAACTAGTTAAATCAGTTTTAATCCATTCAAGTTTTTTCAGACTGATATCAACTCCTAATTTTTCCATATTATTAGTATCCATTTGTTGTTGATGATGAGGTGAGCAAGGACTCTTACATGTGTAATTTGGTAATTGATTGAGATTGAAGCTCTATAACTTCTATTGTGCTGCACTCTCTCCCATCGTTTTATACCTTGATTATCATTGCAATTTTGTTGTATGAGCATTCTGGATAGTGTTGATTGTGGTAGTTAAATAGAATTTTGTTCTTTATAACTCATAAACAATGTTTGGACTTTTTGTAATAATTCATAGTAGAATGTGGTGTTCTTTGCTGCAAGTGTGCAGAGGAAAGAGGAGCAAAAATATCTGATAGAGTAGCATATTTATTTTTGCTGGTGGCACCCCACATGAATTTTTGTAATTTATCAGAAAGTAATTGAACACCACCTGGTGCAATACCTAATTTATCACTGATCAGTGAAATTGAAAGCATGCCTAAATGGTTTTCTCTGTTTATTATTCTGCTATAATATTTTCTGAAGCTTGCTGTAAATTTGGTATTTTTTCCAAGTGGAGACATTAACTGCACAGTACCAAATAAAAGCCAATTCTTGAGTTTTGCAGAGGAAGGAATGATAGCAATCTCATGGTATTTACTTTTTCTGAGTTGGTCCTTCTTCTGTTTAGATATGGGTAAAGTTAATGTTGAGTCCTCAGTTAAATAGATTGACATTAGCTATAGCACTGGTTTAGTGTTACAATCTGGTGCTAGTTTTTCTTCAAAAATTGCATATAAAAAATCAGTGTGGTCTTGAATTTCCAATGATTTTTTAATATTACTGATAAAGTGTTCTACTGAATAATGATAGGTTTGCAATAGAGATGATATCAAAATAATCAAGCATTATCAGTTGGTCTATCTGCTTTTATAGTATGCCACACAGTATTAACTTTGTTAAGCTTATTTACATATTGTGTATAGGCAAAAGAAAAATGGATATCAGAAATGTTATTGGGAGCATGTTTATCTGTCATAGGTTTGTAGCAAGACACTTATCAACCATGATCTGGTGGTGGGGGCATATTCTATGTAAAAACAAATCAATGAGAATTAAAGCAGCAGTTGAATTACAAAACTCATGTAAACCCAAAGCACTAAAATTTTGAGGCTTTGGAATAAAAAAATTATCCAAACATAATTGTGATTTATAAAGTTCAGAACCACAGTAATCACTATTATCTAAATCAGTAAGAACAACAACTAGATGAATAAAGTTCTTCTTGCTTGATAAAGTATATATATAAAAGAGAGAGATTGATTTGGGGTTGTAAAACCAAATTGTCCTAATATGTTATCAGTTTATGTAGGTTAGTAACATGAAATTAATTACCAAAGCAAGTATGTACCATGCTATGAAAATAAGAGCAATTAATGTCTTCATTCATTGAGTGAGTAGATCAGAGTATTGACAGCAGGACGTTTTTCACAATTGATTAAAAATGGCATTGTTGAAGAACTAACAAAATGCTCCAATGTATCCAATTGTTTGTTGATCTTTGATTTCATTTCCAAGGAGATGTGAGACTCAAGAATATAGCATGCTTTCTGAGTGGTGACAAAATATGCATGTAGTATTTCACTGCCAACAACAGAAATTTGAGAATGATGTTGCTCACATCATTCTTATGAGTGTGATCTAGAATGGTGGCTGGATGCAGATGAAAGGAGGGAATATGAGAAATGATGTTGTTTTGATTGTGATAAAACAAGCAGTTGTAAGACTTATTTTTCCTTGAATATTTGTGAGACAAGTCCCTTTGGTAGTGTGTTCAGTGCCTGAGATGGACCCTCACTGATTTGGCTATCTGAGCTGTATCACAGATTGGAAATCAAGTTTGAGTGAACACTTGAACTCATTCCACTCTCCTAGCTATACCACATTGAAGTAGGGGTTCAACATATCAACATGAAAATTGGTTGATTGCAATGGGGTCAATGCTCTTATAATAGGATCATAGTTTCTATGGGCATCTAACCTGTCCTCAAGATGTGAATGTAGAATCCTATTACTATGTGTGTGTAACTCTCTACATCTGAGGTTAGACGGCTGTTCTGGTGGTTCACTATTTCTGCTCAATGTTGTGTAGAATGTTCTCTTCATTCTCTGGCAAGCTAAACAAATAATTTAACTCAAGATCAAAATTTTCAGGATTTTGTTAGCAGTGCACACCCTTTAGGGAGGCACATTACATAGTGGTTTTATACCAACTTTAGGATGTGTCACAGAACTATCAAATTGTGTCTCAGGAACATTGTCTAGCTCAGACATGTCAAGGTAAGTGTTGTTATTGTTATTTATTATTTTAAATTCTTTGTGTTGAGTAACAATGGTGTTCTCAATATGTTTAATATGTATGTTTTAGGGATTGGAAATTGTGAATTTTTCCATTGTCTAAAATGTAGTTATTATGTTTTAATACTTTAGTAATTGTGTGAGGACAAGACCAGTGGGTAGCTTACTTATGTATCCATTTACTGTCAGATGTTTGTATTTGTGCAAAAGAGAATACTTTATCGCCAACCTTGTGTTGTTCTCCATAAAGCTGTTTGTTGTAGTTTCTTGTTTGTTGAACTGCACTTTTTTTATTAAGTATGCAAATTGTTTCTTGAATGTTATATAAATTTTTTAGTAAGTTTTTAATGTAATCATTTGTCATGGTAATGTTATATTTTTTGTATAACATGCTTAGAAGCATAGCTGTTTCATGTCCAAAAATGGCTTTAAAAGGTGTAATACCTGTTGTTGCATGCATGGAGGTGTTGTAAAAGTACTCAATGTAAGGAATAAGAGATCTCCAATTATTCCACCAATGTGGGCCGTTGCTGTGTGAATGAGTTTTAATATTGTTTTATTTAATCATTCTACCACACCATTACTTTGTTGATGATATGGTGTGGCACACTTATGCTGTATTTCTAATTGTTGCAGTAATTCTGTGGATAATGAACTTATGAATGGTGTACAGCAATTGGTTACAATAATAGACATTGGTCCAAAGTGTAGTATCCAACTATGCAATAATTTTGATGCTATAGTTTGTGCTGTTTGATTGATAATGGGGATCATGCATGCATATTTAGTGAAATTATCAACAATAACAAGAAGGTATTGGTAGGCATCATCATCAATTGAAAGCTGTTCTATGTTGACATGGAAAATTTTGTTTGCAGTTCTTGATGTTGATTTGGAAAGTGAGTGGTATTAGTAATTACACATGTTGTACATTTATTAATGATGTTGTAAACAATTGAGGGAGGTCCAAGACAAATAAATTTAGTAATTAGTGTGCACTCAGTTTGAATTACTCTGATGTGTCTGCATTCATGAATTTTACAGGTTACTTCCCTTTTATAGTACTCCAGAAGTGCTATTTGGTTATGGTGCTTCTCAGCAACAAAAAGAAGACCATTTGCAGTAAGGTTCCAAGTGTAAGAGTTAAAGTATTTGAATAATGTTTTATCCAATTGTAAATCTGGTTGTTTGATTTTATTAATTTGTGATAATTGAATATCATTGTTTTGATGTTTTATTATTTCTTCCTTAGATATTTCTTCCTTTAAATGTATATCTAATATAGGGTAACCTTGTCTATCTGTGTTGAAAACTGACAGGTTGTCATATGCAGATTTCGAAAGGTACTTTATTATAAGTTTTGGATTATCACAATGGTATTGTGGAAGGGCTGTCATTAAATCAGGGTTTATATGTTGTTTCTCTTTATAATGTAAAATTGTGAAATTAAAATTTGTTAGATATTCTATGTATCATGCTATAATGTTAGAGCAATCTCCAGAAAAATTTTTAACCAACTAAGACTGGAGTTATCAGTACAGACTGTAAAATGGGATTGACGGAGAAGGAAGTATCAAAATTTCTTGAGGCTTTTAAGTAGAGCAGGCATCTAACCTTTTGTTGAGCCATAATAAAGTTATGAGGTTTTAATTTACAACTGAAAAACTGTATTGGTGACTTTATTCTATTTATAAATTGTCTTACTGTTGCGCCAATAGCAACAGAGCTAGCATCACAGTCAACAATAAATTCTTTACAAAATCTAGTGTATTTAAACTTGGTGGTTTTTTCAATTCCATTCTTAAATTATCTAGTTTGGTTTGATGATGCCAAGTACAATCAAATTATGTTTTCTTTTTTAATAAGCAGTTGTATCAGAAATATTAGGAATGAAAGCTTGGTAATAGGTGAAGAATCCATGTATGTGCTGAACATCTTTTTGTTATTAGGAGGCCTAATTTTATCAATTGTGTGATGGGTGTCTTCTTTAAGAATAATTTTATTATGTTCTATACAATGACCTAAGAAAATTACTGATGGTTGTAGTATTTTACATTTTTTACCATTGATTTTTAAACCAGATCATTGTAATAAATTAAGTATATTATGTAATTTATTAATGAGTTCTTGAATTATTTTTGATGCAATTAATAAATTATTGATGTAGGTAGAAATGCCCTTTTCTAAATTATTATTACCAGTTTGCAGTATTTTAGTGACATATTGCTGAAAGGTTCCTGTTGTATTGCATAGCCTGAAGGCCATGTAAAGCCATTCAAATAATCTGTATAGAGTTATGAAAACAGTTTTTTCTATGTTAGATTTACACATGGTAATTTGCTAATAGGCTTTATATAGATTGAGTGTCATGAAGAATGAATTTTGGCAAGCTGTATACAATATTTCATCAATACAAGGTAATGGGTAACCATCCTTTTTTGTTATATTATTGAGTTTTCTGAAACCAATGCAAAGATGGTATTTATTGTTATTTAATGAAGACCATTGGTGATGCATAAGGACTTTTTGATGGTTGAATAATTACATTGTTTAACAAATCTGTAATAATTTTTAGTATTCTTGTTTTAGGTGTTATTGTACAGGATGTATTGGTTGGCATATTGGTTTATTGTGCATTGTTTCAATTGTGTGCTCCTCTCTGATGGCCTTACCAACACTGATAGCATTGAAGTTGAATACCAATGCATGTTGTTGTAACATTGAGGTTAATTGTTCAAATTGTTCAGAAGACAAGAGTGGATGTGTTTTGCTATTAATTACTGGAATTGAAATTGAGTTATTGTCAGTGTCTGTCATCTTTAAAGACAGTATTAGTTTAGACTTGCTTTCTACAACTGTAACAATAGGAGATGCAAATATTTTAATATTAGATGGTGTTATAGCAATTAAATTTCAACTTTTATTCAAAATAGTGGTGGTAACCTTATTGTCATGACTTTTTAATATTGATGCTAATATCACAATCTTCTTGGAATTTAAACCTTGTTGACTATCAATGATATCTGACCAAATAGGTTTTTTCAATACTAAAGTAATGAAATGCCAACTAAATGGTTCAATTTTAATGGATACAATAGAATTGTTTGGTTGCTGATTGTTTGAAGATGTGTTGAAATGTTCTTATGTTTAGGATCAATGGTTAACATTTTGTCATGATAATTTATAATGCATTGATATTTTTCCATTAAGTCCTTACCTAGTATTAGCTTTTAAGGCAATGTGTGGTTGGTGAAGTTCTATTGGCTTTACCTGAGAATTGTCTCAGTGGCATTTTTATCTTTAAGTTTTCATCAACTGCTAAAGGTGGCAAGTTGGAGTAGAAGAATTTTTTATTTGATGTGGGGCTTTTGATAGCCTTTAATTTACTTTTGATTATGTCTGGTTTTTCATTTAAGTGTGATATTAGTAGATTATTAAATTTTTGTTGAGGTGACTGAGCTGTTGGTGGTGAATTATCAGCAATGGTAATTAGTATTGAGTGTGAGAAATGAGTATATGCAATGGTGGGTGACTTGTTTACATGATGCCCTATGTTTTGGTTAATTGGATAAGGTTTTTTAGCAATCTCAGGAGTCCTTAGAACTGCTAATTTATTCTAATAGGCCTGTAAATCAGTTAGCTGGATTTTAGTGTTCTCTATTTCTCTGTGTAAGGAATTATTTTCTGCTTTCTGTGCTATAAGCTGCCCTGTAACTTGAATATTCTATACATTACAGTCTTTGAGTTGTTTAATTAACTTCATATTCAACTGGAGTAATTTAAACTATTCTTGGTTTGCTGCATCAATTTGTTTTTGAAGATTTTTTTTATCTTCAAGTGTTTAATATTGTATGAGGATGTTGTGGTTTTTATTTTCAAGCTCATTTCAATTTCTCTGAGTTTAAGTTTCATATTTCTGTTCTAAGTAATTGGTTCTATTTTTGGATCTGATCAAAGTGGTTACAATTCTTGATCTGTATCAAATCAATTATCACTTCAACTGAGTTATTTCGTTTTTTAAGAGAGTGATTTCAGCATAGAGTTCTTCTTTAGAACAATCATCTTGTGATTTGGGTGGGGTTTGACTAGCTTTTTCAGGGGTTCCTTTAGATGTCTGACTTCTGGTGTTTGGCATTCTTGTTCTAAGAAGTTAAAGGAGATTTGACTAGTACAACTTAACTGACATAACTAAAACTAGGTTCAGTAGGTTAGGTTCTGCAATTCTAAAAAAAAATTTTGCCTTCTTGATGGCACCAAAAGTGGTAATCTCAACTGCAGACCAATTGTAGTAAGGTGCCATCTCTTCTTGTAGGGTTCAACATCTTGGTGGTTTTATCAGAGCTTCCACTAACAGTGATATGGTTAATTATTAAACAATACTTGTACTTGGAGTCCTGTGGTGGTTGTCAAGTGTCATCAGTAAGAAATCAGAGAGAAATCCTACTAATCTATCTATTGAGGGTTTTGAGTTGAAGCATGGATTTACTGGTGCTAAAAATAGCTAACTCCTTTTGCTATAATACCCTATTCTAATAAAAGTTAAAAGTAAACAGGAGATCACATTAAGGAAGAGTGGCCACACTCTGCCCACACAAACCAGATATCCTTAAGAAAGAGTCAGTTAAGACTAGAGCCCTATTTAAGATAAAGAATAAAGAAGCCCTAACTCTTGGGTGCAGTGAGTGAAAACTATATGCTAATTAAAAAACCTACACTCAGTGCATTTCTCATCTCATACAATTTTGGTGATAGCAATAGGGGTTAATTTTATTTATGAATGAAATGCAGTACAACAAAAACACTAACCATATACCTAACCTAAGTTAAAGCAACATGCCAGCCAAGCTGTCCCCTGTCTGGGTGCCTTTTAACAACACAGACAAACCTACAAACACATACTTTTTAATAAAATACAAAGTCAATATAAAAAGTATAAAATGAATTTACTGAGAATATACTGAAGGGAATATAAATATAAAATTGCACATATTTATAGGGAATAAAACTGGTAGTCATAAACAAAATCATACTGCAAAAAAATATGGACAAATATTTGACAGGTACACATTTGGTTTTCTGCTACATTAATTTTACAATGATACTTAGCAGAAATTTTAAACTAAAAATATATCACTGTTTGTCAGTTCATCAAATTATCAATTATCATAAGATTAATATTGAAATTGCACTGAAATTAAGAATTGAAGCCATGAAAATCTTTATGCCACATTAGCAAGGGTTAAGTGTAGTAATTATATGTACAACATGTAAATAGCTCAGTTATTAAAAATCATGAGGTAAGCTGAAGAAAATTTAATATTTTGATGTCTCTTCATGGGTTATTCATTTTTGAGCCTCATTCATGATTATTTTGAGCATACAGCAGGCTTTGCACTAGCAGCTTTAGAACCAAGAAAATTATTGTTGGCAAAAATGACAACCATTAATTTGTAAAGAATTAGAATTTGGCATTCAAATGTTTAATTGTAAATGCAGAAATGTCAATATTTTGATGATAGTGAAATTACAGATATTCTTTTCAATGAACTAAAATGTTTGTGCTTGAGAGTGTCCAAATTTTCAGTCTGTTTTCAATGACTGAAATATAATCATTTAAAATGTCAGGCATTGTCAATGAATCTGTCCTCTTACTGTGAACATGAAGCAGCACACACTAATTTAGATGGAATTTTTTCATGTTATATGTAGGCTGAGGCTGGGGCATAAATCTTTAAAATTTTCTAAGATATTCAAAATAAAAATACATTAAATACTATTTAGCCAACCAAATGTGTGCATAGCACCTAGATGGGGGACATTTAATCATTTTTAAAGAAATTGCTTTTCCACTGAATAGATTTGCTTCCCTTACACAACTACTACAATTATTCAAACAAATAGACAAAAAAGATGGAAATATTTCATGTCCCTCTATTATTGGGGAAATTCCCACCTGCCCCTAGGATCTATACCAATTAATGTAAGCCATGTTTTCATCCTTTTTAAGGAACTGAACCTATTTTCACTTACTATATTTGTTGGCTGGACAGACTTCACTACTTCTGATATGTATTTTGTTCTGCCAGATTTTTGCTTTGAGATATTCAACAAGTTACAGGAATTCTGGAAATGGGACTTTGTTTATCTGGTGCAAAATGGTTAGCTAAACCATAAGGAGATTTTTGTAAATATCTGTGTCACAAAATTATGCATCAGATAAATCTTAATTTTTTACATAATGTGGTATCATCTTTGATTAAATCTGTTTTGGATACTCTCTGCTAAATAGTCAAGAGCCTGGAAGTTGATTGAACTATAGTTGTCCCTTGTAGTTGGTTTAATTTAGATTGATAAATTGTCCACCATATTTAGGATTATGCCACTTAATTGTAAACCATAGAAAACCTCAAATCCTTCCATAGCAGGTGAAGCTCCCCTATGCTAGCAATATAATCAGTCTTTACTTGCTTTTTTTCATCCCAGGTGAACTGCAATGCTGCATATTTGAACAAATTTGACTTTATTACCCCACTGTTCAGCATTTGGAACACAAAACACATGAGTCTAAATTTACTTCACACTTTGTATTTTTTAACATAGCATCTGTTTTTACTAATTTCTTAATGAGTTTTGATTTCTCATAAACAGCTTTAGGCTTTTAGTTTTCTCATACAACAGTTATGTATGTTCAAATTTAAGTATAAAGAAATATCCATAATAGCAGCAGTAGTAGTTGTATCTGCATTAGAAGCCTATAAGCTGCATTGCCCTGAAAATTCTTCATGCACTTCAAATGCTTCATCTTAAAATGTAGAGAAAAACCATTTGTTCAGTATTTGATACATCAGTAGTTTCATCTATCATTATTGTGAACAATTTCCAATTACTGAATCCGCTAAAATTTTTTGAATCTGCAATGCTAAGATTTTCAATATTTCATTCTGAACTTCAGCACCTGTATAATTTTTCAGGCATTATCTAAAGAAAAGTCTTAGATGATGTAATATATTTGGTTGATAAGAGGTTTCAAGAATTGCAGTATGATTTTCTCCTTGTCCTATGCTGTGAATATTTACTGATAATCTTTCATATTTGGAATGAGCATTATTTGAATTCTATCATTCATCAGTCAAATCAGAGATTATGTTTTGCTGTGCTGGCACAGTAAAGAACCTTGAGGATTAACTGTATTGTATGATTTCCATTTAAATGGGCTTATTAGAATAGCAGAGTTGGACCTTGGATAGGAATTCTTGGAGTACTGGTTCATCCTAAGGAGTGCTGCTCAAACAGCATTTATGTCTGGTTTTTTGTACATTATGCTGAGTTTTTAGCATGGCATAGCATGATATTCTAAAATATTGTTTTGGCATGACACATATTCATAAATTCTCAAAATATAGCTCACTACAGTTTTTAAGATTTCAATCTAGTGTATTTCTTCTCTATTAAATAAAATAATCAAAGAAAGTAACTTATAAACAACTATAGAAAACATACAGATATGCAGATCAAACAAATTTACATCCTAGTAAATGATAATATTTATTTATTGTTGTTTTCATTTCTATGTCCTTTTCTGAAGAGTAAGCTAAAGACAAAAATAGACAGAAAATTTTGGCACAAGTCTAACTCAAACCAGGATGAATTGATGAAAGCACAATTTCTTGAATTTGCTAGACTAAAATTAAAAAACTAATGATTAGTTGATTAACTAGTTCTTCTGGTAAACCTGATTTTCAAAAAAGCAGCATCTAGAGATATTTTCTTTTGCTTGCAAAGTAAATAAGTCTTAGTTGAAGAAGAAGTTGGTTGCAGAACATTTTGTTTATCTCAGTAACAACATTGATAATCTGATTTGACACATATTGTTGACATTTTTAAAAGCCAATATAATCAACATGCAGCTTGCAAAGCTACTCATTGCAAATACTGAAATCAAGTGTACTTTGCTTACAAAATATAAATACATTTTTAAAAAATGTAAAAGCAATGACATGTTTCATTTAATGAAGAGCTGACAGCATTTTTCCACAAATAGTTCAATTAAAGCATAAAATATATGCTCAAATGTATAACTTTATAAAGAAAAGCATGGTCTTCAATGTCTACAATCAATCAAGAAATTGGCCAAATCTGGCTAAGCATGACAAAAAATTACTTCAGAATATATTTCTAAATGTATTACTAAACAGACTTTAGTCTCAAATTAGTTTTACATGCTTTATTGTGTATTAGTCAAATGATGTTGCTCCTGGGGATAATTGCTTATTGCTAGGATGAAATTACCTCTGAAATACCCATGTAGATTCATCACTGCATAATAGCTTTGTATTGAAAGCAATAAAATCATAGTATTTGCAGAAAGAACTTCATCAAAGGATGAAATGCAGATTTGCAAATTTATCAGATTTTATACTTTTTTGATAACTTTCTTTTCTATAATTTATTAACTTTTCTTTTAAATTATCTCTATTATGGCATTACACTAAAAATAGGTCTAAATAATATCATTCTTGTTTGCAACCTGGGTTTTCAAGTACTCAGAATGTTAAGATCTCAAACTCAAATAAGCTTGCAAAACTTGATCTGAAAAACTTGGAAGAGAAATCATCAAAACTTAAACTTGATCAAAAATCTACTAAAAAATATTGTAAAAATTTAATTATTTTAAATTTCAATTACTCTACCTATCATAAATAACTATTTTTAGCTTAGAATTATTGCAAAGTAAAGTTTTTTCACCATAAAAAACTTAGAAATGGGAAACTATTCAATGATTCATCCCTTGACATTTAAATGTTCATGCTGCAAGACAATATATTGAGACAGCACAATTCAAATGAAATGCCACTATTAAAATATTGGGAAAAAATTGCTATCTAGAAAACTAGTCCATAAACCATATTCCAATTTTGTCCTGTGAATGAAATATGGCTATGTTGTTTCTAAATTTCAAGAGTATAATCTCAAACTATTGTTAGATGGAGGTGAAAATTGCAGCTAAGCCCCTGAAATGTGCCTATGACATGCAAAAATGTTGACTTCATGTTGGTATGCATTACTAAATTTTGTGCTTGCAAACTTTCAGTGAAACAAATTCAAATTTTTTTAGTGGTGCAAAACTCATGATTTCTAGTTATTTGGAGTTTGTTAAAAAAGGATTATTTCTAGGCAATGAAATACAGTATATTTATATGATTTATACTTTTGTCATTTTTTACCCATTGTGCAAATTGTGGAATCACAAATTTGAAGAATTTCTGATTTTCATCAGGCTCAGTGGAGAATACCAAAATTTGTTAAATTTTAAAATTTACTTGTGTTCTAAAATTTTGTAAAGTAACAATGTATCATAATTCAGGAATTATATTTTTCAAGCTGTTATATACATGTGACTAAATTCAGGTTTTGCTAAATGTTTGGCAAAGCATTTCATTTTTAAAATTACAGTTATTTTGCTGATTCCCTTCATATATTCAGTGTGAGAACAATTATTTATATTGGAAAAGATATTAATGAACAATATATAAATTTTAAAAATTCAAAAGCCTGAAATTTTGGAATTTCAAATTATTATCTAAAACCTAATTCAAATTAAGACCATAATTATACCAATAATAGCTTCCAAGAAATGAAATTTTCATTACAATATGTATTGAATTTTTGTATTAAATACAGAATCAAAAAATCAAAATTGCNAGGACGTTTAGGCACAGTAATTGCTCAATATTACGTAGAGTTAAGTACTTATATCACAACAGAAAAATGTCTATATGGAAGTAATTAGAAATTCTTGAATGAAATCAAAAAACGAATGTGTTTAATATTTTAATAGTGCTTCCCGCATGCAGCCAAAACGTTATAAATGATCACCATACTGTATTTAAATGACTTAAAAATGCGATTAGTCTTGAGTTGCACCATATTAAGTAAAACCTCATAGCATACCTAATTAAATGACGAACAATATCAGGGTTTGGGGGGAATTTATTTAAAGCATACCATTAGATTTCTTATATTCACAATAAACTAAAAGCATAGTGTTAAATTTTTTTTTGTTGTTTATGAACCTTGTTTTCTCTTGAATTGANATTTGAAGAATTTCTGATTTTCATCAGGCTCAGTGGAGAATACCAAAATTTGTTAAATTTTAAAATTTACTTGTGTTCTAAAATTTTGTAAAGTAACAATGTATCATAATTCAGGAATTATATTTTTCAAGCTGTTATATACATGTGACTAAATTCAGGTTTTGCTAAATGTTTGGCAAAGCATTTCATTTTTAAAATTACAGTTATTTTGCTGATTCCCTTCATATATTCAGTGTGAGAACAATTATTTATATTGGAAAAGATATTAATGAACAATATATAAATTTTAAAAATTCAAAAGCCTGAAATTTTGGAATTTCAAATTATTATCTAAAACCTAATTCAAATTAAGACCATAATTATACCAATAATAGCTTCCAAGAAATGAAATTTTCATTACAATATGTATTGAATTTTTGTATTAAATACAGAATCAAAAAATCAAAATTACAAAATTTAAGTTTGCAGAATATTTTCTAGAAAGATATGTTTGATATACATGTAGAAACTTTCTTCTAGTTAACATGGTAATTAGATATTTAAATAAATTAATTTGTTCTTTTTTCAATGCTTCATTATCATCACACTATTTATATATACATATATATTAATATGCTTTCCTCTAAATATTTGACGTATTTGAACTATTTTCCTCCTAAACAGAAGCATAGGGGAAATTCTTTCTTACATAAATTTTAATCAAACCTCATTTTCTCTGTTTTCTTTTTAACCAATCTTCTTGCAAAGATTTTTCTAGTAGTCTATATGCTGATAAATCCAAATTTAACATTTTCTTCAAGCATTTTTTGAAGTTTGGTAACAATATATTTATCAATATAAAAGACAATTGAAAATTTTTATAAAATGCATTTGATATTAAATAAATGTGAACTTTTCTGTGCTAGACAAAATGCATGGTTTTTATGGGATTCCTCTCTGGACACACTTTAATATAACACCTCTAGGTTTTACTATGACTACTGGAAATGATATCTACAAAATTGTGACATCTGTATATCCCAATGAATTTAATAAACACTTCTTTATTCTTAACTTAAAACTTGTAAGAAAATATTTTGAATTAAGGAATCATTGAAAGTGAAAATTACAATCACCAGTGCTTCCTAACTGGATCAAACTTGGAATTTTCTTTAAAAAAATACTTGATCTCAAATTCAAAATGTAAAAACTCAAACTCACCCAAGTAATACAAACACAACTTGAAAGCCCTGTTTGTAATACATATGATTTGAAATGGAGGTAGGATTGTCCGCCTTTTGAAGTTTGAAGGCCCTGAATTTTGTTGGTATTATATTATACTGATAATTGGTATTTGCTTAATGAAAAAGTACTATTAGGACATGTGGCAATTAGCCTTAACTTGGGAAGTTCTATTGAGGGTTTTTGGTAAAGTTCGATTAATATTTTTGAGATTTTTCAAAAACAACCACTGAGAAATTTGCTATAGTTAATGATTTGCTATTAATTAATAAGTAATGTATCTGCGATGGTTGATGAGTAAGGAAAATGTATACTTTATATTATTTGTAAGTGAGTTTAATTTAAGGATCAGAATCAGCATTTTTGGTATAGTTCGAGCTTATATTTCTAATTTGAGTTTTTTCTGATCGTAATGTCAAATTCGTTTCTCAAAATCGAAAGTAGTTTTCTATAGCTTTTAACTATTGAGGACGAAATTTTTTTTAGATGTAAATTTCAATGTTTTCTATCGTCAACATCAGCATGAATATGAATGCAGCATATGGCTAGGTGTTTCCTCTTTTCTCGCCACAATATTTTTTCTTTTCAAAGTTAAAATCTCTCATCGAGAATCTTCATCTGGTTTCGAAACCATTTACAAATACACGAATGCCCGATCCTAATCAAATACTTTTAAACGTCCGACATGTATTTTCATAGTCATGTATATGACTACATCTACATTGAAAACCAGATTCAGATAATGAATAATTCTAAGGATTAATTCTTTAAGCATATTACCACAAATCGCTCTCTAGACTTTAGATAATGAATTTCATTGTAGGTATTATTTTATTGAAATGATTGTGGGGACAAACTTCTTTGAGGATGTGAGAGAGATGAAGGCAAAATGTAAAGGAATAACGAGTTTTATATATATAATTTATAAAAGCCTAGTAGATACAAAAGTAATATGTTCTCAAATATAAGCTTAGGAAGATTACAACATTTCAGCCAGATACAAGACTAAATGCGACTATCATCAGCCATTAACTTATGTATAAATTAAAAGTCCGAAACAAACGTAGAAGATATCTGTGTTTTGCAAAGGGAAGAATCAAACTTTATGAAGCCCAATAAATCATGCGATTTATCAGAAAAAATGCGTCAATGTGAAGAAATGATTCTTTCAAAGAAATAATTGGAATTGAGAGGTAAGAAGACTGTGGAATTTCAGTTTTAACAAACATATTGTGAGTCAGGATTACGTTCCTTATTTCAATTGATGCTTTTATTTCAATCCCAATAATAATAAGAGTCAAAGCAAATTTATTGCTGTAAATAAATAACAGTAAAATAACTACAAATACATGTATTTACAAAATAATAATAAAATATATTTAGAAAAAATCAGTAAATGTGCTTAGTATGTTTGTGTCTCCAATTGTATTTTGTCGATGTAAAAATACGATTTTTAATTACTTTTTAAATTTTTTGTAATTTTTTCTATTATCTCATTTTCTAAATCATTCCAAATATTAGAGGCTGCTCGGTGAAAACTAGAATAGGAAACTCTGCTACAAATAAGCTTATGTGATCGAGGATTTACTTTAATTATCAAGAAAAGAAATTGATTGTTGGCCATATTTATACTTAAATAAAATTGAAGCTGCATGAAATTGTACTTAATGTAGCGGGGATAATATATTATACTTTCGTTTGTATTCACTAACAATATCATGCTTACGTGCAAAATTTAATGACCAATTAAAAGTTTTTGATAATAAATAGAGGCTTTTTGTATTAAAATTTATAAATAAAAATGAACAATAATGTAATTGCGATAAACAAAAGGCATGTAATAATTGAACGTGATAATCTGGTCTAAAATTTGTGAGGTGTAATTATCTAACGCCAGAAACCATTTTTTGTAACTTTTTAGAAGAAATTTATCAAATTTTAAATCTAATCAACACCTAAATATGTAACATGTTTAGATTGTTTTATTGGACCACTGTTAACAATTAATTCGATCTTGTTTGTTATTTCTTTTACAGAATTGGGGGAAAATATAATGAATTGCGTTTTTTCAATATTAATTTTTAATTGATTGGATGAGAAATACCTAGAAAGATTTCCTATATCACGTTGTAAATTTTTTTTTGTGGCCCTAAATGCATCATTATCTGTATTTCTGAGGCAAGTATCATCAGCAAATTGGTGTATTTCACTATGTTACATGTTTAATTATGTCATTTACATATATTGCAAAATAAAATTGGCCCTATTACTGTGCCTTGAGGCACTCCTCGATCTGTTTTAATATAATCAGATTTCATATTATTCATTATAACACGCTGTTTTCTATTTTCTAAAAAAGTAACTTTATTGAATTTTCTTGAAATCCGTAATTTTTAAGTTTAATCGCCAGAATTTCAAAGTTCATTGAATTAAATGCTTTGCTTAAGTGTAGAAGTGCTATGCAACTGGATTTATTTTGAGATTAATTTGAGGATATTTTTTCAGTAATTGAAATAATTGCATCACTTGTACTATGTTTAGCGCGAAAACTATATTGTTTAGATGATAAGATGTTCTCAGATGCAAGGTATTGGTTGATTTGAATGTGCAGCAATTTTTCGAATAATTTACTAAAAGGATGCGTTATTGAAATTGGCCTATAATTTTTATCAATAACGGTATCTCCATTTTTATACAAAGGTGTTATATCTGACTTTTTCATTATCTCCAGAAATTCGTTTTTAACTAGACATTGATTAAATGCAAAGAATAGATGTTCGCAAAATATATGAAAGAATTTCTTAATAATAAAGTACGGTAAATGAGTGGAACCTGAAGATTTATTAACGTCTAAGTTTAGAACAACAGTTTGTAATTCTTTTAAGGTAAATAACCTAAATTGAAACGTAGATTTACAATTTGATTGCTTAAGTTTTGATAGAGAAATTTTAAGAAAATTGAAGTTACCTACTGTGATTTAGATGATTTAAAATCTTTTTTTTATCAGTAAATTTTTTATTATCAATATAAAGTTCTGAAATATCACTATTTAGCCCATTCGATTTTCCAATAAAACGGTTTAAAAATTTTTTGTACGTAGGTCTTTAATTAATTTCTTTGATCTTTCGTAATTAGTCCAATTTATCTCGGTCGGGCCGGACTTAGCTATTTCAAAGAGCTTCTGCTTTATGTTTATTGTGTTCTTAATTTGTTGATTATCATTTGCCGTTAAGTTAAATCGTCGTGATTTGTTCATTACTCGGCGGGACTTCAGCGCTTCTATCTTGTTTAGTGCTTAATTGATCTGTGCGGCAATGTAATTTAACATGTGGGAACCAGCATTTAGAGTAAAAATATAGTCGAATGGAATATTTTTAAGTAAATTTTCCATGATTTCATCTGAATAGTTTTTGAAATCCCTGGCATAAATCGTTTTAAATTTAGATAACTTAGCATGATATGTACTAATATAAATGCAGAGTGCATGATCACTGAAAGATTCGAGGATTAAAGGTTTATATATAGTTTCTGAATTACATAAAAAATAATCAATTAATGTCGTTCTTCTAGTGGAAGTCTGAGTGTTGATAATTTTTAAGTTATAAATAGCACATAGTTCATTCAATGCATTTTTTTCATAAAAACTGAAATAATTTATATTAAAGTCACCTAATATGTTTAGGGAATAGTTATTAGGAATATTTGAAATTTCATCGCATTTAAACACATTAATTAATTCATGTTCAGAGGAATTTGTAGGTGATTAAATTTCAATCCATAAAGATTCAAAAACAGAATGATCGGATTCAAGTTTTTTTTTGTATTGGATTTAATTCTTTTGGTACAATAATCATAATATCACCACCTCTAATATCCCTATTTTTAACAAACATATCAAAGATTGCGGGGTTTGGATTGAACAAATTTTGATTAATTCCGTTGTTTAACCAAGTTTCTGTAATAGCGATAATTGAATTTGAACCAAATTGAGTTGCAATTTTAAGAAAGTGATTTCTATTTGAATTCAGACTTCTGGCGTTTAAATAAATATACTTAAAATTATCTTTATAATGATTCTCTAAATTTTCAAGATTACATTCATCTAAGATTGGACCAGGATTTAATTCTATATCTTCTCCTAGAATAATTAAATTATTATAAAAGTAATCATGGATGAAAGTAAGAACATTTTTGCTAAATTGTAGTGATAATTCATAGTAGTGTTGATAATGAAATGTGTGTGTGTGTATGCGTGGATGTCTCACGTGTATATAATATAATTTTACATTTTTAAGGAGTAATACAAATAATAATAGTGTTTTCCAAAAGTTGACCTTATTCATTGGAATAGCTGATGGTGTAGGG
>CABFPE010000077.1:1294115-1309470 GCA_900660155.1 Hofstenia miamia
GTGTGAAGCTTCATTTTCTCAATTCACATCTTGAATATTTTCCGAGCAATTGTGGAAAGTACAGCGAAGAACAAGGTGAACGTTTCTATCAGGAAATTATGAACATGGACAATCGTTACCAAGGTCAATGGAATGTGAACATGATGGCCGACTACTGTTGGCTTTTGAAGCGAGATGATTTGGGTGCTTCTCACAAAAGGCAATTCAAAAGACAAACTTTCAATGCTTCAAGTGCTTAGGTGAGAGCTCTTCTCACCTCCTTTCTGATTACACTTTTTCTATGATGTTTTTTTTCTATGCTTCAACTTTAAAACGAACGATGGAAAATATAAAAGTAAATAAACGTTTCTATGATGGTTTGTGTTTTTCTATGCTTCATCTTTAAAACCAACGATGGAAAATATAAAAGTAAATAAATTCTCAATGTGCACTTGATATGCATATTTTTCTATAATATCAAATTGGTTGATATCTGTATTTTTAATTTATCTTTAAAACTGGACGTGCTGGAGCAAAACTGAGTTCAGATTTGTGATCAGCAAGTTGTTTTAGTCAGGATCACATACTTTGGTTTGAGAAAAAATTAAAAACTTGAAAAATGTTGACCAGTGTAATCAATGAGCAGATGCTTGCAAATAAAAGTCACTTTATTATTTTGATTCCTAGTTCATTTTAATATAATAAAAGGAAATGCGAAAAGATATTTTGAAATTTTTAATTTGTAGAAATTATGATATACCTGCTAAATGTATCTTAAAAATAATTTATTCATAAGCATTTGGACACTTTGAAATTAACAGTTATATAAAAAACTACACTTGAGCAGAACACATTTTTCAAGACTTAAGATAGTATTATTTCAAAATTGTACCTAATTTTAAAATTAAAAATTTTTGTTAAATTTGACAGATTTTTATGCTTATTGTTATCATTTATAAACAAAACATTCTTTCAAATCTCCAACAAATGTTAGTATTAAACATGCATCCAGGATCTCAAAGGCATCTTTCTGTCTTTTGTTGGACTTGTGCTTGAACTGCATAACAATATAAAATTGTTGTTCTACATATAAAAGTTAATGGCACATTAATGGGTCATTATTGGCTCACCAATGGTCCATTATTGGTCCAATAATGGATGACGGTTGGCAAACATTGTTGGGCCAGCGGTCATTTACCACCAATGGCCAATAATGGCACCAACAATGGCCCATTAATGGACCAATAATGGAATGTTTCCTGGGTAATAATGTATTGTTAAAAAGTAATTTCTGAATAATTGTTTTTTTATTTTTTGATTAATGCTTCGAATTTTTACAGATTTCTTCGAAATCATTTATTTTCACTGATGCGTAATTAATAAAACGGGCATAATTGCAAACAGATTCACTACACTTGTGCAGCTTTTTCACAACTTATTTAATAATCGAAGTTTAAATTAAGGCTACCTTGTAGAATAAAGATTGATATAAGTATGCTGCATAGTATTACATGCCAGGAGAATCGTTTCCAGATAGTGCTTTTTGAATTATGAACAATTTGTCAAAACTACTAAATGTTTCAGAGCGTAAATGTGATAAATTGAAAATTGAAAACGATCTTAGAATTTTGTCTTTATTTATAAATGTTTATGCATTTGTACATGTTAGTTTTGAAATAGAGCCACAATGTTTATCTTTACTATATTAAATAACTTAATGACTGTCAAAATTCTCTAGGTCCCCGCCTCCGCTAGCTGAATTCAAAATTCGGCTGTATGGTCTGTTGTTTAGGTAGCCTTGGTTTAAATCTAGTCGAAACATTCAGTAAATTTCTAAAATATGAAGCAGCAACTAGTCATTTTGTATGTGTCCTTTTTAAATTCTTTGAAACCTGGAAGTTTTCAATGTTGTCTTGGAAAAATTCTAGAAATTGAAGATGAAAATCCGCATTTAGTGTCAAAACAAATTTTGATGCACCAAGTTTCAAAATCACTAAGATATGAACAAGACGGCATATTGGACAATTCAACAAGTTAGCATAGTGAACAATCTCTATTTTTTTAATAGAAAGACATAAACCAAAAGATATCGTCTTATTACTTAACATTAAATTAAAATTCTTCAAGACCATTAAAAAACTACTAAATTTGAACCGATCAATATAATCAATATTTGATGTTACTAGATCGGAAGGAATTATGAACCAAAGAATTATCAAATGAATGAGTAAAGGAATATTCTGGAAAATATGTTTTAGTGTAGATGAATATATTGAAAAAAATGTTTATAAAAAGGAAGTGAGACATTAAAATATATTTGAACAAGTATACGTAATTAATTAAATTAATACAAACCTTATGTATGACATGTAACTTAGCAAGTAATAACATTCTAATAGAGAAAACACATTTATACATGTATATACATCTAAGAAATTGATTGTAAAGCTAAACAGAAATATTAACAATGGGAATATACTCCTTTTTTACTTTCAAATTCATGTAACTGAAGTTCAAATTAATCTACGTTAAATTTGAATTAATCAACTATCGAAATTTTTCAAAGATAAATCCATTTAGCATGCAGTATTTTTACACAAATGGTACTTAAAAATTTGCCTTGGAGTTTCTATTTCGATTTTTCTTACATCTATGTTAGTACTATCATCATAATATTAGTACCGTTATTGCCAGCAAGAAACTGTTATCATACACACATAGAATTTTAATTATAAGGAAATGTTGGTTGATTACTTCCTGTATCTTTGAAATGTACTATCAGCAAATAAATGTTACTAACGGAAAATTGATTAGTTATTGTAGATATAAAGTCTGGGCAAAAATAGCACAGTTCATAATTACTGAAATGTCTCTGTTTAACTGTCATGACTAGAATCAAATTTTTGATTGCAATGATTAATAGCTGATTACAATAGGCCAGTTTTCTTCAACTACATCCAATCCTATGATTGACAGACTTTTTAACCCTTTAATCACACATATCATTTTTATGATATTTTAAATTCGCCCAAAAATAGAGACAAAATGTTTTCTATTAAAAAAAGTTTACATTTGGAACAAAATTTCAAAATTGGGAAATGTCCTTTTAAAAGAACACTGTGAGGAAAGAATCACAAAATTGGTAATTCTACATTTTATAAAAAAACCAAATATATGCAAAACAACTAATAAATACAATAAAATACCGTTACAATGTGAGAAATGTAATAAATATTATGGCTAGGTGTTAAGATAAGATAAGATAAAAATTTATTAAAAATCAGAAAGAGCATCTGATAGTCATCTAAAAAAGCCTTAATACAAAATGGATAAAAAGTACAATTTGAAATCATGGTATTAAAGTTCAAGTTCTCAATAAAACGAGTTGGAAACAAGTTTTCGTACTTCTTGATAAACGACTTATAAGGTGCAGGATTTCGTTAGGATCTTCGCTGTATGTGCTGCGTACTGGTAACGCGTCCTCCAAAACATGATTGTCCGTATGCAATATAGTTTCATATAAAGATGAATCACACCATAAGTAACCAGTCGCTTTTGAAGTGCATCGATTTTTTTTCTGTTCACCCAAATTATCCCCACCCCAAACAGTCAGGCAATACTTTATTTGACTAAGGAATAAACAGATATACAGGGTTTGCAATTCAACAAAATTGTAGCCAATGGATTTCAGCTTTTTGAGAAGATGAACTTTCTGGACAAGTTTATTGCAAAGTAGTCAAACATGTTCATGAACGGTCAAATCATCTGATAAAATAATTCCCATTATTTTTGCATGCTTCACTCGTTTGATTCCGAAGGTTTTACCAGGATCAGTATCACATGACCATTTCAAAAATAGACTTTGAAGCATTTAAAACAAAGTTATTTTGCATTACACCCATTCTTTATGTTTCAAAACTTTTTCAGAAATGTCAGAATTCATACCAGCAACTACTACGGTTATATCATCGGCAAACTTCGTGAGACGAACATCTTCATGATGGCATGACATTCCATCATAAACAATATTAACACTAGAAGTACCAGAGATTTTACACTACCTAGAAGTACCAAGTGGGGTCGAATTGACCCTTGCTTTTATTGACGCTTGTTTCATTTTTTAAACTTCAATTAACTTAACCATAGACTCAGTGGACATGGGCCATCTATTTTTTCAAATAAATCAGACATAGTTTCGATTCCTGAGTGAGTCAAATTTCAAAAATTTGGGCACATCTTTAAAGTTATATTGCATACATTGCTACAAAAAGTATGACAAAACATATCATGAGCAATATTCATTAGCAGCAAATTTTACAATAAATAAGTTTTTCTTGTTTTCCAATGCATTTTCCACAAACAAGCTTAGAGCAAGTGCTGCATGCTTCACATGTTTTTTGGTGCAGTTTTTGCTTTGGCGGTGCTTTCTTTTGTGGCTTCTGTGCATACTGCAACTGTTGGTGTAAGTGGATTGGTGTGAATTAGCTTTTTTTTGTTCAACAAATCTCGAACGAAGCTCTTCGGATAACCGCAAAAGATACCTTTGATCTGAGATTTTTGACCCGGTAACCAACTTATATAAAATGTGGGCATCGATTGCAGCCAAATCTAATATGTTGTAAAAAAATTGATGATATAATGAACACTATTTAGGTGACGAAGCCTCGGAGCATCCTTGCCAGTTGTTAGTGGTTGGGCATCCGCCCGAAGCTGATCTCCAAATCAAGTGACAACCGCTCTTCTACGGTCCAAGTGAATAGTTCCACCTCTCAGGTCAGTGACGTAACTTATGTGCACCCCATCCTAGCTCGGTGTTTACTCAAGACTCGATACAACTCGACTTAGACTCAATTTGTAAAGTGTACTATATACTTGCAACCTTGATTGTTACTAGCTGCTTAATTAATTATGTAATCAGCCATTACCGAAATATATTGGCCTTAATTAAATAAGATAAATAAATAGCAGCTTCCTAACCTACATGTAATGATCGATACCTACACAGTCACATAATTGGTCACGTTATCGTCATTAATTTGGATCTAGATTATAATAAATATAAATCCCTACCTTTGGCTTACTAGCCTTATAATGAATTCGTTATCGTTCGTACATGTATGATAGGATTGATAGTTAGCTAAATGGAAATAAAACTCCTAGTCATACCCCTAACTTAAGTGCAGATTCTTGGCTCGGGACAAAGAACCTAGAATCGTTCCCGTTATGGGATCCTCGCCACTACTGAACACCAACCGTTTACCTGAACATTGTATTAAATAATCAAACCGTAATCAGAAATAAGTATAAGAATTCCAAAGAATTTTCTTTATCAATGTGTTACAATGAATTTCACTCTATTTATAGTTAATCCAAAAAAGTACCTGTCGATTTCAAATTTCAAAAGTTCTTCTGCCAAGATGGCTAAAAATAATGGAAGCAAATTCGTCCCCTTCGTTTCGCCAAATTAGTAGAATCGACAGATACTAATTATAATTATTTTCACTGATAGTTCTAGGTTGCGTAATACAAAAGTAATCTAAGATGATAATAAATTTATAATTTATTTTAAATCAAATTTAAATTCGATCTTAGTTCCTCTTCACTGACTATCTTTCATTAGCAGCTTGATTTGTCTTGAATGAATTTATAATTTATTTTAAATCAAATTGAAATTCGATCTTAGTTCCTCTTCACTGACTATCTTTCATTAGCAGCTTGATTTGTCTTGAATGATCCTACCCACATGAGTGATGTTATACCCTCTATTCCATTGATAGAACAACATGTTGAGGTCAGTGAAGACAGTGATGACGAAGACAACTCAGCAAGAAACCTTTGGTTAAAACATACATTTTTACAACCATATTGGCTCATTGTTCAGGTTTTTGGATTTGAAACTTTGAACACTGTATATTAGTATCTGGTTGTAATCGCTATTGCTAGTGCAATGGCGAAGCGCTCAATGTCGAAGGTCACATTTGTAAAAACTCGGTTACACTCAACCATTACTGATGACTTTTTTCCAGCTTTGCTCATACTTTCATGCGAGAAAGATATCATTGACTCTATTCACACGAATGAATATCATTAATTCGTTTGCTCAAAAGTCGGCTGTCTTAAAGAAACACCTTGTTGTAGAGCTAAACATTTGATACATTTGTAATTGTAATGAAACATTAATAACATCGATGAAGCATTTTCTTATTATTTTTTCTTAGTAACGAAGTATCTAACTGATAGTTGCTATTTTTTAGTTGCAAATTTGAGATATTTTTCCATTGCTATGCTACATACGTCAGGCTAGACAATCATGTCTGTTGCATCACTATTTTTCAAGATTCTGCGGTTCATTATAGAGACTGGGTGGGGGGTCGACACTCTCCCATGGCAACTGGGGGGGGATGTAAGCCCTGGGGTACGGATACGTTTTCCATTACACAACATTCGAAAAAACATAAACTTAAATACAACGTTGAAAAAAATTAATTTTGTGTGAAATTTTATTGGAAATTTTAAAGTGTTTAATAGCGGCTAAGAAATTTTCATTTTCGGGCACGTATGGGTTCGGGGATGTGAAAGTTTCGCCTGACGACGAATTTGGCATTAAAAATGCTCTACACGAACATCACTAATGGGTATGCCATGTTTCAAGACAATAATGTTCTAGTTTGATAAGCAACCTACTAGTTTTATAAGCATCGTATTGTTCATTAAACTTTGGGTTTATATAAGACCGACATGTATATCCACAAGTAAAATAATAAATCATTATTGTAAACTAGAGTGTGAAAAATATGCTGATGTCAGTTCAATCTTTATTTCTGAGTTCTTTTAGTTGTTGTAGATGATTTTTATAAAAATGATTTACAACGTTTGAAATGCACCAATATGTTAGTACCACGTTCTATAACTAAGATTATGAAGCAATTTTAGGTGAAAAACGCCTACAAAGTTTTTAGATTTAGACAGTGGTATCAAAAATATTTAGGCATATAATACCAAAGACCTTCCAGGCTTTCGAATGCTATTTTTTGTTTTCTAAAATCTAGCAATTCAAAATTTAAAAATTATTTTAAAATGAAGATAAAGAATTGTAAGATTTATATTTAAATTGATGTTCTTTATAGAACAGCATAAATCACTGAAGCATCACTTAACATTTCTTTGACTACGTCATTGGAAAGCCATTTATTGTGTCTTCTATTGCTTCCTAAAGAACCACTTAAAATTTCTCAAAAGCTATAGACGTCACGAATGGAAAAATTTGTGCTTGAAAAGCTTTATAGTTGAAAACTTCTTCATTGGAAATCTATATTTGATCTTCATCTGAAGAATCATATTATATTTTTTACATGTTATTTTTTTATTATTAATGCATTTTAATTAAAAATTAACAGACTCTGGTATTTCAGCTCATTCTTAGCTGTAAACTGGTCATGTCCCCACAAAAGTTCAAATCACTTCTCAAAAATTTTCAAACAAATTTCTATGCTCATTTGTGAAATAAGGAATTCGTGGGATATGGAGGTGCTTGTGTATCTTGCTGTGCCTGATATACTTGAAAAGTTTAATATTCTCTCCATTCCTAATATTCAGTTAGTCAAGAGGTCTCAATTTTCCGAGAGCAACAACTATCCTTAAATATTTTCCCTCTTGTAGATATAGACTACCCAATTTTTTTTAGATGAATATGAACGAAGCGGCAATCTTGTGAAGCCCTTTGATTTTTGTATCTTTATTAGTTCGTGACTTATAAGTACTTAAAAAGTTTCTTAGGAACCAATAAAAAATTTATGATATCCCTAGACAGTTTTATAATGATAGTGGCTTGCTCACTACACAACTATCTTATTGCTAAAAAACGACAGCATCGTCCATTAATAGTATTCCCAAACCGGCAGGCTTAAGGCAACTAAACCATGGAAGCGGTTTGTTTAAGCAAATTCAATTATTTCTTAGATGCACATTAAATTTGAAGAATAATTGTTGCAGGTACCAACAAAATCGAATTCAACTAAAATACGTTGAAAATTTGTATTTGAAGTTCATTTAATAGTGTAGCCCAATGAAAAATGTAAAGTCTTAGGAGCCCAGAAAACCATCTTCCTTCTCTGGAAGAATCTCTGAAGAATGTAATGAAAATTTTCATGTTCTTGAAGAGTTCTTGAAGACCATGTTAAAGAATTCCACTCAAATTATTTATAATCAATCTCACAGGTTACATTGATTGATTGAAATTTTCTGGATTTAATTACAAAATTTGAGAACACATCTTCTCGAACAAATGACATTTCATAAAAGTTCAATGACAATTTCCTGTATCAATACAGCAATACTACTTTGGCATTATTTACCCCAAAATAATAAAACAAATTCATTCATGAAATAATTCTTTTTCCATCAAATCTACTCAAACTGAATTTTTTTGCATAAAGGATAACATTTGAAGTTCTGTCATCATGATAAATCGATAGTACCTCCAATAACCCAAAAAAATAATNATCCGCATGTTGGGCATAAGTTATAGCAATGCCATTTGTATCGCATTGAGGAAGAATAAGGAGCCTGCGTCTGCAATTGCCAGCTATAAGCGATGCATTCATGTATTTTATACTATTAAACAAAATTTTAGATGGGATCCTTCTGTCTGTATGTCAGAAAAAGAGAAATCTATTTGCTATTTTTTGCAATTATTGTAACTAATAGAATCAGTAAGATGATATCTTTTAATAGTATTGCAAGATTTTGTAAGCAGCTTTAGTAGATTGTAAGCAAATACTAAAGATGAAGTTGTTCTCACTTTTTAAGAGTGGACTTTAAAAAATTATATTATAAAGCAAACCAAAAATTATTGGTTTATTTTAAAACTTGTTTGGAATGGTTCAAATTCGTTCTGCAACCTAGTGAATTGATTGCATCTTGCGATATCACTACAATTTCATACATAAAATGGTTGTCTTTTATTTGCATCCTGCAATTTGGTATTTATTTTGCTAAATATTAAAAATCACTTCATGAAATTTGCCATTAACACATGTATTCTACGTACATTTCACCATCATTCCCGTATTTTACATAATAAAAATTATGGCCATAATGGATTGACTAAATTTAAAATATGATCATTATGAATGGCTAAAAAATTTCGCCTTGCCATATATGGCCACACCATAAACGGGCCCCTGCCGTGATTGTCATTAACCTTAATCCTCACAACCATTTTTGTGTACATTGGTTTCACAAGGGGGGATAAATCCCCCCGGTTTATATTTGATATGTTAATGCTATTGTCATGAAGTTCGGCACAAAGGTACCATGAGATAAAAAGTTTGAAAAATTCCAAAAAAAAACATTTTTATCGAGACATTTTTGTTAACATCAGCAATTTTTTCAAAAAAAATTAATAAAAATGCTAAGAGATGTCTTTGTCAAAATGATTATTATTTTTTGGGCAACTTTTAATATTTTTCTATTCAAAACACAAATGATCAGGTCTAGTAATAACTTAAGACATATTAATTTGTAGCTATTAATGCTGATGTCAGTATTTTTTGTAGCCAGCGCAGTGTTTATATTTCTATATTAGAATAAATGTCAATCACAATTGAAAAAATAGTCATAATGATTTCGCTCTAAATTTTTGCAGAATGTGTAAAACTCAATTTAATGCAGTGAAAAATTGAGCCAACCTTTCAAATTTGATTTTAAAAAGTTATTAATAAAAATTCACATGGGGGTAAATTTACCCCCCCCCCCCCGAAGAATAAGGTTAACTTGATTCCCACACATTACTGGCTTTAAATCACGATTTATAAGAAAATTAGCTAACTGCTTAGCTTCCTCTATTTGGTGAGCAACGACTCAGCATCATCGGCATATTTCAGCGAAACTGGACTTTGCACATTCATTAATAAGAAAATGCACGTTTCGCTTACATACGAAAAGATCAAAGTAAATTTGTCTCCACAATTTGAATAAACACAGTGCTATTAACACTCGTGAGTCATTTATACAATTCTCCAGCTGAACGGTAACTTCCTATTACAAATGTTGCTATTAAATTATTTATCTTCATAACCTTGGAATTACACACTCTCATACATGGATTTCAGTAGTCAGTAATCTTTTATTAGGACTTTTGTCTCTTATGGAATTCATGAATCCCTGTTGTTAAAACTTGCCTTTTTATGTCAGTGTAACATACACCAACAAATCATGTTTTATTATGTTTTAAAAGTTCCATAGCAAACCTTCACTACATAGTAAACTTCAACTTGCTATCAGCTGTATGCTGTAGATCTTAATATTGTTGGGCGTGATATTAATTAATAAATTTTAAAGCCAGTGTGATGTGTTTAAAGTATAACTCAGTCCAGCATAGGCGAATCTGATATGGATTAGATTCACATATGTTTCTTAGATTGTCAAATTCAGATACTACAAACTATGCTAAGACCTAAGTATTACAATATTATCTTAGTAGCCTTTAATGGTGATGGTGTAAATTGTTAGTCTCGTAATCATAAGGTGCAATGTAATACAATACTATTTTATTCAAATTGGGAATATTTATAAAACAATGTCATTACAAGAACGGTGTAACAAAATCCAACCCTGCAAGTGGAATGATCAACCAAAATTGTAAATGAGGAGCATAAACTTGCACGATTTGGGTTGGGTCGGATTTTATTAACACTTGTACACCCAAAGCGGTTAAATTTAACCGCTTGCAACATTCATATAGCTCTCATTTAACGAGTTATGTGAGTGGTTGACCGAAATTGGCTGACTTTATTCCTATCTTTGACCTATTGAATTGAGCAATATCTTTTATGAACTCAATCTTTTTTTTTGTTTATATTTTTAAGAAATATCTTCAAACACCCAATGCATCAATTTTAATCACGCATTATTATTTATGTATGGGATTGGGTCAAACTTCGCATTGATATTTGAATCACCAATACTGTCCATTTGAGAAGTATCTGCACACAAGATTACAATGTATTACTAATGGCTGAACCACCCCACAGAGGAAGGAGTGAAGGGTTGTATGCACCGGTCTTTGCTAATCTTGATTCTGAAAATTAGCATTCAAATGATTCCGATTTTCATGAGGAGAACTATCCCTTTTCAACTGCAAACCCGTCTAATGAATGTATTCATAGATTTCTATAATGATGTATCGCATTCAACAGTTTCCAGCAAAGATTTCATCACCCAGCTTTGCCAAACCCTCCTTGGGTCTCAAGTGCAAAATACATAACACATCACAATACAGAATGGATCCGTGAAACACTTTAAATGCTCGCAGTAATCGGAACTCAAAACTGCCGAAATACAACAAGGGCTAACTGTTATAAATGCAAGCAACCACCGTGTATGGATCATGTATTGTGTTGGAAGAAAAATTTGTGTTTTCTGACTGTGATAGCCAAAATGTCAATAAATTAGAGAAAAGAATAGAACATTTTGGAAATAGCATCATTTTTTCCAAGATTTTAATATTTGAAGATTGTTAGCAATAGATAATTTGGTGCGGTCATTTGTGACCGCAATGGGCGTTAATGGCTGTGTTCTATTATTAAGAAAGGACAATTGTCGGGTTAAGTTGGGTGATGTTTTCTAAAAGATGGGTCGCACTATTACAGAAAGAAATTGACAAGATTGTACGTGTAAATGGTAAGGAAACTTGTCGGAAATTTCTAATGAGAATCCAGTAATTTTGATGTCTTATTCCGAGGCACTATGACATTGCCAAAGTATTTAATGACGCAATGAGAGTCAAAAACAATATACTTGCAAGTAGAACACACAATTTTAAAACTAAAAACTAAATATATGAAGCATAATAATTTTGTGCGTGTGCATATAATTGGTGATTTCCAGTGCAATTGTATTCTATCGGAAAATAGAGGTGTTTTTAGTTTTTTCAACTCTAATCTCATTCATTAAATAGTTTTATTTAGAGAAGGGAACCTTGCTGCCCCACGATTATCTTGCATCAGTAATTACAAATTTTTTGTGGAAAACATCATTTGGAATTTTTTTTGTGGGGATTTAAAAATACTAACAAAATATATTTTGGAATGGTTTTAATACTAGGTTATATTTCACCAAGTTTTGCCAAGTCAGAAATGTTTTGCCTAAGTTTTGTTTGCATTTCTGATAAGATTGCATGCTTGAAACATTTGATTTATTTGTTGGTATAAATTTCTTTTTCATTATGCCGTATATAATTAGTTTCATTTATTACAAATTTTAAAATTTTTTTGGGAATTTAAGATATAAGGTTTCTACAAGGCAGGAGGTTGTGTTATTGGATGTGCATGTTTGTGTGCTGCTTCGTACAAATCATTCTTTTGTTGTGTATTGTTGTCTTTAATAACATCGCATACAATATAATATATATTATACAGTAGTGTTTTAGGGGCCTGGCCCCACTAAAGAATATTAAAAAATATATCTCACGCTCTAAATATTTGAATAAAATACAAATTTCCATATTTTGAAGTGATTTAACTTAAATATTCTTTTTAATATACTGTATTATTAAAGTTACATGGATTTCTGACGTTGGTTTAGAGTTTTGTTCTATAAAAAATAAGAATTTAGATTAGGGTTATGGTTAAAATTAGGTGAAGAATAGATTACTTAAAAAAGATCCAAGTTTGTTTCTAAATAATAAAAATTTGAAGGAAATTTTAATAGATTAGAATTCTTTGTTTAGAAGAACATTTGTATATTAAGAGTTATTGCGAGTAAGTTCTTCTGATAACAGTAAAATGCGCAATTGTAATTCTATCTTATTTCATATAAATTATTATACATTTTTTTGCATTCATATATTCATTTTTTATGGAATTTTGACAATCATTCATTGCACACCCCTGCTTGAATGCATTCTTGAATACATAGACATATCTACTGCTGACCAAAGATTTTCCCAATTCTTCGCCTCTATAATTTTCCTTGCTTTTATTTCTGTGAACAGCCCCAGAATTACAGCTAAGTTTTCACTATGATTTATAAGAACAGATGATGAATTTGGTCAATCTATTACGTCATATTCTTCTGGCATAATTTTAAAAAGGAAATTCGGAGCTTCATCATGCTAAAATGTTTTGAAATCAAAACGCATAAATTGTTGCTTGTAAATGCTTAAAAATCGAATTATGGATATTACTATTAATTGAGACGATTTGTGATGTTAGCAATACTTGAACTACAATATTTTTACCAAAAACCCCTCACCATAACTTTTGAATATAAATGATTCAAATTTAATAGTACAAAGGATGGCCCACATAAGTAGCCATGTAAAAGATGAAAATGTATATTTTGTATACCATAAGCATAGAGATATTGATTTCACATTGCAAAATCAACATAGGTGTACACAAAACAATGTTAAATTAACATGAAATTAGCTTTGTTTTTAAGAATATTTTATGTAAATTTTGTATCAGGTGGCTCCTGGTTGAAAATTTTCCATGCTACGCCACTGATATTATATATATATATATATAATAATCCAAAATGTTCAATTATTATAATTAATTGGTCAAGATTTAATTTGAATGAGTACTGGAGGTGTAATTCAGAGGCTTAACTCTAAAGTTGATTTCACCTCAATGGTTAAAGCAGTTCTCTTAATTTAAAATTTCCCAAAGATCAATTCGTGCCGATTTCACCAGCCCACATCTCTCCGAACTCGATACATTTTTGCCCGACTTGAATTAGGCCAGAATGTATTACTATTGCGGGGATCGTGCCGATGGGGTGGGGGTTGGGGGCAGTTGACTTGGCCTCCTCATTATTCTGCAAAGAAAATTTTTTATATTTTGTTTTTAGTATTTTGCTGTTTTTAATTACAATACGAGGCCTTCAATTTACTATTAACACGATCGGTTTTCAGAGGAGCTTTGAGGTACACAACACTTTTGCTAGTGTTATTTCCTTGCATTACATTGCCATTCTAGGATATTTCGCAAGCTTCCAGAAAAAAATTTCTTCATTTCTTAGGAATATTTGGCCCCCTCAATAACATATTTTTGCCGCGATCCCTGTGTTGCTATGCTGCTAAATTTTATTAAATTCTCGATAATTACAATCAGGTAAAAATATTCCTACAAATATTTTTGAATCTTAAATGCTTTTGCTGTCACTCCATAAGAATAATGATTATATTTTTGATTATTTTAGAAGTATACATATTTCTTTATTGCAAAATGAAAATTTCCATTTTATTGTGATCCGTTTTGGATTGATCAAGGTTACATGTTATTTTTTCAATTTTGGGTGAAAAAATTTACAAAGATAAGAAATGCAACAAACTATTGTAATATATAGAATTTCCAGTTTATGATAAGAATTTACTGGATCTAAGCTTGAACGGCGAACTAAAAACATAGAAAATGCTAGAAATATATTTTTATTTAATTTTCAGTAAGCCAATGGGTTTGCACTGGTAACGAACATATCACAATTCTTAGTGTAAAATGTGAACTCACTTCACAAAAAAAATTACGATACAATGGGGCTGATTTATTTTAAGCTCGTAGAATGATACGTTACCATCAACATTCAATTCAGAATCATACAAATGCACTTATCTATAATATATATATATATATATATATATATATTACAGAGTGACAATATGGGTTTAGCAAGTAATCGAAACAGACTTCGATTCGCTATATATAATGTCTAAGGCTTTCTCTCCAACAGGGTTGTCGTTGATATTGATTTGAATTGATATCATTATGTTAATATCAAATCAAATGATTTGATTTGATTTAGAAGTCTTGCAATTCGTATAGTATAGTTGGCTGCAAAAAAAGGCATATTACTTTTGAACTACTGAACGTAACAACTCAAGAAAGGTACGATTTTAAAGATCAATTAAAGGACTATAAGTAAAAAGCATCAAAGTCTAATTTGTTTTCCTCCTGTAGAAATAACTTCCATCAAACGAACTGAAACTGATTTCATTAAATTGGACTTCATTTCAGATGTCAAAATGTGTTGACTTTCTTGAATTTTTTCTTTTAAATCGGATATATTTTTCGGATTTTTCTTCTCAACGTCATTTTTCAATATCTGCCACACGTTTTCGATTGGAGAAAGATCAGCAGAACTTGGTGGCCATTGCAAAAACTGGATATTATTTTCAGAAAACCAATTTTTTGTCTTTGCTGACGTGTGCGGGGTTGCTCCGTCCTGTTGGAGTATCCATCCATCATCATATAAAGCATCAGCATAAGGCATAAATTCAGCTATAATTTGGCAATATCTTTGACTGTCGATTGTGGCTTTTCCGTCTAAAATTTTCAAATAAAACCCACGATAGGAAAGTGCTCCCCAAACCATA
>CABFPE010000077.1:1321073-1332621 GCA_900660155.1 Hofstenia miamia
ATATATATATAATAAAACATTTAAAATAAGGAAAAAATCGTCTTTTACACGACGAGCTGTTGCGTCATATCAAATTAATTGTAAATAGTGTACAAAGCATGGAGGTCATCTTCAATCAACATTTTTTTTTCACTTCAAAACTTTGGGTTAGATTTAGAATAACAAGTTAGAAATTGTTTTGTGTTTTTCTGTTTTGGTTTTTGTGTTGCGCATCATCATTTTGAATGATTGTAATAATACAGAGAACTTGTGCAACTAAATCTCATGCTCTCAATCACTAAGAAATACAATTGTTCCGATTTTCGTTAAAGCGATTTCTTACATAAACTTACATGCCACCCTCTCCCCTTCAAGATAACAATCTACATATTGTAACAGCATCCTTAATTCTATAGTAGCAAATCTAAGGGATGCTTAACATATCTGTAATAAACTCTATGAATAACCTGTGGAATTAATGATCTAATACTGATGAAGTAACGTCTTTAACAACCGTCAGTGATTTATTTTCGACTATCTCATTCCTTTGTTCCAAACTTTAATGAAAAATTCCTGTTCACATAAATCAAAATGGAAACTGATTTTTTGCAACAATGACGTTCGAAAGTATGCTCCTTGGAATCGAAGTTTTGTTATCGCCTGTGAAATTTAGAGTCATTTTTCTCTCATATGATTACCAATTCCAGACGTTCCATGCTTAGAAACTGATTTTTACAATAGAATCTGTGCTATTTGTACTTAACAATAAAAAGTTGAAGGACTTCGGAGAGAGGAAATTATGATGCGTTTCTAAGAAATTATTCGTTTAATATTGTAACTGTTGAAATAGCTAAACTGAGTAAGCTCGGGCTTGGTACACTCTGGATATTGAATGTTGTTTATGATAAAACAATTTAATGAGACTGATGATCCAAAGCCTCCTTTGTTTATATATGCATTCCGTCAAACTAATATTAAATTAAATGCAGGTGAAACTCATATAGAAATTTTAAACTGAAGCGAAAATACATGACCAACAATTTTTTATTAAAACTAAATTATTTATCATATATATTATAATTCTTAACAAATATATTTTTGCTAAGGGAATCCTACTGCCAATTTAATTTTGTTAGTTCGAATCAATCTAAGAATATTAACAGTAAATTTTCCGAAGGCAAAATTCAAATTTCCCGCTAATTAAAGGTACGTGATGAATTTGCATTTTCTCAAAATTAGTATTTCAGTTCTTTTTCTTTCTTACAATTGACAATATTTTCCAGTGCTGCATAATGTTTGTGCGCAGTTTAATGGTAATCATCGATTCAAAATTCATAATTAAAATAAATTATTGTGGGAAATTAAAATGGCTAGTGCTAAGTGCTTGGTGCTATATGAAGAACCTTATCGTTTAAGCAAAGTTGAGACAAAAGTTGGTCCAACTGGTATTCTCCTCAAGAAAATCAACAATGAAAATGTAACGCTGATGCACAAGTTTTTGAACAAAACAGATATAAATGACGATAACACAAGTACGCAAATAAGCTATATTTTAAACAAGATTGCTCCACCAAGACAATGGACAAAAGACGGCGAGCTTTGGATTCAGACAATATCAAAAAACAAAAGTACGAGAGAGGATGTTGCAAGGCTGACAAACCGATTTAGCGAACAGCTGAGACTGCGGCAAGCAAAAAGCATTGGGATCTGTTACATTCGCCGTGAAATTTATGGAGAGCTATTGGATGAGCTCATTCGACAGATTGTCATTGGTGAGTGGCAATATTTGGTTTTTAGGTTTTGGCATCTTAAACATAATTAATCTCACTATTTCTAGCATATTTTAAATTATTCCTAACCTTACAAAAACATTAAATTCATGGTTCTTTAATGAAAAAGTGGTTCAAACTTAAAATATCAAGCTATTTCATTTTCAATGTAAATTTCCACCAAGTTGTTGAAATGTTCTATTTTAAAAAGCAAAACAAGATAATAAGCATTAAATTTGGAGGAAATCGCAAGAACATTGAAGTTTAAGTTTTGGTATTTCCATGGGTAGGAAGGCAAATATTCATGTACGTCGGTAATATTTACATAACTGCTAGAATTCAAAGCTAATTAACATGTAGATTAATCACTTTGACTTCAGGATGGTGTTGCGAGACAGAAAAGTGCATAACCATCACAAAATGCTAGTTTGTAATGTGAAGGGAATTTTAAGTATTCCTAATTAAGCTCACCAGTGATCAGTGTTCATCTTCGAAATAAGGAAAGAACCATGAATATGCATTGATGTCAACATAATATGTAATGTCTTTGTCTAATTGACTTTTTATCTAAACATGTCATCACATGGAATATGGGAATTAAAAATGTCATTAAGTATAAAAAAAAGGAAATTGATATTTTTTGCTGAAACCTTTAATCTGGATAGTACATGGACAATAAATGGTAATGAAGGAAACCATCTCGATAGTAGCTCTGTATTGCTAGAACTACAAAAACTCCGTTTTTTCAAATTCGAACAAAGCTCATACTGCTCATAACACAGTGTGATGGCAAATGTGAATGGCCAGCCAAAAGTAGCGATATGAGCTTGATGAACTACACCATATGGTCTATCCTCCTATCAAATGTGCAGTTGTTGAGGATGCAGAAATATCATCCTTGGACATCTGAAGCAAATTTTTATGAAATCTTGGAATCGTGGAATGTAGTTCAAGAAGATGCCATCTGAACCGTAACAGGGTCATGGGTAGGATGCCTAAATCGATGTGTTGAAATTGAAGGAACCAAGCGGTGTTCATGTTCACATAGGAACTATAAGACATTTGATGCTTACGTAAGAAACATCAGTTCTCAGACTTGTCAACGAGCCAAAATTTTTTACCTCAGCTCGGTTACTTTTGAGTATTTTCGGCTCATCTCGCCACACAGAGCCATTCAATGAGGCTACTTTAGCTCGATATTTTTTTTAAATTTTGCGCTCTCATAATTTATTACATAGCTCTTCCTATTATTTAATAAACGTTTTAAAATTTGCTTATCTTAACAAAGTCTCGTTTTGGGCTGGTTGTATATGCAATGCAGTCCTAAAGCTCGGCTGGGCCTTTACTTTTGAGTATTTTCGGCTCATCTCGCCACACAGAGCCATTCAATAAGGCTTCTTTAGCTCGATATTTTTTTAAAATTTTTGCTCTCATAATTTATTGCATAGCTCTTCGTAATATTTAATAAACGTTTTAAAATTTGCTTATCTCAAAAAAGTCTCGTTTTGGGCTGGTTGTATATGCAATGCAGTCCTAAAGCTCGGCTGGGCTGGGCTCGTTGACAAGTCTGGTTCTTCTGAACATCAAAAGGGAATCTGTAGAATCTACTTTTCCTATAATCAACCTGCATGCATAGTTGTAGCAGATATGCAAAATATATTTTTATATTTAGTAAAATTTGATTCTAATGTGGGTCTATCAATTATACAAGTCGAGTCAATATGACTTCATATTATGTTATGAAGCATTTTACTTAATTTAGATTGCCCCGACAGAGGGAAAATTTTGCTAAGGTTAAAAGATGAAGTGAACATGACTATCAAGGCCTATGAAACACTGTATAAACATAGTTTCAATTTTGGCAAAAAAAGAGAAGAGAAAGCTGTGAAGGAATTAGACTATCTTCAAAGGAAAACTTCCCTCTTAGGTATGACTAATTTTTCCATAATCAGAGTGCATCTTACATGACTATCGTTTGGTATTTCTAAGTCTATCATTTGTCCCACTCTTTCATCTCTATCCACCACTAGTAAAGTCTGGTATCTGCTTCAATCACCTAGTCTGTTGAAATACCTCAGTATATTAGTCTTCATTCTTAGGCTCATACCAATTTTTTTTATTGTAACCCATGCTATCTATTAAAGCTCCAATGTACCACGCGTCCTACTTGGTCATGTTTAATTAAAGTATAAATTCTCACATCCTGCGATTTGATAGACTACTGTCTTTTGTTCTTTCTTATATACTTACTTCAATTCTTCTGTCCACGTGCTTCTTTCAGTGTCCTCTATGCATTGACTTATTCCTATATCTTGTTTGTCTTTCTGACTCTATTCTACTCTGGTATGATGGAATTCGAGAAGTTACTGTTTTCAGAAACACCTATTCTTGTGGTACAATCTTTTAAATTTTTATGGAAAAGAGAATGTTTCCTAATCTAATAATATCAAAATAATTTTAAAACAGATTTTTTTTAATAATGAGTTGGTCACTTGTACAATTTGCAAAGATATTAGACAAAAACTATGTACAACGACTGTTTTGTACAGTTGACTTGTATATTCTGCATCTACATATATCTAGAGCATGTACAGGCGACTGCATATATACATATATACAACCCTCAAATGCTGAATATTTACTTGAATTTTAGAAAATGAAATTAAAAAACTACAAAGTGAAAAAATAGCGTTGCAACGGAAAATTTCAGACATCGAGAGATCAAATTATAAATTGAGAAGCACAGAAGAGTTCTGTTTCACCGCGGAAAGTCACGAATTGCGGAACAAATTCAAAAGAATGAAAGTACTTCTTGATTGTCGTGAAATGAATGACAATGAGAATAACAATGAAAAGGGGACAAATGAATCTTCATGAATCAAGTCTTACTTAATTGGATAATTCGACTACTAGCAATGAAATATATTAGATTAAAATAACATCACTTAAAGTTGTAGTTATTTACGCACATTTTCATTAACCTTAGTGCCCCCACATTAAACAATTCTCGACATTTATGTCAAGGAGCTTAAAACTCAAAGAGATGAGCACAGAATAGTAAATTTGTAGAGATAGGTATCAATAATCGAATAGTGCAACTAAAACCGTAACAAGTTTCTTTTTTCAAAATCTGTTTTGAGATCATTCATACATTGCTATAAACAACTAACTCTAGTTATAACGTAGAGATTTTGGTCAATAAAATCTATTCAGACTTAGCTTGCTTACAGAATGTACCTAAATAACTTTTTGGCTAATTTTGATAAATTTATCTATTTTGTACAAAGACATATTTTTGATAAAAACATTATTCCAATTTAATTTAAGAGCATTGCATTTATATAGTTTGACATATATATTTATCATAATTTAGTCAAATTTGGGAAGCAAGACAAAAAACCTGCACGACTGGCTTACTTCTACTTGCTAAAATCAGTTACTATATTTTGACTAAAACTATTAGCATCTTGTAAGCAACAGTTAACTTGTTTTGTTTATTGCAGATTAAAATATTAGGCTTACATTAATTAGGTGGATCCCTAAATTGACAATTCGGAACAGAGTATTTGTTCCAAATCTGCAGCACTGCTATCTATAATTATAAACTACATGGTGCCCAAGATAAAACCCAGAAATTCATTGAAGCCTAAGCAGCGGGGCAAGAGAAGTTGTACAGATCCAAACAATGAAGAAAACATTTAACTAGGTTCTAAATGTTTGCCGACATTAACGCCGTGATGGGAACAAGACAATGGATTTGACAGCAGGACGGTGCACAGGCTCATACTGCTCATAACACAGTGTGATGGCAAATGTGAATGGCCAGCCAAAAGTAGCGATATGAGCTTGATGAACTACACCATATGGTCTATCCTCCTATCAAATGTGCAGTTGTTGAGGATGCAGAAATATCATCCTTGGACATCTGAAGCAAATTTTTATGAAATCTTGGAATCGTGGAATGTAGTTCAAGAAGATGCCATCTGAACCGTAACAGGGTCATGGGTAGGATGCCTAAATCGATGTGTTGAAATTGAAGGAAGTTATTTTGAACATTGCTAGCATTATAATGCTAGCTATACATATGATCTGGAGTAAATATGTTTTGGAATTTCCTGGTTTTATTGTGCAGAATCTTGGAAATATGTCCCAGAACCCAGAAATGCAAGTAGGTCTGGATGCTGATGGCTTGGGTCTGGACTTGGCCATAATAAATTTAAATTAATGAAATTTGTGAGCTTATATTTTTGGGTAATCTTCGGTTAATACGTAAGGGAGTAATATTGATATTACTACTTTCAAGTTAGTTTAGAATGAAATTGCATTTAACGTGCACTTTGAAGGATAAAAGGATTTTGATTCTCTATGATTTTTGTATTTTTGCCCATAAATTTTACTTTTTTAAGATATAGATGCAGATTTTTACAGAAACATCTATGCTAAATATTGGTATTGTTGGTATACCTGGGCTGGACTCGTTTTGGTTAGATTGAATTCATTGTTTGTCAATCCTGTGGGTGTGCGCTGATTTCAGCCAAGATAATGTGCGTCTGGGCAAGGCTTGAAAATTCTGGCTTACAAAATAGATGTAAAGCATCTACATGTATATGATGAGATTGGATACTTAGAAGACAGCTGCGAAAACCTAATTAAGAATATCTCTCCTCAAAATGTATTTCAAAAAGATTTTTGTTTACAATTTTTTTTGTAAAAATGCTAAACCTGCCTCTGCTTAGAAAGAATAATGTTTTTACACAGCTTGTTACACATCACTATAATGTTTACTTATACTTACATAATAACTCTGTTTAGAGAGCTTGTGTCTCCAATTGTTTTGTAATAATTGTGTATTTGTATTAATGATATTTAGGGCCATTTCTACAGCAATATATATACATGTCTTAATCCTAATTTACCGATAAATTCTTAGAAATTTTTATTCTTGTAACTAGAGATGTGAAAAATATTGTTGCCAGCGTATGCAGCTTGTAAGTAGTAACAATACGATTTTAAATAAACAAGAAATATAGGAAAAAATTTCAATAATTTGAAAATTATATTGCAAACTCCAAAATCCATCTTGTAATTTTTTCAACTAATGTGTCTTTCATGCAGTGAAGAATCTAGGGGGGCATTTCGTTTCAATTTTATTCCTAAAATTATTAATAATATTTTGCAAAAACTGTAATGATTTATGAGGTTCTTCACAAAAACCGTAGGGTTTACATTTATACAAATGAAAGATAGTTTTTCTAACATGGCTTTTATTCATGGAAGAGAAGAAAATTTCTATCTTATGAAAAAACACTAAAAAATTATTTTTGTCATATTCACATAAGAAATTGATATTTTCTATAGTGCCTAAATAGTTTTGAAAAGGGGGAAGGGTGGCTGGAGTAGACAAAGCATACAGGATTTTTGGTTTCAGTGTTTGCATCAATAACAAGAATGTTCTATAGAGTAAACTTTCTCTGTTATATAATCAGGCAAAGGTAAATTAAGTTTATTACTACCTTAAATCTATAAATAAGCATGAGCAGTACTAACAACGTATACGCCTATGGTTAGTAAATGAATTCACCTCAAAAAGACCAACTTTGCTGTGCACTTATACATCTAAAAGATGCATAATATGAACATCAACACAAAACAATGTGCAAACATGTTTATTGAATACATACCAAGAGAGGCATATGAAATAGGTGTTGAACAGTTTAATGCCTTTAGCTATCTGCCAAATTCGGTTGTATAGCAAAGATAAACTTTCCACATTTGCCATTTCTTTTGGACAGAATTCATGAACAATTTATTTCTGATTTTGACAGATTTGGCAAATTCATGTCTCTAAGCACTGAGGATCATTTTTTTCTCTAGGAGCATTCAGTTCATCCTTTATTTCGGGAATCAAACGATTTGGTTGCGAAAAAATAGATGTCACTGCTTCACTAACTTAAATATATTGCTGTTGAAGGAACCTTAAAGGATGATGTTAGGAAAATCTTGTTTGTTTTCACAATTTGCAAACAGTATGTGCTAAACAATTAAAATGTAGTCATTTTTGCATAAGACTTTGAAGTAAGCGAACGGCCATTATCATGTAATCATAACTTAGATTAGGTTTCTAAGGTTTGGGTATATTTTAATACTTGGAATGAATTCTTTCCCTACATTTAAATAGCACTAAATGTAATATTATTGTAGATTAAAAATTTTATCATCTTAATGTAATTAAATACCCTGTATTATAAAGTGAATCTTTTCATGCTACTAATATGTATCAGTTCATTCCATGTTATGATTTAGCTGCATCCCCTTAGGTAAAACCTGCACCCCGGAATTTCAATAATAGATTCCACACTGCTTCCATGTTTTCAAAAAAAAACACAGTTTGTCATTACGATTCTCTGTTTCAAGATAAACCCCAACTCTAATATTGAGCTTGGTGAAAATCATTTCAGTCAGTGCTGAAACAGGCAATTGGATTATCTTGCTAGTGTGACAATCCTGCTGGATAGTAGAACTGCTTTTAAGTGGAAGAATGGTTCTATTGTCTTATTAAAAATACGTGGCGGATTCGATAGCGTAGGGCATCGTTTTTATTCATTTTTTTGAAATATGTGATCTTATATATATATATACAGGAGCTAAGGAATAACATTATTATTGGAATGCCTGAGCTAATGTACTTCCATTACAAAGCTTAAATTACTTAAGCTTAAAAAAATTTGATGCAAAATAAGTGCCACCTGAAACATTATTGGGAGGGGGATTGATCTAGCCCATCCAGCCTCCCCTGCTCCTAAGCATCTGGGTATATATCTTTGATAAACACTAGCAATTGATCTAGGAAGTAAAGACCATATCCTACGACTTTTAGATAGAAAAATTTAAAATCAATCAATTTTAATACAATCAAAAGTCGTTAGTGAGCGTTGCGCATACGTTGCGATAAATGGTTGCGGAACGATAAACATGGGGCATACGTAATTATGAGCAGTAATCATATTATTTTAAAGCATTCACGTTGTTAGATGTGGGCTTGATTCAAACCTAAAAACTATCCCTATTAGAGCTCGAAAAGTTGTCCTGGAAGCAGTCAAATTCAGCAGAAAATGCAGGATATAAAAATGTTGTTAAATTTTTTCTAACTTTTCATACTTGGAAAATGAAATTTCTAGTTCGTAGAAAATGTATCCTTCTCATTAGTACAGCTGCCTTTTGTTGCTCCGTGTTATTTCGAAACGCTTACGCGTGTCGTTGGGGATGCAACAAAACTTTTCTATTGTTTCACTCAAAAACAATTACTTTTCGAAAATCTCGAACATATAAGTTTAATGTCCTATATATCCAAGAAAGAGCACAGAAAAATAATTCGATTTGGTACAAATTGTGAAAATGAGAGAAACTTTTGCTTCAGAATATTGATTAGCACTAATTTACAAATTCGGCCTATTGTTTAGAGTAGGCCTGGTAAGTCGTAAGCAATGAAATTCATATCGGAAGTGTCCATATTATACTCCATGATTGTGAAGAAATTGGGAATCTTAGTTACACTCATTTTATAAAAACAATAAAAACGCTTTTTCATATTCGCAACTCAAATATGATAAATACAGAGGAAGGATTTCAAGCACAAAATGTTAAGGAAAGTCTTTGCAAATAATTGCATTTATTACAGGAAAAATGCCGCACTTCTTTCAAGCAAAATGATTTGGGTGCTCTCTGTTCGATAATGGACACACATACTGAGTATGGAGGCCGATCTTTTATTAATATAAAATTGCTAAAAGTATTTAGTAAAACAAGTGTTACTAGTTTGTTGCCAAATTAAAAATTAAAAACTACTTACCATCACAGCTGTTTGGCTTTTAAAAGATTTTAATTGAATTAGATAAGACGTTATTGTACCTCTATTTCACACCTAATACCTAGATGTGAACTCACAACTAAATTTTCGAACTCAATACAGCTCAAGACCCAAGCCCAACCCATTACCCAAGATTTTAACTTTGAACACATAAAGTTATATTTATATTATATTATATAAATCTAAAAATTGAAAAATTGACTACAAATATAAAAAATCTTTACTTTTCAATGCCTTTGTTAAATGTTGTTTGATGTTGCTGGCAATTTGCTGCTAGCACTACCGGTGTGCTGGTATCGGTACTCAGGACTTTTGGTAACTTCCCTGCTTTTATCTCACTAACTAATAAAGAAATATGTTATCTGAAAACAGCAACTTTTATTTTAGAACTTTAAATCGCAAATTTAAAAGTTTTAAAAAGTTGAATGTTTCATTGAAAAATAGTTATTAGCTAATAATTTCTGGTGCTCTAGGCACAATAGTAATCTTAGCACAAATGCTTAGCAGAACAGGCGAGTATATTTATCCATTTCTTAATAGGCTTGGAGAAAATTTTTGGAAAATGTAGACAGAATCGATTGTATTATAGTTATAATAGGCAGTTTGGACTTTACAATTTGTACCTAACAAAGAGCTCAATTTTCACTTAATATTTTTTTCAATTTAGACTTTTTGTTGTGCTAAAAAATGGAGACAACAAATAACTGCATTAAATTATAATATTTTTAGCTAAGAAGTTTCCGTCTATTCTAGGCCCCTGCGAGTTGACATTTTTAATTTCGAGTCGAGTTGGATCCCTAACTCGCGAGGTCGAGTCGAGTTACAATTATATTTAGACTTATTATTCTCGGTAGGCTAAGCTATATATAACTATACTTCCTTATATAAATGTAGGGAAAAGATAGAACAGGCGAAACTAAATAAGAGAAACCATGCCTGAAGACTTACAATTTGGTGTAAATTATAAAAGTTTGTTGGATTCTTCGACATTATAGGTAATCATGGATAAAAAATAGATGAAATTGAAGCAAATATCGAGTTGAGTTCGAGTACTCGAAATGTCGAGCTGAGTTTTTGGCACTCGAGGCGAATTTCGAGTACTCGCAGGACCCTAGTCTATGCATAAGACTTTCTTGAAAACAGAGAAATTGCGTTTAACTACTTGGTTAGTACAAAAATACTGATCACCTCTCGCATTTTAACAAAGAAATACAATACATAAAAAAACAACATTTTATTACAGATAATTTCCATTTTTATTTATAAGTTAAATCATTTAAAAGTTTGTCCTTCTCATAATTCCATTGGGCCATAGTAACAGTGCATAGAGCGCAGAGTATCTGTCAAAAACTGCATTAAATCTTCCTCATTGTCGAACTTTACATTACTATGGTTTGATAGGTCATAGGTCAAATAAGTTGAAGTCCGGGGAGTAGGGAGATTGGTAGAGAGTAGTCAGCTGCTTTTGTTGTAAGAAATCAGCAGTGCTTCTCGCTTCATGAGACCGCGCATTATCCTGAATAAGCATCGATGTTGACCATTTGAGTGATTTAATGTGGCGAGAAAATTTGTGGTAAAGACTCTTCAAAAATTAGATGTAGCTTTCGCTGTTGATCTTTTCCTCCTTCTTCATCAGTTTCCACATAAAACTTTCCCGTGAAAACTACAGCACAGATACACGTCGATTTCTTGCTTAATGTCGTCAACTTTGGCATTTTTGTTCTTTCAATGTTGTCGGAAACCCAGCACCTGTTCAACCGTTTGTTGCCTTCTGTGTCAAAATTCATGATAAAGTACTAAATAAAATGTAAATGTTAAATGCACCGTACTAATTTCTAATTTACTAATCCAGACTCGAACTAAAATGTTTACCTTTTTTGTCTTTAGGCTGATTTCAATCTTTAAATTAGAGTTCCCACGAACTGTCTGTAGA
>CABFPE010000077.1:1343319-1356846 GCA_900660155.1 Hofstenia miamia
TTTCTGGTATATATATATATATATATATATATATATATTCTAGATTTCAAAGCATTTAAAAACATTCTCAACCTGTGTCAGCTTGTCAAAATTATTAGTGCCTTTTTAAAAATCTGTTGTTTTTCAATGATTTCCTTATACACATTGGTATTATCATTTTGTACATAACAAATTGTACTAATTTTGGCATAAGCAATTGAAGTAAGCAAACTGCTATTTTTATGTATGTATCTTCATAACTTGGATTAGGTTTATAAGGTTTGAGTTCTTTCTCCATGCATTTAAAGAGCACTAAATGTAATTGTATTTTAGACTAAAAATTATAATATCTTAATCAATATATAGATATCCTGGATTAAAAAATGAATGCTCCCATTTGTTAATATGTATCAATTCATTTAGCTCTACAGAAATCTGTGCACAGTTGGTAAATACAATCAATGCTGTATCAAATGTTGTACAGTGTACACTGAATCAATTTAAACTGGTAAGTGCATTTCAGATGTACGTCCAAGGTGTTTGTTAGAGGCGCTGTAGATTCATCAAGATTCAATCATGCAGTACCTCAACAGCAATCAAACATCATTAAAACACCATGGCGTAGGTTGCCTTAGTAGTCATTGTTGCTAAGATGACAAGCATATCAGCATTCTGAATGAAAAACCCAACATGTTTTAAAAAACAATAAATTTTCAAATTCAGATTCTGAAAACTGGCAAAAATGTATTCACAATATTATTGATTTATAGAATATTTCAAAATTTTTGATTTTTTCTAACAAATTTTTAAGAATTTCTGAAATTGTGAAAATTATTTCGCATTAATTGTACAGATTTTGTTGTCCAAAAGAAGAACCCATTTCATATAAAAACCTAGTAATATTGGAAATTCCTCATCTTCTTTATTTTAATTTTTTGTTTTACATGGTAAAAGTTTCGTTCCTAAACCTATAAAAATGTAACTTCATTCCTACATAGACCGTTTATAATCAGCTAAGATGATTCAGTTCTCAAATTACTGATTTTCTAAGAATCACCAGTTTCAAAATTATTGATATGATGCCCCCATTTCTAGATCTCCTTTTCTATTCTCGAGTAATTTGACATTGTAATTACTAAATGTTACAGAAAAAATTAATGCTAAAGATTGAGCAATCACCAATACAAATTATAAGTAACTCAGTAAAATTAATAATTGTTAATGTTTTATTCTCTCCCAGATTTTTCAAAGTCATTGAGTGCTGAGGAAACTGTTCGATTACAGATCTTGATACCGGTCCCACGCGATTGATGGCGGTACTGGGAATAAAATGATAGCAGCCTTAAATTGAAGCAATTAGATATACAATGTATATATATATACATTTTGCCTGAATACGCAACGCGTGTACCTTGCAAAATCCATGAAATAATAATGTATATAGTTTTTTTAATAATTTTTTCAGCTTCCAGCATACATGACTAATCCTAGAAATGCGTCGACCAGTCGGTCGTGTCGGGTCAAAAATTAGCTAGTACTTAAACTTCTTGAGGGCTAGGCCAGTAAGTACATTAATTGAATCAAGTTTTATCTCAGAATATGTTTTCCGGTAAAATCCTGTAACGAGTTAAATTTACCGGATACCGCATATCCGGATCCGGTTGGGAAATTGCCGATTTTACCAGATACCGGATTCCAGCACATCCCTATAGTCAATCACATTTATCAAACTGAAATCAAGTTTTCATTGATCCTTGATACAATTAAATTCATTTGATTGAAATTTTAGATTAATAACCATTTAAAATTTCTTTATTAGCTACCTCCTAAAACAAATTTTTGTTATATCAAATACCTTTTTACTTAATAAAAAAGGAAAATAAACATTTGTTATAACCATAACAATTTCCCTTAAAAAATTACCAAAAACACAAATTACTTCTTGGAATTCCCTCTGAATACCTGACAGACATTTCAATACTAATTTTTGGGTACACTAAAATTTGAATGTGTTTCTGTCGTCAGAAAAATGCTGATGTATAACTCCGAGTTTTTCATTAGCATGTGTGGTTGTCTCGGTTTGTTCAAACATCACACAATCTGAATCAAGTAATTCATTAAAGCTTATAATGATAAATGATATTATTATTATTTTTGGAAACAATATATGAAGTGTTCAGTCGTTATCAAGTGAGTGAACCCAAACGACAGTCTTTAACATATTGAAAAAATATACCCTAAAAATGCATTTCGCTACTTAATTTTTAAATTTTTTTAATTTTTTGCTAACAATTTTTTGAATTAACAAATGAAAATTTATTCTAAAAACCAGATGCGAGAATTCCACTATGCCCCCACTTGCAAACATCACTGAGAGTGTTCATGGCTTTTACAGCTCACACAATCCCATCACTTGCGTAAGTGTGAAGAAAAGCCTTTTCTTAGTAAGGATCCCCAGAACTCAATTTTCTAAATTTTTTTCTTCGTATTTCGAAATATTTAGAATTTCTTTGACAATATCTTCCTACAGGTACTCCAGATTTTTCAAAGGGAATTCTGTAGAAAAATGGAAGTTGAACTTTTGAAAATTTTTGAAGTTTCCACTTATGGTCTTTCTCTGTTAACAAATATGATAATAAATTATTATAGGGTCATCTCTGCTTAAACTGCATGTAAGTGAATGCTTAAATATAAAACGAATAATAATTTAATAATGTGTAAATATAATCCAAAAAATTAATATATCAACAGGTTTAGTTTTATACGAGATACATAAATCAATTAAAGCCCTTCTAGATTTTTTCCAACAGCAGTGACTTCAGTTTTACATAAAGATTCTGTTTGTAGCAATCTTAGAAATATTCAAGGTTTTGAAATGTATTTTCTACATTGGCATCCTTAACTATAGTCTTGTTATAGTATAAAGTATTAACTAAAGCTGCTTATTTAATGTAAACAGGATGGAGTAACTAGGTTTGTGCAAAGTCAAATTTTATTTTATTTTTTTGAATTATTTACATAAAAATGTTAAAATTTACAATAATTATAATAATAAAAAATTACTCAATTGTGTAATCATTTGCTTTACAATAAACTAAAAATATAAAAAAAGTTAAAAATAGATTAAAATTTATCGACATCACAAAAAATATGAAATCTTGCTGATCCGGCTATTGAGTTTTGAATAATTCACTGTAATTTATGCACATTGAGGAAATCTCGATTGGGAAAAGTCTTGAATATAATTTTAGAATGGTTTTTAGGGATGAAAGAGCGGAAATCATTTTGGAAGTCATTATTTGTGGTGCTTCTGAGAATATTAAAGTAGTATTGAATCTATTTGATTCAGTTGAAAGAGTATTGACTATTAATTTGTTTTCATTGCCCCAGAGTCGGATCTAGAAATTTCTGATGGGCGTACAGAGGCTCTTAAACTTGAATTTTTCATAATATTCTCATTCTAGATTTGATTAAGTTTTGAATTCTCATACATTTCTCTACATGTTATGATTAAAATTTGAATGTTTTTGCTGATGTTCTAGTTCGGAGTTTCTACGATTGTGTTTTAATTTATATTTATATATAGATACTAGGGATGTGCTGAAACCGCAATTACACAACCGGATCCGATATCCGGTATCCTGTAAAATTTAACTTGTTTACCAGATTTTACCAGATATTATATTCTGCGATAAAACTTGATTTATAAATGGAATTTTCAAGGAAAAAGCTATATTTTTCCATGACATGGTAGTTGTCATGCACCAAAACAACTTTTTCTGACATATCAGGACGTACTCTATATATTATTTATTTATTTTCATCCGCATTAGGTTGATGTTAATTGAGAAATCAAGTTGTTCTTCATTAACAGTTAGGGCAAACAAAAGTCATAAAAGTGATATTTTTTTCTATTGGTGTATTTTGCAGTTTGCTTAAATTTAGATGGTTTTCAGACATGGGGGCAGTCAAATACGAAGTTATAAGCTCATAATATGTCATATTTTTGTTTTTGAAAAATACGAAAATATTTGTGGTTCAATGCCATAAAAGTCATATTTTGGCATAGTTTCATTAAATTTAGAAAAAATCTCTAAAAATTAATGCTGGATTGTGACTGCTTTAAATCATTTGAACTAAAATATATATTTATTCAATTTCAATAAATTTACTTCCTGGCCCAACCCCCGAGAGGTTTAATTGCTAGCCAGCTGTTGACCCGACCGACCCACTGGTCGACGCGTTTCTAGGACTGACCATGTATGCTGCCAACTGAAAAAATATTAAAGGAACTATATGACCAGAGATGATCCTATAGTCGTTTATTATAGAAAAATCTATCATTGGCATGATTATGTTAAACTATTATAGACTTTAATTTTATAATCAAGATCTTTTTAAAATTTAATTTAGAAATCGCACTGCACAATTAATCGAGTTTTTAAAGTATCGGGGAGAATTCTAGATCTTCTCGACATTGACAGAAAGCCCGCTTTCAAAAAAACGCTTTCTGCAACTGCCGAGGAAGGCAGAATTCCCAAAATAAATTGAGAAACTCCAGTGAGAAATGTACATGTATGTTAAATGAATTCTATAAATTAAAGACTATAATCGTGAATATAGCTTTCTATAATAATAAATCTATAATAGAATTATTGTTTCATTATAGATTTGTATATAGTAATTCTATTTCTATAATAGTCTATAATAGCATTTTTATCTATGGTCATCTCTGATATTAGTTACCACTAAGTTAAACTATATAATTATATTTTTACTATATCGATTGACTGTTATACTTCAAAATTATTTATTGCTTAACAATGTGCGTGAAACTACTATCTTAGTTAATTTCCAAGGTCACAAGAACATGGCCAAGCCCAGCCCAGTAACTATGTTACGTAAGATTCAAATATTAAGCCCAAATGCTTCATGAAAATTTTGTATAGTTAAAAATGAGCAAAATCACAGGAAATCATAAATTTATTCGAAAATGCACTCCAAACATTTCCAAGATGTCTTACTACTGTAACAATCAATGATATAGATATAAAATACGTTTGAATGTTCTCAATGCCAAATAAAACTCTAGCTTAATGCACAGAACTTAAGTAGGTGAAAGTAATAATGAAATAGCAATTACTAATAATTAAGCAAAAAGGAAATTTTCAGAAATTGAATTGAATGGCCAGAAAAGCACCAAATCAAATGCTACAATATTTTCAATACTCTGAATAGATTGTGAGCATATCAATTTTTTTAGTGAAAACTCTTCCTGTCTCCATTTTTTAATTTGATTCAGTTAATAATCCTGAATTTTTAACAGATTTCACCAAAATCGTGACAAAAAATATTTATCACTTTCAAAATTGAGTGATATAGCAAGACAAAATTCGAGTAAAATTTTCCATTTCAAACATGGTTAACTACCTCGATTTTTATGGGAAGAGATCTTCTTACATTTCATGAGTGATTTTTTTATTCCATTCCATTATCCCATTCTGTTGTTTCAATGATCTTGTAATGTTGCCCCCATTTGATGGCAAAGTCCAATACAAACCTATTTCAATTTCTTCAGGCTTCTGCAACGTGAATCGTCACCCAATTCTTGATCCTGTTTGTTTCTGCTAGTATATGGGATGCCATTGGACATGTGCATTTAAAATTTCTTTCATAACTCACCAATTGTAAATTGTATAACTACTGGAAAATCCGTTACAATATCTTACATAGTAATGCAATTACCAAGAAAATTCTCAAATCAAATTTTTTAAATTCCTTAAAACTATTGGCTATTCAAAAATTATCAAATTTTTTATTTTATACTTTTAGTCGCTTCAAGCAAATACATCTATTTTTAATTGGTAAGCACAGGTGGTAGGAATCATGATCAAGTGGGCACGAATTAAGTTGAAGCGGTTTTTGCCAGTGGCTGAAAACAGCTATTGGCTCTTTTTGAGATATGGCGCATCCAATCAGAATTGAGTAGGAGAGAGCGGGGCTTGTTGGATCACCGCCACTTTTTGTGTAATCTAATAAAAATAATTAAAATTCAAGTGAGCCAACGTGGGACCCGGTCGTGGATCTGGTCCTGCAGGAACTGGGATCAGATATGAGAACCAAAATTATTACATCGAGATCAGATACCTTTTAATAAATAAAAATAAATAGTATTTACATAACTATCAAGAACTCTTACCCTAGTACCGGTATATTATACATTAAGCATTCCAATTACTAAAAACAATGCACTTAATATTAATTTCACCAGTTGCTTTGATGTGTTAAGCTTCAGTCACATATATTAGTTGGCTACATTTCGTTGCATTGAATATTTTTGTTATTAATGAAAAAAATTCCAACTTTATATGTGATAGAAAAATTAAAGACGCTAATGACGACTGTAGAATTTACTAAACGAATAACTAAACATTACAGGATCCTCACATCTCTACAGTGTACCTCATTGATTTAAAACGTTATATTTCATAATTTTTGTTTGATTCAACAAAAGCAGCCGCTCGACTATTTTTGAAACAAAATCTTCAAAAAATTTAACTCAAAGTTTTTATGCCACTGATAGTTTTCCGTACAATGAGCGGCCATATCACACAATTTACATTCTTATAAAAGGCACAGGGAGGCTTAATAATACTGCACTACGATTGACATCACCCTTTGCTGTTGTTAGGGAGAATTTCAAAATGCATTTAATGACTTAGCAACATCCTGTTGGAACACCTTTTCCAACATGCCTCTTAGCAACAATTTACTATATTTTTTGTTTTTTAATTAAGTTTGCTTGAATAGTTCGTAGCACCATTTTCCACATTACCACCAAATTGGCAAAATGGGTGCAGCAATTTGCAAAGTGCGTCACAAAATTGGCATTATTTCAATCATTACAATTTTAAATTATGCAGATTATATACCAACTGTCTATTGTCATGTTAAGAAAGCTAAAAATACTCCAAGACATGAACCAAAGTGCTAACACTGACATCGGTCGAGCAATCGGAAAATATTCTCGATTGTATTTTGGAAATTGCAAGCATGCATTTTGGTCTGAAACCACACATATTACAATTTTGGTGCTGAAACTTGCACTGATGAACAATATTCAAGATCCCCAGTCATGAAAATTTCAGGCATAGTAGGGACTAGTAAAGACTCTTTTACTTCTCTTCTTCAGGTAACCCTACACCTTCAATTCGATACACGGAATCAACTAGTTTGGTCAGAGCCACCGGTTTCAACAAACCTTGTAATTGAGCGACGCATGTTTATTGACTCTAAGATCTACCATTGTGACGCACGGGAGTTACGACAACCCAGAAACCACGCAAGATAGCTGCAAACAAGGCATTATACAGTTGGGTGGTATTGTTTCAATGTGCTTCTTGCAATCTGTGCGTGCACAAAGACTGCACCAACAAGGCTGCGCCATCTCACGTATGCACAACCTATAATTATTCGGATTAATACTATCGTCTGACTATTCAGATTTAGACATAAGGTTTACTTTCATTATTTTACACTAATAAAATGACTTTTTTGGGTGATTTTAGATAGTATTCCAACATACCCACCCGTCATGCATGTCGGAAAACAGAAGAAGTCAGCAATAAAGTCTTTTTTGCAACTGAGCTGACATATGGTATTTTGAAAAAAAACCTTCAAAAAATTTAACTCAAAGTTTTTCTGTGTCAAATGCCTTGCTTAGTTGCTGCCGGTAGACAAGAGGGCTTCAAGAAATTTAGGAGTGGCTCAGGTTCAGATTTTACACTGCGATTGACATCACCATGTGCTGTTGTTCCATTTTAACACAAAATTGACAAAAATTCGCCACCAAATTGGCACAACGAGAACACCAAATTGGCAAAATGGGTACATCAATTTGGCAAAAGTGCGTCACAAAATTGGCATTATTTCAATCATTACAATTTTAAATTATGCAGATTATATATTTACTAATAGTTTTTTTTTGGTTTTGCATCCTTAGCCAGAATGTTTATTGTGAAAAAGTTCACAGTCACTCAGTCATTATTTATCTTAAAGATTGGTATGTAAAACTGATGATTATTAAGGCACTGTATGTTCAAGTGTGAGGAATAAACATTATAATTGAGTTTAATATTCTCACATTTGACCAAATCAAAGATCTCATTATTTATCACATGCTCACTTTTCAAACTAAGGTTAAAATAAACAAATGAATGATTGTTCAACTGTATGTGTTCAATAACAAAATCAAAACTTTTTAGATCATTCATCCAACTCACAATAAATCCCTAAAACAAAAGGTCCACCTTCTCATCAGAACCCCGGCTAACCTGTAAATGGAATCGAATTAGTTGCCTTCAATATCCACTGATTCACATGACGATAGACATTTCTTTAAAGTTCACGTGTGACTATCAATTGCGGGCTCACCAGCTTTTCTTCTCTGTATTTTGCCAACGTTTTCCCTTCTGAAGCAGCCGCTTCGAAATCATTGGCAGGGTTGGATCTTCGCAGTTCTGATTTAATGAATAACTTGATTACATTGAAACAACCTTCCACAGGGTTAAGTTCAGGGCTGTAAGCTGCGTCAAAGCATTTAATGACATGATTTTGTCGAACATTTATAAAGTTTGAGATATCTCTACGTGATTGCGCATTATCCATGTAAATTGTGGCATTTTGCTCTCCCAGTTGCACACTCAGCTCGGTGAAGAAATCAACAAATGTGTCCCGGCAGCTTCCAACAACATTAGTTAAATTTCCTAAATTATCGATATATGCTGAAATCTTGATATTACATAATAATAAACTTGTAGTTAAATATAGAAGTATCACATATGAACTAATTGTTACACTATTACATATATCAAAAGCTAAACAATCGCGATTATGAATTAACATAATAAATTACCACATTCAGTTACACAAAAAGCTAAAGAAACATGACAATTACAGCAACTTTCTCTCCAGACGGAGACCAATTTCGTCTACTATCAACCTGATATGAGGCAAAAGTTCTGCAGGGCGGGCATTACCACAAACTGTATCGAGAAAATGCTCATTGGTGTAAAAGTCAATAACTGCCTCCAGTCTTTCTAATGAACGATCAGTAGAATTTCTTTGAATGGCATTGATGAGGTTTTTGTGGCACATGTTGATGGCATCAATTAGGTACTCTCTGTTATACGTAAATTCAACTTCGTAAAAGCTAACTAATGCTTTCATTAATGAATGGAACTTTGAGCGAAATGTAGAAAGAGCATTCAATTCCATTTTATTCAATTGGTTGTGATGGCGCATGAAGCCAATCTTTACTCCAAGTTTTATCATATTTTTGACAACTTTCCTAAACACAACTTTTCACTATCGTCTCTTATTTTTGATAATGTACTAAATCAAGGGCGGAAGATGGCAAGCTCTTAATCAAAATACAGACACAGTGATGACCTTGAGGCCTTTGGAATACGTCCAGTGTGGGTGGGACCCTTCGTATAGTGAAAAAGTGCTTTAAAAAATGAAATGTTGTTTAATTTGAACAAGTAAAATGGCAGCACCCCTAATTTCACCTTAACTTGATCAAAATTCAAAACAAATTCTAAATATTACTATCAATAATTCCTTAGCTCTAAGTAAAACTGGTATTTAAACGCCCATATCTCATAAAATAGTATACTACCTAATACTGAAAACAACACAGGATAGAGAGTTGTCTCCTTTTTAATTAAGATGTTCCTTAGTATGGGGCCATGGTGCAGCTAGCTATGACTTTGCATACAGCACGCTTAAATAAAACATAGGTGATATATTTATATTAAAAAATATATACTACATGCTCTTAATTATACTGCAAAGCTATAAACAAATATTGAACTTGCCATTATTATAAAATTAGTAATGCAAAACACAAATATACTGTGAATTATAGCAGTCTAGAAAAACGAAATTTAGGTGAGACATATGTACCACCAAGCCTCAAAGGATTAAGTAACATTCGGTTTTGATATAATTTATTAATTAATATGGTTAAATACACATTAACAATAGTTGTACTGCTTTTCCTATTATAAAAAACTAGTTCTATTCCGTAGCCATTGTCAAAGATGCGTGGCTGTTTGGGCAGAGGTATTGCAAAAATTGGGTCGACATTTCTAATAAATAGCTTGACTATTACTCAACATGGCACCAAATTCAACCGAAATGCAGTGAATACTATAGAATTTATAAGCAATGTATTAAAAAATATAATTTACTCTACATTGATGCAGTAAAAATGGAAAATCGAAGAAAGAAACTTTTTGGCAAGGATAATATAAGTGAACAAAATTGGCACTACTTTAAATTGCCTTGTTTCTGCCGGACATAATGTGTCCATTTCTGATCATTAACCAGATTGCATTGGCTATTCTTATTGCATGTAATTTAACCACCTTAAACTGCCCAGGAATTTTCAAAATTTTTTATGGTGTCGTGAAAAAAATATATTTCTTTTAACTCACGAACTAATTGAGATATCCAAAATCTTGGTCATCGCAAAATTTTTAAAAATTGTAAATTTTACTGAAATTTAGTAAAAAAATTTCAAGCACTTGAGATACAGCAATACACTTCAGTACAAATGGGAGCCCGTTCACTAAAAGATTTGTGAGTATCCCACGATTTCCAAAAAAATTGTTTATCCCTTTAAAAGGACTTAGGCAGCTTAAGGTGAAGAAATAATTTGGATTACAACTTAGTTTGCTCACCATTTAACTGCAATGGCTGTCAAAAATTAAGCCCCTAGTTGGAATTTACTGTGCGAAACCTATACATTTTGAGGCTTTAATTGACCATGAAAGTTAAACTCTCTCTCCATATTTCAGATGTTAATGAGAAATGTTGTTAAATTTAAACTTGAATTTGAAAGCATGAATGGTTAATATTCAACTTTTATCCTCAAAATTTCCAATTCACTTTAAAGTTCCCCTTTCCAATACCGTTTTCGCCAGATGACATCCTATCTTTACGTTTTATTTCTTTAGAACAATAAAATTTAATAAGGTCATGAACTTCATCTAAGTTCTCTTAGACCCACTTTTGTATTTCAGTAGGCTTCAAACTCACTAAAGTGTACTAATTACTATCTTGATACGCAAATGATTAAATTAAAACCTTCTTACCATTAAAATTTTTTTCCTTGTTAACTTAATTGCTATTAAACTATTTGTTTATTAGGAGGTTGTCATACCTGCCCAGGTATTGGAAATTAGGAACTTTTTGAAGTTTGAGGTATTCAACATTTAAGTTGACCAAGTGATCAAAGAGCATGGATAGTTCATCATCGATTACGAATTTAATGAGATTCCCTCCAGCAGCATTGGAAAAAATCTTCTTTTGAGCTTTCAATGCGATCGCTTTGGCACCCTTTGGCTTTTCTTCGTCATTGTTTCGCACTAAGCAAAGTCAAAATAAACAAATGTTAGATTTTCCATTTTTATGTATATTTCACATGAATAAATTTCATTTTTGATATAAAGAACATATTTCTATATAAAATGTACGTAATAAACTTTACATAAACAATAGTAACCAATTAACAGATATAGTCGCAATTCCAACTGTGGGTTAATGCATGGAGGTTGTGCATGCTAATCCAACAATGAAGATAAAAAATTATGCAATATTAGCCCTACTAACTATAAAAATGATTTGATGGCCTGTATATTTTAAGCAACACCAATTTGACATCAGCTGGTTCTGTTTGCGGTTTCCGGATTTACTGTCCTAAACATTGTTTCCAAGTGAATTTTCTTTCCCATTATTTTTCCCATTATTTAGTTCTTTATATCAATATTATCCTAAAAATTCAATGTTTGCTTAGCAGTTGGGATAAAAGTTCAATTTCTGTCTAATAATTTTTAAATTTAGAATGAAAGTCTGCGCGTAAATCATTAGTGACATCAACAAATAACTACTGTGCCAAATTTTACATGAAAATACCAATTCTATATAAAGTTATACTCATTTGGTGTAAAAATATTGAATAAGTGGACTGTGTGCTTTATTTTTGAACTATGAACAATTTCGGTACACTTTTATTGGTTAGCTATCATATTTTTCTTAGTATTTTCTAATTATATATCTTAACTTGAAAATATGGAGACAGAACCGAACTAAGGTTTTCCAAACTTTCTTAGTCTTTAACTATACAAATTGCAAAATTTTGATCACATGACAACACAAAATTTTGGAATTTAATTATCAAAACCCTAACTAAGATGAAATACGGTAAGTTAGGTCAGATTTTGATGTAAAATGTTATAGAAGTAGAGCATATAGTGCTCCACCTGGTGTTTTTAAGGACCTCAACGTCCCGGGACCAGTTGGGTTAAACGCAAAGACATCGTAAATAGCTGAATTACACATTTTAATTGATTTGTAATTTTTCCACCCTGTTGCTAGTTTCTGATTGGACAACAGTTCAAATCGTCTTTTCTGTCAATTTGGTTGTTGCGTGAGCGGAAATAGGTCGCTAACAATCTTTTTTCAATTGCATGTATAAAATATTTTCAATTTATTCCCTGCTTTTATGAATAAATTCTTAGTTGCTCGAATTGATTCGGCCTAGAATGTAAAAGACTCAGCTCCGTTTCCAAAAAATTAAGTTCTTTCAAAACTGGTACTAGGCATCAGCTCACAACAGAATTTCGTTCGTGATAGTTAACTATCAATATTGAATGTAAGAAAAGCTTCGCAATTACGCTGTCAAAAGTTGAATAGACTATTATCTTAAACAATACAAACTAAACATTACTCACAAATTATACTAGAAATGTATTCTATCAATCTTACTTTCGGATGCTTGCAAACTGAATTTATAATTATATACCCTTAGATTATTTTGGGTTTTTTGTTTATTTCCTTAGAAATTAGCTAGGTTTTTTTCAAAAATTTATTAAATTTGATAAGCTTAGTAGATATTTGTTATTGCTTTTGCGCTTGTTAAAGATAGATAGAACTTCAAGTTGAAATTTCTGTACATTTAGGGCTTAAATAGTATCATAATTACGGCATTGTTAGATATTTTATGATTAGTTACACCAAAATGTCAGGTAACTGGTTGGTTTCAGTTTCTCTTATAAATTAATGGCAAATATAAAAAAAGATTAGTCAAACATTTGCAGTTTATTTTAAGAATTTCAAAATTTACTTATAATTTTTCAATTTATGCATATTGATCTATGAATTAATATTTAGTAACAGCAAACACTAAGGTTCCTTCGAATAGACAACAGAAAATTTCAAAATACCTACAAAAATATTGTAATTAAATTTAAACATAAATTTTGTAGCTGTATAATTATTTAGAACATCTAATAGATATATATTTTGTTAATTTAATAAGAACAAATTCATGAGTATAGAATGGAAAGAAAATTAATGTTAACTGGGCTTGGGGTTATATCAAGTTTGATATTGGGTGACTTTTTTCACAATAAACAATAACCCAACAAAACAGTCTCATAGTACGCATCTTTTTGACAATGCTTACATCTAATTAATATATAA
>CABFPE010000077.1:1357846-1369871 GCA_900660155.1 Hofstenia miamia
GAATTGAATTAAAGTCTGCGCGTTAATCATTAGTGACATCATTGTTGGAATTTAAAAAAAATTATTCAGCAAATATTTCCTTACATAACAAATAACTACTGTGCCAAATTTCACTTGAAAATACCAATTCTATATAAAGTTATACTCATTTGAGGTAAAAATATTGAATAAGTGGACTTTGTGCGGTATTTTTGAACTATGAACAATTTTGGTACACTTTTATTGGTTACCTATCATATTTTTCATAGTATTTTCTAATTATATAATATCTTAACTTGAAAATATGGAAATAGAACCGAACTAAGGTTTTCCAAACTTTCTTTTAATTTAATTTTCAAAAACCTAACTAAGATGAAATAGGGTAACTTAGATCAGATTTCTATGTAAAATGTTATAGAAGTAGAGCATATAGTGCTCCACCTGGTGTTTTTAAAGACCTCAACGTCCCGGGACCGGTTGGGTTAAACGCAAAGACATCGTAAATAGCTGAATTACACATTTTAATTGATTTATAATTTTCCACCCTGCTGCTAGTTTCTGATTGGACAACAGTTCAAATCGTCTTTTCTATCAATTTGGTTTTTGCGCGAGCGGAAATATTTCGCTAACAATCTTTTTTCAATTGAATGAATAAAATATTTTCAATTTATGTATAAAATATTTTCAATTTATTCCCTGCTTTTATGAATAAATTCTTAGTTGCTCGAATTGATTCGGCCTAGAATGTAAAAGACTCAGCTCCGTTTCCAAAAAATTAAGTTCTTTCAAAACTGGTACTAGGCATCAGCTCACAACAGAATTTCGTTCGTGATAGTTAACTATCAATATTGAATGTAAGAAAAGCTTCGCAATTACGCTGTCAAAAGTTGAATAGACTATTATCTTAAACAATACAAACTAAACATTACTCACAAATTATACTAGAAATGTATTCTATCAATCTTACTTTCGGATGCTTGCAAACTCAATTTATAATTATATACCCTTAGATTATTTTGGGTTTTTTGTTTATTTCCTTAGAAATTAGCTAGGTTTTTTTCAAAAATTTATTAAATTTGATAAGCTTAGTAGATATTTATTGCTTTTGGCTTGTTAAAGATAGATAGAACTTCAAGTTGAAATTTCTGTACATTTAGGGCTTAAATAGTATCATAATTACGGCATTGTTAGATCATTCATGATTAGTTACACCAAAATGTCAGGTAACTGATTGGTTTCAGTTTCTCTTATAAATTAATGGCAAATATAAAAAAAGATTAGTCAAACATTTGAAGTTTATTTTAAGAATTGCAAAATTTACTTATAATTTTTCAATTTATGCATATTGATCTATGAATTAATATTTAGTAACAGCAAACACTAAGGTTCCTCCGAATAGACAACAGAAAATATCAAAATACCTACAAAAAATATTGTGATTAAATTTAAACATAAATTTTGTAGCTGTATAATTTCTTAGAATACCTAATAGATATTTATTTTGTTAATTTCATAAGAGGAAATTCATGAATATAGAATGGAAAGAAAATTAATGTGGACTGGGCTTGGGGTTATATCAAGTATGATAATGGGGACTTTTTTCACAATAAAAAATAACCCAACAAAACGGTCGCACAGTACGCATCTTTTTGACAATGCTTACATCTAATTAATATTTAATAGTAAGTTCTTCAGTTGTACATTTTCCAAGTTTATTAAATTTTGAAATTTATGGAAGTGTTATTAAGCATTTATGGAACGGATTAATTATTTTTGGATAAACGAATAATTGATAATTGCAGTTTTATAGTCTTTATATGTATCAAAGTTTTTTCTGTTGGATTTTTATAAACTGGGAAGAAGCTTGTAATCACAATTAATCGATGGTAACAAACTTAAATATATTTTAGTCAAAATATAATTGACATAATACAAGAATAAAAAAGTTCAGTCCACACAGATCCACATGCATTTTGGAAAAATTCCTTACTATGAACACTCTACTCTTTTTGAAAAAAACAGTTATTTTGCAAACAACCCTAGTTGAAATTACTCTTAAATCGTCCAACTCTATCTTACTGCATTGACATATTTCAGTTATAAAGAATAATATAACATCAATTTGCGAATAAACTTTTAATCATTGAAATTTTATCAATTCTATGCCAAAGCATCCTAAAATTTCATTAATATTTTATTAAAGTTTTGCAATAATATTCTCATTTCCAATGGGGAAAATTCAATAAATCATTAATTTTAAACGAATGTAATTAATACTTTTTCCGTCTTCGGAAGGATTGCTAACACCAGATTCAAATATTTAGTCCTATGACAATTTATACGCAAACTAAGTTTGAACTTAATACATTGGAGAAAGTGCCTGCCCTTTATTGAACTCTTAAACCTTTTTCAGTAGCGAAGAGAGTGGTATAAAAAGATAATCAATGTATACACCTTTTACCATTCAATTTAAGAACTAACGCATTCAAATTAAAACAAAAAGCATTCAAATTAAAACATAAGTTATTCAATTTAAAATAAATATCAAACCATGAACTTAGTAAAAAATAAAACTAAGAAACAAAAACTATAAACTAATGCAATGTCTACTTTATTTTCAATAGAGTAAATCACATTCAGCTATAAATCTTGTGCATAGCCTCTGTACATTCTAAAAAAATTGCATGAATAGAGCCATCATGATTATCCTTAAAAATTGAAATTTAATCAGGAAGATAGTTATCATATGGTACTGCTTTTTTTGTCTATATTTTCCTGAGCAATTACAGTGGGTTTCCTGATTAAATTTCAATTTTTTAAGAATAATAATGATGGCTCTATTCAAGCAAATTTTTTGCAGCATGTACAGAGACAATGCGCAAGATTTATGGCCGAAGATGGTTTATTGTATGGAAAATAAAGTAAACATTTTATTAGTTTATAGTTTGAATTGTTTCTCAGTTCCATTTTGATATTTATTATGAAATGAATGACTGTTTAAAATTGAATACAGTAATTTTTAATAAGTTAGTTTTTAAATTAAGGAGTAAAAGGTGTAGAGTGTAGAGCTGTTTCAAAAACTTAGTACTAACACAACAAATTACAGATCGATTTCCCGTGGTAAAATAATAGAATCTATTATTTATAGTTATTAATTATAGTTACGTATTTAAGTGTTTAACAAAGAATCTAACATCTACCTCTAAATGAGAAACGCATTTTTGCAAGTACTTGTTGCCAAAATTTCTCTTCATATTTGTTTAAATTTTATTTCTCCCATTCCATTTCAATTTAAATTCCCATGCAATATTTTATTTCATTCATTGATTGTTTTACAAAGCTTCGTTGAATTCGATTGAATAATTAGCATTTTGTCAATTGGCTAGTATTTTTTTACCCATTTATTGTGGTAAATACACACAAATTACGCTAATTGGAAATATTGCTATGCATGCAGAAGTAAATAAAGAAGAATCTGGTACCTTTCATTAAAATTCATTTCGTGTAAATATTCAACTATTTTGGACAGCCACTTGTTTATTAATTGGAAATGACATGCGTCAGTCAAATACCATTCGAAACTACGTTGACTGACAACTGCTAGGAATTGAATAAGGGAATATTTAGTAAATTTATAGCCTTCATGGGGCTTAGACTGTCTGATTATATGAACTGAACCTTAGCTATGGGTATAATTTATAAAAACTTTAAAAAATCGGATTCGTTTGGAGCTTAAGTTCATCATCACTTGGCAGAACATTCGCCAGGTTGTCGATGGGAAAATATTTTCCTTCTCATTTCCATGATATAAATTTCTCATAACCTATTATTTGTAGCAAATCTTCTTAAAAGATCAGTCCCATATCATGTTTAACATATATTAAGACTTATGATTTTCGGTAAACGTCTATTTTCTACTATAAATACTCGATTTTGAATAGAAATTCTGCTAAATTTCCTATTTTGCTAATAGATAAATAGTTTTTGAAAATACAATCTAAAGATGAATTTTCTATTTCCAATAATGAATTGACATTCTATATAAATGTTGCATAACCAGAGTAAAATACAATACTATCACAAAAATTTATTATGTATGTAATTGCAACATAGAAGCTTTTTAAGCATACTTTTGGAAATGTTTGTAGAATATGATGCTGCAAACTGCAAACATTAAACAATTTTGTTGCACTCTAAGCAATTTAGGGCAGAGATTTGGACAAAAAAATTAATTCTAATTCGCAAAATGCCATTAAGAAGACAAAATCATTCTTTAACCGAATACTATTGGCCGGAGTGTGGGCCAAGTCAGTGTGCAATTTTGTCCTCTCATTTTCATTTTCTTTTTTAGATGAAAGAGAACTTTCATAATAATGTCAATAATTTTAGTATTGCGGGCATAAATTGTCTGAAACCTTTATGATATTTTTGGAGGTAAAATACATAGTTTTCTCAAAACGAAACCTACCTAACCCAAACGTTTTTATGATCGAAACACTTTCTTGATATTTTATCTAAATAATAACTGTCATTAACAAAAGAGAGTAGCTGAACCAAAGGCATTGTCCTAATAAGACTACACGGATTAATCAATTTAATCACAAACTATTATCCTGTGAGTACTGTACTGAAATAATCACCGTAGGCTTCGAGTCTATTGACAGTGCTCAATAGTAGGCCAAGTGAATAGTGTCAACCGGTATTGCGAAAATTCCGTCCCGACCCATCAGTAGTGGTCGAACGGTTCCAATTCTGATATAACTCCAATTCCCAGAGTTAGACCCTTATTGCACTTACAAAGATTTTCACTCAAAATGCAACAAATAATACATACATGTATGATCTATTTCCTCATGGAGTCATTCAACTCTCGATTTATCTAAAGAAGCTTAGTTGGTATATTCTGAGCTTCAGGGTAACTGCGTCTTATCATTGAGACAAAATAGTAAAAATGGTTATTTAAACATTAAAGATTACCCAATTTTCTCAACATCTGGAGCTCATGAGGTCAAAAAGGCCAGTTCTGTCATTAGGCATCTCCTCGATATACACAACATAGATTACCTAGAGTTCTTGACATATCCCGAAGTGATTGTAGACGAATGCCCAGTCGTGCAGTCAGAAAATTATTTAGGTAGGGGCACAAAATATGAAACACTGTTTGATTTTTTTAATTTCTGCGAGTTCCGCTTAGCATGTCAAAACGATAATCTGCTCAACAAAGCACTTTCGCACAATTTTAAGCTTGGATAATGTTCTAAAACACTTTATTTTCTAAAGAAAAAACTCTTCCGAAGTGTTATACATCATTATTAATATATTCTAAGGTCAGTCACTCAATTCTAAGGAAAACATTAAAAATTTGTGATGTCTAGATTATCAAACCATTACATTTAATATTTTGTGAGATTATTTAATTGAATTTTCTATGATTAGATAATAAATATTTAGCTATGTGAAAACATTGTTAAATTGTAAAACAAACAGGCTTCAATAGATATGATATGCAATAAAACAAGCTCTACGCTTTGGATATATCGTTTATTGTCTCAGCCAAGGTTGAGATAAAGGAGGATGGGATGAACTGTGAAATATGTACAGCCTTGCTTTATAATACATGCAGGAACAGGAAAAAATAGTTGTTCTGACATTTTACTATCTCCCAGTTTTAGAGGGGCGACGTGCCTTCCTGTTGCCTCGCGCATGCAAATCAAGTACTGCAATATCTGTAACAACCCAGAGCCTCCAATATATTTTGTCAAATCCACAAATTCAATCTAAAGCTTAAAAAATGCCAATTCTGTAGCAGAGAAGTATTCGCTGGTTCAAGCACCTTAAAACAAATGACAAACGACAGACAGAAGCCAATTTTTTTTAAGATTTTTAAACTGATAGTAAGTCCGAAATAGCATTTAAGTTCCTTACACATGCGTGAGTCTCACTACAATCAAGAAGTACTGATTCGATTGATGTTATATTTTCTCGAAATTTTTTTAATTGGCTATATAACAGTTGCAAATATGTATTTTTTTATGACATTTTTATTGAAATTTAGAATTCGGCCATGAAGCGGAATCTTGCAAATATATCCTACTTGTAAAACTTGTTAAATCAAACCCATTTTTAAAATACAATGCTTCCGACAAACAAGAAACGCATATTGGAAAAACTACGTAACGGCCCCACTATGGCTGAGTCCTGAGGGGATAATCAGGGCAGTACATATCCAGATAAGTATGCGCAGGACAGGATGTCATTGAGATCCTGCTCAATCCGAATAAAATCTATTTTAAAAATTCAAACACTAAAATTCATTTATTTTAAAAGTACTGTAAAGTCATAATGGTGTATCGAAATCCTCATGCATTGGGGTCGAGTTTGACATTGACTCCGTTAAACAACAACCTACAAATCTTTTTGACAAAAGATGTGTAAGTTTTAGAAACATTTCACAAATTGTTTATGGTAATTCGATTGACTGTTTACAGGGACACCTTCCTATCTCAGCTTGCTGCCATTGCTGCAACTAGTGTACCTAGTAATAAATTTTTCACTTCATAGTTTATCATCAAATTTTGCATGAGGTTGACAATTTTATGCAATTAACTAAATACAAATTTGTATATTCTATATATATATATATAATTATGGGATTACTGTTGTGATCATATTTGCTTAGATATTTGTTTAAAAAGCCCATTGTACAAGTTATTATTTAAAATTTAGAATTAGTTTCTGATTTTTTGAAATAAAATACAAATTCAAATGTTATTGACAAAAGAAATAAATTGCTTGGAAAATGTTTCTATGTCGAAAGCATGGTTCAAGACGTAATAAATTAAGTCCAACTGATACTGAAATTCTTATAATAATACACACATTCAATAATTCAAAACATTTAAACATAAAGCTTACATAGCTGTCATTTAATCATCCAGAGATATATTAACATAAGTACTCGTGACACACATGTTCACATGGATTCAAGTGTACACTCATTTGGATAGCATGATTGAAATTCCTTACAAAACTCCAAAAAAGCTTGTGGAATTAAGGATTTTGTGTCATACAGATCAATAAAATATCATCGCTTAATTGTGCTGCATATAAACAGTAGGAAATTAAAACTATTGAAGATTATGCATACGGCAGTTTCACACATGTATCTACTTTTTCCAACCAATTATCAATCTCAGCTTGCGAGCATTGTCCCATTATAATTTTAAGTAAACTTGTTCTTTTTCTGGGCAGAGGATTCAGCTACATGATATCATTCATATTTAGGAAAGCCAGACTTTAAATAAAAATAAGCATATTATTCACATATATGATTTTTGGTGTAATAATTTTCAGGTTTCCTCTAATATTAAAATCTGTACATATTTGTGTTTGAGCTTCTAGTTATCTACGATAACTTTCTATTGCAAGTTAAAATGTATACCATTATAAGAATTTAACTGTTCTAGCATACATAATTGAATAGGAAGAGCCCTTAACTATATTTCCTTCTTTCTAAATGAAAAAATAGAAAATTTTCTTAGATGATGTGTATGAAATTGTTGTTCCTCAACAACACTGATCTTTAAAGATCACAAAATAATATTAGAACTAAATCGATCTAATACAATTTAGGTAAATACGTATCACCAAAACATGGCATCAAAAGGATGAAAATAATTATACCTGATATTAATTTGTTAATAATATAACTTATATAACATACTTGCATCAAATGATGTCAAAATATTTACAAATAATATTGACAATAACAATAGTAATACATAAAATAACAAATTAATGTAATATATATATATATACATATATATATATATGCAAACATTTACTAAGTTTGTTGTGCACACTACCTAATCAAATGATATTTAAAAATTTAACCACACTTAGTCAAAACAACAATGATGTATTATATACTTGTCAATGTTTTCAATACAAAAGATAAAGATCAGGTAAAAAATAATTTCTAATTACAAGACATTTTACACTCACTAAAGTGCTCCACAACAAGAAAGTGTTTAGGTTGTAAACAGCCATAACAAAAAAATTATATAAAATGAAAGTACTATATAATTCTACTTATGTTCAGCATTATTCATAATGTTTTTCACTATCGTATCATTATCATAAAAACTTTCCTGAATAATAGCATCTAGATTTACTTACTTAGCATTATCTCACCAGAAAAAGATTTTCAAAATGAATAATTCAATCAGCTTTGCTAAGCCAAATGCATTTGCAGACATAACTGGAAAATAAAAAATTTAGTTGTTTCTTTTGTGTTAGGGGATAATAAATCTACTGGTTTAGTTTGTTGTTCTGTAACAACAGAATGTGCATGTAAGGGTTAAATAAATAATTAATGATAGAATGTGTCAGCGCTTGTTATATATAGTGGGCCTTAATTGTGCATAGTGTTATATAAGGATTAGATTTTGTTTTTGAATGCTAGGGATTTAACCACTGGCGTAGTTAATTTAAGCGAGTAATTGCAGTAGTAAACGTAGGCTATTATAAAAAGTTTGAGGTATGTAAAGGAAACACATCTTCACAGTCGAGGGGTGCTTTGTCTAGAAAAGATTAAATGTTAAAAAAAGTGCTTTAATATTTCCACCCTCAAGAAAATTTTAGAGTCCAACGCCCCTGGATTTAACCTTTAGATTCTCCGCAACAATTGTTTTCTATAAACATATAAGTTTAGCACTTTCACGAGGATTAGCCTTACCACAAATTCAAATTTGAAATTGAATATTGCTCAGCTTTTTTGCAACAGCACATTAATTATTTTATATTCGGGAAATACGTGTACATTTTTGATTAAATAGTATAACTATATTTAATAGTATTACACAAGGTTAAATTAACGATAACTTACTATTAAGGTCGAACGCAAATTGTAATTTAGCTATTTTTCACATCCACCAGTCTATGTTGATAACAGTTCGCAAATGTTTCCAAAGTCAAACATTTTCCGCAATGTGGTGTTTAACAATTGTTTGAACAAATTATGCATTTAAAGGATTTCTAATTTTCATTTAATTGCACAATATTTCAACCACTTCTTGTATTTGAATTACCCTTCACTTTATGAATATATGTTTGATAGACTCGAATGTATCGTTTTTATTAGATTCGTTATACCAAATTAGCAATATTATAATGAGGTATATAACATGTGTAAAAATATTATTTAAGAAACCTTATACTATAAACTTTGGAAATTGGGAAATATGAACACGTATAGTGGTTATAATATGCTCAAATGTAATGTTGAAATTTTAAAAAAAATGCAAGTTTTTCTTTGAAAATTAAGATTTTTTCTAAAAATAGTCTGGGATCATTCTTTGTTTATGAGTTACTAGTGAATTTAAAAATTTCCTTGTAGCTTAATGTTAAAATTGAATAAACATTTCTTGTAGCTGATTACAAATATATTTTTATACCTGTTAATATGGTTCAAAATTCTAAGTAGTTAATATCTGTAGATTTCCGTTAATATATTTAAAATATTATAACATCTCTAAGGAGTGCATTATAAATGAATAATATATATATTAAGATATATTAATAATATCTATTTTTTAATTGCTCGCTTTTTTATTCCCACCTTTTTAAATCTAGGCGAATTGAATCAGTAATAAGTAATCCCCATTTTCAAAAGGACACTCTTAAGATATTCTTTGTCTGAAAAATCTTGACATTTATCATTATTATCAAATCAAGATCACTTACCTCATCAGCTAAATGATCTCATTGGTGGGTTGAATGATCCCAAGGTGAAATTTATATCGAAGCTCACTCAAATCTAGCAAAAAGCAAAATAGTTTAGTAGAGTTGTTAACTAAGTCTATATAGCGTTTTTTAATACCAGATACTATCTAATGCGTCTGTGGCTTCTTTTTTCTTCAATATGACTGCAAGTAATTTCTACAAAATTCCAAATTCAATGTTATTCTAATACATATTTTGATATTTTATTGATCATAAAATCCGATAGGATCCACAATGCATTCACCATTTTCTAATCTAAGGAAAAGTGGGGTGAATGGGGGATATTACATTGTCTAAAATCATTAAACTTCTTGAATTGAATTTTACAATAAGGGATAATGATTGTGGAGATGCACTATTAATCACTTATCTCAAATTTGGACAACTCTATGTTATTGTCAATGTTTTTGTTTAAGCGGGTCTCTACATGAAGAAGCACACAAATTTCCAGTTAATTCATCACTGAATTACTACAAATCAGGTTACAAAATTCCTAACACTTCTTTAAATGGAAATGTACAGAAACAGTCTAGTGATCCTTGTATCCTTTGGCTGAATGAACATCTGATGAACGTGCAATTGCTAATACAATTAAATTAATCTACATCCCTACAAATTCTAGTCATCCCCAGTTATTGGACAGATATGTTAATGGCCTGATGAAGAGGCCGCTGTAGGAAAATTTCTTAGGGATCACTTAACTTCAAATTGGTTTAAGGTTTTCGCTTGTTCGGGCAAAAATGTGCCAAAATTATGTTAGTGGCTGAAAGATGTCAGTACTGTGGATTATCTCCATTGATAAATCCGGCAAATGAGTATGATTATCCTTCATTAAATTATACATTGCTGTGCATAAATAATATAAATGAAGAAACTCCTCAGAATTCAACAACATTGGATAGGCTTAACTCTGTCACAGCATCAGTGGCTTTACCACTAATTTCTATTAAGTTCAAAATTTCTAAGGCTTCATAAATCTTCTGCACGTGAGGCACTCATTGTGGCAAAACGCGAGTGTCAAAAATAATTAAGTGCAAGCATATTTCACAAAATACCAGTAATACAGTGTAGCTTTATTGTTCCTGTCTCATCAACTGGACTATTTATTATGGAGATTGGCATGAATATACTCTTTGTAGGAAGTGGCTTGTGAAGGTTGCACAGAAACATGTCCAAACTTTGTAGTGTAGTTTTGTGTATCTGTTATAGCATACATGTATATCTCTTAGCAAAGAATGAAGCACTGTCTTGAACTTCTTTTTAACGTTGTGTTCAACTCACCTAAACAACTATTTGCTGATAAACCGATGCGAAAAATCATTTTATTACATATTAACAAAACTAGAGAGTGAAAATTTCATGAAGTCCAAACTAACCAATATAATAATGCAAAGCCTTATGTATAATATATTAATGTAGCTAAAGCTGTTCGTAAGAAGTGTGCCAAACTCACCTCAGTTCGCACTATTTCCCAAATATTCTAAAAGTTGTTTTAAAATATAAGCATCATTTAAAGTAAAATTCTTTTTTTGCCATTATTGTTGTTCTTTAAATGTGCTTAAATTAAAGCTTAATGGAGAATACAGTCTTGCTTAACGTTTGTCTACATTTTTGTGGGAAAACAAATTCGTGAGGTTTTGATTTCGGGTGGTGTCACTTAGAAGTAATACTGCTACTGAATTATTTATAAGAGTAAGAACCAATTCAATATTGTTTATGTAGTGACAATACTTCGGTTAAAGCAAAGAATCACGGAAAGCCGCTAATTCTTCACATGATGCAATATATATATTTGTATTTTTCTTAAGGTTTTTTCCACAAAATTGCTTTGATCAGCGCCATTGTGTATAATTTAAGGCATTTTGAATACTTTAATTATTTTTGCCAAGCAAGCTTAAAATTTTGGCTTACGAATAGGCGCATAAGCAAATATAACAAAAAGTGTAGTACATTGATATGATGCTGCTAGTCACTGTAAATGTAGGGATGATAACCAACTTTAATTTATAACAGATTGCTAGCCTAAGTTGATGTGTCTAAATAATGTGTGCAATTGCTCTTCCGTTAAAGAAAACTAATTAACAAAACAGACTTTCATCATAAATTCATTTTTATTTATGAATCAGACTATCGTGACTAAAGGTGTGTGTTACCCGTATTTACTTTGTGCGCATGCTCTTCCCTTTGAAATTCACTACGAAGCACCTGTTAAAATAAAGAAGTTTAAGTATAGAATATATATATATATATATATATATTATTA
>CABFPE010000077.1:1426946-1445906 GCA_900660155.1 Hofstenia miamia
TAATCACTAAAGGCAAATTTGGTTCTGCCATAGATACTTTATGTAAAAGCTGTGATCATTGTAAATTCTTTAGGTTTGCCATCATAATATCAGGTGTGTGAAAAGATAACAATGTGCGAAATAACGTCAATGTTATGCTTTCAATATAAAAAGTGAATTCGGTGGTGGGAGCATATTTTGTTTAGGCACCGCCAGAAACAGCCGTATTTAAGCTGAAGGTTATGAAAATTTGTTTTATTCTGATATTGTACGTGTATAAGGTTATTTCTTGGAGCATCCGCCGATTCAATTTATTTATCCCATTATTGAATGCTTCAATAAACGACGAGAAATCCTTGGTGATCTCTCTTGCTGTGACGCTGCTTCAAATATTATTTAAAGCGAATATGACCAGAAGCAAAAACAGGGAATCACTAGGCCTATAGCTTGATCTTAGTTCATGCAAGAAGCAAGAGAGGTTAGTCAATGGACTAGAACATTAAATTACTATGACATGAGTTACAGGCAAAAAATAAGTACACTGTAGGGACACCTGTAAAAAAGAAAGTTAAAAAAATTTATGTATTTTGAGCTATAGCGTGTTTAATATTAAACTTATATTTCATTGCGTAGCAATTTTATTTAGAAAAATTGTTGCATTTATTTTTCTGTTATTCATTTTTTTTCAAATAAACTGAAACAAACCAAACCTGAGAATTTTGAAATTGAATTGAACCATCCCAAAAAAAGAAGAACGGTAGAAATTCGCCAAGAAGTATTCTTAACTGAAGGAAGAGAATAGGGAAAGTGTGCTTCTGAAGGAGCATTACGGATTAAAAAAGGGCGAAATAGGATATGCCTGACCAACCCAAAAGGGCCATGGCATTGTGGCCCCCCTGGCTGCGCCACTGGCCACATATACATATATTTGAGATACTGCATTTCGAAGAACGCAACAAAATCTCGCAAATGCCAATTATGCAAAACAAATCTAGAATGGAAAGAAGAAATATATGATTAAAAAACATTGTGAAATTTCTAATTAGCGAACATTTTACATGTGATGCAACGATTGTCGTATATGCTATGAAATGTTGAGGTTGCGATGAAATCTATGTGGGAGAAACAAATAATTTAAAGAAATGATAAAGTTAATCAAACACAAGACGTTTTGCTGCGTAATACAAATAACTTCAAATATAAACCTTAAATCTTACTTTACTAAAACTATATTATAAAATGAAATATATACACATTAACAAATTTGTTTCATCATAGAACTAGCTACTTTAAAACTTTATAGCTTTGATTTCGACCATCGAACTTCACTCCTCCTACATTTTGCAAATTATTGAAACATATTACAGGTACAGTGAATAAGCCGTGTAGTCATTTCATGACATTATTTTCACATGCATTAGATTCTAACAGTCTGGAACTTATATAATAAGACAAAGTGAGATTAATGATCCTACAAAATTTTCCTTTTTTGGGAAATGATATTTCTTCATTTGTCATTAACAATTGAAATGTTTCTGAAATAATGCTACTCATTGTTTCTGATAAAAGTCCACCTCGCTTTGTCCAAGGAAAATATTTAGAAACACGCGGAGTTTGATAATGAACTATAATATATTGACATTCTCTATTTTTGAATTTGATTAAAAACGTATACAACTAGATTCGCAACTACTTCCATTTCAAAATTATTGAGTTCTAACAAATCGATTAAAATCAGGTTTTCAAATAAAGCTGTTCCCATATTTAGATTGATAATTGTATACAAATAATCACTACTATGTTCACTCAAAAAAAATTTTATGTTATTTTCACTTAGCTCAATCTGATAGATTCCAAACAATCATCAACCGCCACACATTTTGGGTAATACCCAAAACGTTTCTCAAGACTGTCTTGTTGAATTCTCAAAGACACTATATTGAATATCCTGTAAAAGACTTCTCGATAAATCAATAATAGACAATGTCGATATCACAGCATTAAATTTTTGTGTGATGCTACATATACCTCGAGCAATATCCTGGGGATGGTGAGTTGATTTGACGTTTAAGCAATTCCACCATCTATAAAAAATTCTAATAAATTGAGCAGTACTTCGAAACTCTTCATTTTCAAGCATTGTCTCCAAGGCAATAGCACTTGAAATGTCAAAAATGCTAAGACATATAATTACATCCTGCATTCTATGTTGTGGAAAGAGAACACCTTTGTTCAATATGGAATCAACTTCAAAATGTGCTTTTCTTTGTCAAATAGCTTTTTCAATGAATTAAAAGTAGCCTTTCTTCTGCGAATGAACTGCAAATGTATCGATATTAACCAAGATGGAAGGGTAAACGTTTCAAAACGCAAGAAATTGTTACGTACTGACTTGATTAAATGAATGACATCGTATTTCAAATTAATTTGTAAAAAATTCAATTGTAAAATCAGGATGTGTTCCATAGGCTGTATGCAATTATTTTTTGTAAGCAGAAATGTTAACCCGGCTATAGTCAAACAACAAACTAAATCCACATAACATGCAATTCAATAACTTCTTTTCGTTATTTAGCTAAACTTTCTGATGTTAAGTGTATTAATGGAACGCTTTTAATGACAAAATAGTGACCAAATTCAATTAATGTTGCCATAAAGTAATAAATACTTTGATAAAATTCTAAAGATTCATTGACACCAATGATATTCTCACCAGTATATCTCATATCTTTCTGAATAGATATTTCATCGGATACTCTTCTCGTTTCCATCCAAGATATTTGATCAAATCTGAATAGCAACCACGCAGAAACCGTGCATTTGGTAAAGGTAGATATTCTTAGCGTTTCATTAGCTGAAGATAAACTTAATAATTATACAGAAACGGATAATACGTGATGAAAATTTGGCCTTTGAATAATATTGATGAGCATTGAGATCATCCAATACATCTTATCGCTTATCGAAATTAGAAAGATATCAATACAATTCAGTTATTTGTGATTTGCGAGATATTTTTCCAAATTTCCAAGCTTTCACCTATAAAATATGTAGCTTATTTTTCTTTATCTGTATCATTAAGTGGTATCTTAAGTGAAATTACTTGTCCCCTATCCTTAACACATACATAAATTTTCTATGTGCACTAAATGATATAATATCGTGAATACCTAATGCGCATTAGCTACATTATTATGTTTTAATATATTAGACGTTACGGGGTTAGGAAAAAATTACCTGAAATACATAACTTGACAGATAAGGTGGGTTGAACAATGATGCCTTCTTTAAGAATTGAAATATCTGGTAGAAGATGGTAGTTTCTGAGGTTACCAATGCTGTAATCCTTGTCCAATCATTAGATTAAATTAATATATCGAATGGCAGAAAGACGACGTTTTTTGGAATTTGCTTAATATTGTATTATTAGAGTATTATTAGTTGTGCCCATTTCACAAAACACACGATACGTAATATAGCATGGCATTTTCTTAAATTTAGTGAATGCTTTAATAATTTGATATTTTCCTATTTTTCTGCAAGTTTTTTAAGGTATTTTTTGCCCCCTAGCAAACACCATGCAAAATCGAACTGTGCGCAGAAGAATACGTAAGGCTACGGTTAGACAATGCGATTTGTAAATTCGCACGTTTACCCACCAAGATAATTAGCGATGTGACGTGTGTTTTATAACTTTTCTTGCTACCAATCACGTAGTTTAACCGTAGCCTAATTAAGCACTTTCCGCAAGGTGGCGAAAAACTAAATTTCTCGCTCATGTTATGATATAAAATTAATTCCGCCTCATTTTTAATATGTTAGTCTACATATCGCAAGGCCGTGGTTTACGTGGCCATAACAAGGTTATAGATTCTTCATATCACTACTATCAATTTGGAATGTTCAGAAATGTGATGCTACCATTATTTTTATGACGTCAGCAATTATAAAAATTCCAAAAAATTTTTGGAATATATTAAACATTGGTTTTTCCAGTTGGAAGTTATGAAATTCATTAGAATCATTCCTGACTTATCAAATATAATTTTTTTCGCTCATTTTAATTACAATTTGTAAAGTAATATCTCATTTTTGGGACAACAACGTGGGACAACAACGGTGAGAATATGCTCAAATAACTATACAACTGTTTCACTTTAAGTTATGATATTTTAATCTAATATATTTCATTGCTGGTAATCGAATTATCAAATTCAATAAGACTTGATTTTTGTATCAATATATATATTTTTGTTCCACAAATTTGTAAAATCTATTTTTAGGATAAAGCGACCTTAAAAATCATATATTTTTTAAACGACAGCTAGCGACCGTACTGATTCTATAATCCAATGGCAGAGCCGACCGGAAGAAGCCTATGAAGTATCCGAACTACATACAACCCTATTAAGAATTTCGAATATTAACATACGACATTGAAGATCGTTAATTTTCAGCATTAGTATTAATTTGTAATTATGAATTTTGGATTTCCCAAATTTATATACATTTCAGAACGACCCCTATTTTAATATTTATCTTGAAAAAAACTTACATGTGTAAGTGGTAGCAAATGGGAACAGTGGCATACTCACAAGGTATTAGGTATACAGCAGAGGCCAAATCAAACTAGACGAAAAAAACAATAAAATATGTGTAAATGTATTTAAACCTACAGTAAATCTAAAAATTAATGGTATTATAAACTTTAATATTTTAAATATTCTCATTTGGCATCTATTAGCGCAAATATCCTTGATGTTTCCCTCAGTTCCAAATGTCTAAGACAGCACAAATACTCGTTATTTATTGGTAATATGTTTCAAAAAGCCTTGTCTTTATTATTGCCCATATGCCTTCAATTGGATTAATATCAGAAGTGTTGCCAAGCGGCTCTAATATACATTGCGTGATCATACCATTTTATTATTTACTCTTCTGACAGTAGAGGTTTCAAATTCTGGTTGAAAAATTCTATCTCCAAATTGGAAATCTTTGAGCAGTTAAGGAATAACACTGATATCTACAATATGGCAACATTGATCTTCGTTCAGCGCTCTTTCGGGGCCATTTGTTAATGTGACTTTTGATTTCCCACTTGGAGATTGAATTTTTCAGCAAGATCTCGCTCCTGTAGCATTGCAAATAGAATAAGATAAGATGGGGTAGTCACACATGTCTGTATTCGTGTTTTCTGGCAACTCCAGATGTCAACCAAAAAGAAAATCCTTTCTGAGACAGATATTACCACTCATTGAAACTTATTTAAGCTCTTTTAGACATTTGGAACCATGAAGGAAGCATCAATGATATTTGCCAACTTATTTAAGGTCTTTTAGACATTTGGAACCATGAAGGAAGCATCAATGATATTTGCCAAAGCGTTAAGTCAAGGCCAAAGCATTCCGCAGCGCTAATAGACACCAAAATGAAAACATTTGAAATATTAAAATGTTTAATACCATTTATTTGTAGATTTACTGTAGGTTTAACTACATTTAAATATATTTTATTAAATTTTGTAATGCAATTAAGTTGGGCACTACTACATAACCGAAAATTTTTACATTCACGCTATTTAGACATTAGTTATTTTTCATTCAGATTAGTTGAACAAAATTGTAAACAGGTCAGTTCAAAAATACTACGGCTGTCTTCAAAAGAATACATTTTAGCATGAAACCACTCATAACTTATTAGCGATTTTTTTCTTCTTTGTTTCCAATAGTTTTGCATTTCTTTAAAATTCGTAGCTTCCTTTTTATGAACTGCATTATATTTTATTTCTATCGATGTTTCTATTGACTTACCGTTGCAGTAAACAGTGTTATCCAGTGTTAACAGTGAAATGCGTATTTTGTTACACTATTATTTAGAATTCAACGCCTTCTTTTTGTTGCTGATCATTGCGCACCTCTTCGAGCAGAAGCACTACAGCATGCTTTTAATGCCGTTCAAAATACTTTAANGTATTATAAACTTTAATATTTTAAATATTCTCATTTGGCATCTATTAGCGCAAATATCCTTGATGTTTCCCTCAGTTCCAAATGTCTAAGACAGCACAAATACTCGTTATTTATTGGTAATATGTTTCAAAAAGCCTTGTCTTTATTATTGCCCATATGCCTTCAATTGGATTAATATCAGAAGTGTTGCCAAGCGGCTCTAATATACATTGCGTGATCATACCATTTTATTATTTACTCTTCTGACAGTAGAGGTTTCAAATTCTGGTTGAAAAATTCTATCTCCAAATTGGAAATCTTTGAGCAGTTAAGGAATAACACTGATATCTACAATATGGCAACATTGATCTTCGTTCAGCGCTCTTTCGGGGCCATTTGTTAGTGTGACTTTTGATTTCCCACTTGGAGATTGAATTTTTCAGCAAGATCTCGCTCCTGTAGCATTGCAAATAGAATAAGATAAGATGGGGTAGTCACACATGTCTGTATTCGTGTTTTCTGGCAACTCCAGATGTCAACCAAAAAGAAAATCCTTTCTGAGACAGATATTACCACTCATTGAAACTTATTTAAGCTCTTTTAGACATTTGGAACCATGAAGGAAGCATCAATGATATTTGCCAAAGCGTTAAGTCAAATCCAAAGCATTCCGCAGCGCTAATAGACACCAAAATGAAAACATTTGAAATATTAAAATGTTTAATACCATTTATTTGTAGATTTACTGTAGGTTTAACTACATTTACATATATTTTATTAAATTTTGTAATGCAATTAAGTTGGGCACTACTACATAACCGAAAATTTTTACATTCACGCTATTTAGACATTAGTTATTTTTCATTCAGATTAGTTGAACAAAATTGTAAACAGGTCAGTTCAAAAATACTACGGCTGTCTTCAAAAGAATACATTTTAGCATGAAACCACTCATAACTTATTAGCGATTTTTTTCTTCTTTGTTTCCAATAGTTTTGCATTTCTTTAAAATTCGTAGCTTCCTTTTTATGAACTGCATTATATTTTATTTCTATCGATGTTTCTATTGACTTACCGTTGCAGTAAACAGTGTTATCCAGTGTTAACAGTGAAATGCGTATTTTGTTACACTATTATTTAGAATTCAACGCCTTCTTTTTGTTGCTGATCATTGCGCACCTCTTCGAGCAGAAGCACTACAGCATGCTTTTAATGCCGTTCAAAATACTTTAAATGTTGAATGTTTTAAAACAATTAGAGCACGACAAGCAGCTATAGGTGTGACACCATCACCCGAAGACTCGCCTTGGATTGAAGCTACTTCACGACGTGCGGCACAGCGACAAGAACGTCTGGAGTCTGATCTATCAAGTTATAAATCAAATTCTATAAAGGTATGACTTGAATATTAACCCTCATTTTGGTCCTTTTGAATGAAATCTTTTTCATTCTTTAAAATTTCCGAATTGTTGACTAGCCAGTTTTTAATAATAGAAAGTTAGGGTTTTGCAAATCATTACTCGACATGGGAACTTATTCTTTGTCAATAATATAAATGGTTAACACGCAAATTTTTTAATGGGATTACAAGCAATGCAATGCAAATAAATCAATATGTAATTTGATTTTTAAACCAAACATCAACGCAGGCCTTTCTAGTCTTAGACTCTTGAGTTTTCTGTGAACTTTAATGTTTCTATCTAAATGTACACCGTGATATTGGGATTAATCAATTTTAAATTTGGATTAATATCCTTCAAAATATGACAAACAGTAGGTATTTTCGAAAATTAATCATTATATTTAAGTTTCACAAAGTCATATTTTCCATTCTCAAAACTTAGGCTGGATTTGAGCAATGTAGACGATACATTTGCTAACGCTGATGATAGGTGAATTTGCTGTTTCATGTATTGAATTGTGATACATTATCGCTTCCAATGCTCAAAACTATGTTTGCTAGTTCAACAACAATCCTGGCTTTGTCATCCGCTTCTAACCAGGGCCATGTCTGCACACTGGGGTTCAACATCGTATTCTACGGTGATAGGAGCATCTATCCGATGCATTTAAAATTCTTCTTCATCAATTCAATAGAGGTGTGAGATGGAGCATTGTCAATAATGAGAATAACTCTTGTCAGATAAATGTCGAACGCTTTTCTTAAGCTGTCTTTCACAAAATTGTTTGCGAGCCAGTTTTAAGACTTCCACAACGAATTAGTACAGATCGCATCAATTAGATGAATATTAGCATCGCGGTGGGCCGCTGAGATGCTTGTGCATCTAGATCATCTTTTAGAAGACCTTTAGTTAGAGAAATATAACAAATACGATATTTTGAGTTTAAAATTAAAAAGTTCCGTAATTTATGCATTTCTCTTTTGCTTGTTCATTTCAGAATTCATATTCTCCGGCTCTTTATGTATATGCTTCAAAGTAAAACACATGTCATTTAAATGTTTTCAGATGCATTCACAGGTCACTTGAATGTTAAAAACATTTTTATCTGAACTGTTAATTCTTTTATTGTAGTTCTTCGGTTAAATTCCCTTGAACGTCTTGTTTTTCAACAATTTTAAGACACCTACTCTTTCTCGTTTGTCTGCCATTTTTCCACAAATCCAATAACAACCTACTTCTATTTATGCTTAATCTTTCAGTCAATATTTTTCAATCTCTACATCATCATTTTTGTATGCATATGTATTTTTGGCGAGTATTACCACTGTCAAATCTTGTTTTATATTTTCCTTTCATATGCAAGGTTTTCTCAAATCAATTAATTAAAACTGCTTCTAACAGACAATCGTCTGCAATATTCTTTGAAATAATTATTTTGGAAAAAACATTGTTTAATGGCTTTATTTTGAAGTTGATTAATTCCAATTTGAAGTTTTACTGGTATTGATTAGATTATGATATTAAAACAAAACCCTGCACAAATATTTCTCATATGAGAACAAAGGACTATCAATTTCGAATGTTCAGAATTTTGAAGACATGTTCTTAGTGACGTCAAAAATATGCTCAATTTAGCGATTTATTAAATCAATTAAATATTTAGTTTTAACGTTTGAAAATTGAATTAATAGCATTCATTCCTAGTCGATCAACTAATTTTCTTGCTTTCTTTTCCCTCACATTAACAAGTATAATAACAACATAATAATCAAAGCAAATGTTAAGCCTATACTTCCAATTGAAAAACAGTATCCTCCATTATAAAGTGATATTTAGAAAAAATTTAGATGTCATGAAAGGCCACCGAGTCTCAGTAAAAAGGCACTACAATTTCTTGAGTAGGAATCAAAAGCCTAAGGGGGGATCTTCCACTTCAATTCAGTCCCCAGGTCGAATAGGGTTAGGAACTACTTTGAAACCTTGCATTGGTGTGAAACAAATAAAAAGTTAAGTTTTAATTTATTATCATCAATATCCTACTTTTCCAAAGCATATTGAAAATGTCTACCAACATGCGTGAATATCATATGCAACAAAACAGATATTGCTAAGGTATCTATAAATATATATTTAAAACAATTATCAAAAATGTGTGTACGAAATGTAGTAGATTTAATCAAATAAACTATGTATGAAAAATGCCATTAAATAATAATTGATTCCCGATGAGGTGTAACGCTTAATGTGTCTCAAGTAATGTAATAAGTAAAAATATTTGATACTTGCCTTTTAGACAATTGCAATGGCATTTAATTGGTGATTCATATCTTTAAGCATCTCTTTTTTTATTATACTTAAAATCTACTTAAACCGGTTTTAATGTCATTATTTCAAATTCAGTGTGCTTAGGAAAGTATCCGTCGGGCTCATGTAGATCTTGGTGATCATTGGGTTGATTGTGGTGATCTTCAAAAGGCACTTCGGTGTTATTCACAAGCCCGTTACTATACAACAGCTCCTCGTCATATTGTTGCCATGTGTTTTAATGTCATAAAGGTGGTGCTTCTCTTGCGAGATTGGAATCAGGTATTGGGATATGTATCTAAAGCTGAAATGAGTTGTAGTTCAGACTTAAATGCAAATGAACTAACACGGCTTCATGTTGCTGCTGGCATTGCATATATGGCATTGGGACAGTATAGGGCTGCTGCAAAGCGTTTTTCAAAAGCCATTGTCGACCATTGTCCCGAAGATTTTGTTTCACCTAGTTGTGTAGCGTGGTATGGTGGCCTTTGTTCACTTGCTTCTCTTCCCCGTCAAGAATTAATTGAAGTTGTGACTGCACTTCGCGGTTGGTTAGAAACAGAGCCTATTGTAAGGGATGCTCTTAGTGCTTTTCATTCTAGTGACTATTCAACATGTTTTAGACTTATAGATACACCTGTTTTATTGCTTGATCCTTATATAGCTTCACGTGTTGCAGAGTTAAATAATTTATTGCGTAGAAGGGCTTTATGTCAATATCTAAGTGCATACAATAGAGTGGATATGATGAAAATGTCTCGAGCTTTTAATACAGATTCTGCTGCTTTACAAACAGAATTAGCTCAACTAATACAGGATGGCCACATCGCTGCTCGCATAGATTCCTCCTCCAAAGTGCTGCACGCATGTGAAGTTGATGCCAGGACAAGTAGCTTTGAAGCGGCTATCAATGCTGGTCGTGCATATCAAAGACGTACAGCGATCATGCTCGTTCGTTGTGCTGTTTCTAGGCACCAGCTTTTATTAAGACAGGGCAAAGATAGTGATCACTCGAGTGGGAGAACATCTCCCGTCTGATTTTAAAATTTACTTTTATTGAAAAGATTTAACAAATTCTACTTTATATTTTGTTTATTAAATTTTTATGCAGCGATTGCTTTACTATTCTATTATCATTTATTTTTTCAGATCTATCTAGCTATATTATGTATGCTGTCTTTCATTGTTGCTTTTCATATAAACGTTAGAAGTTTTGTTCATTTAACTGTTAGATACAAGTATTTTTTCAAAAAATTTCATTTTTATCTGAAATAAGCACCACGCCATCTATTAATTTTTTCAACGTAATACTTAGTATGTCCATTTTTACTATAACGCAATGAAGTATATAAAAAATGTTGCGTTATACCACATACATCTTTGTTGAAACCTCATCAGCTGGTCAAACAATAATTTGGAAACATTTGTTTTTGAAATTTGTGAACCTGCTTAAAAAAATAATTGGTAGTTTCAAAAAATTTTTAGCATCTTAAGGTAAATAAATAAATAGTGGATTCAAGAATAAAAGTAATTGATATTCTCAAAGGAATATATACATAATGTTGCTAAAAGCAAAGTGTTAATCATTATTGATTAATGAAGCTTTCTTCTAACCTCAAAAGTTACTATGGGGTGTTCGTTAATTTCGACGTTTATTTCGAGCCATTGTTTTTCAGCGTCTAAGTGTCGATTGCGGAGACTTGAACGAAAGCAATGCCATTAATGTCAATTCTCGTCGTAATGTTAGAGTTAGCAATATCTAATTTTTAATGAAATGAGTTACGTCTATCTTCAGTCATTCACGCGACGCCGTTTCCTAAACCAACGTCACCTCGATCACCGATTTCGGCTACTGAAAAGAATATCGCTTATATATTGGTACACCATTATTGACTATCGATAGCAAGGAATGTCAGCTTCTATTATAAAGAAAACCCTCTTAAGATTGATGATTGGAATGTCACAGAAGTTGAATTAAGAAACGTGTGGAACAAGGACTTAGTAGAAATTGTGGACAGTAAAGGAAAAGGTGGAGGAAGACCAACAACATTTTTTCTCTACCATTCAAAGATTAGTCAAAGGACAACGCGATCAGCCCATCAGCAAGTCAGCCATCTCAAATAAGTTTAAGCGAAATGGTTCGCAATCACTTCGCTATGAATATGTGAGCGCCTTAAAACCGTTTCATATTGAAAATCGTTTAGCTTTTAGTTCCACGAATGGAAATGAACACTATGCAAGAAGATGGCATGTGTGTCGGTCAATGATCTCTCTAATCTTGTTTTCCTCTCACACTCTGGTCGGCAATTCATACGAAGCTCTTCTGATGGACAACAGATAACTTTAAGCAGTTATTCCTTCAATGGAACACTGATATTCGAAGACGACTGGGCTCATCCACACCCAGCTGAGCAAAGCGTGAAATTCAAAGAGCAGCATTTTCTGGAAATGTCTTCGTGAGAAGGAGAATAAATGGTTTGCCCCTTCAAACTGAATGACTTATGGTTAACGTCGTCTTCAATGATTAGCCCTTTCCTGTGTCCAAAGATGAGTGAAAAGAAAGGATGCAGTCTGTGTGGGATAATGTCTCCGTGGAATTATGCGTGCGACTCAGCCATGAGATTGCGGTCAGGCTTTGAGATTGCGTACAATGTTGGCACAAAAAATCATCCGTCTTGGCGATGAAAACTCGGAGTTCGGTGCAGGTGCAGCATTTGTGATCCGCAGAATTATAGTGATTCTTTTACAGAAGACACTGAACCTCTCCTGATGGAAATTGAAACTCAAATTGCGAACGAAACAAAACCAGCATGTCTTGTTGTCTTTTAAAATATATTCTACCTTATTAATTTGCTTTTATTTCGCTATTAGAGGGGTCATATATGAAAGACATAATCTGGGAAGTTTATTTCATTTATTTGGGAAAACTACAGAGCATTAAAAATTCATGAAATCATTTTTTAAAAACCTCATCGAAATTAACAAACACCCTTTACTTTTACACAAAGTTATACTCATCTACTATTTATTGTGTATTGAAATATTTAGTAGTGTATATCTTCACAGTTAATTATATTGCGCGAACCAGTAGTACAGATCAGGTAGTGTATATTTTTATTGCATTTTTCATAAATATGGAATGCTTTTTCTAATAAGAAGCTAATACATTCTCTCACGAAATGTTGGGTCTGTTTTCAATTTGTATACGTTATAAAAATAGTCATACTAACAGGCCTTTGTTAAATTTTAGAAAATTTATACTATAATTTACTACATATTCCATTTATTTGTCTTTGCTTATAGACATTTTTAATTAGTCTGTATTTTTAGTGAATCAGTGTATGTCCAGTAATAACAACTGCGTGATCCTAACAGCTAATCCAACAGAAAATGGAGCTGTTAGTAAATCTACATGTTCTACTGTCAAATCTAGTGAGAAACCTAAGCAGGTTTTCTTTGTTTCACTAAAAGACAATCAATCAGTATTCAAAACTCGAGCTGTCCTTGGTCGAGTGCAATCAGTTGTTAATTCCTCCGGTACTAAAAAATTAGTACCTGTTCCTTTATTAAATGATGAAAACACCCATTTTAATAATTCCAATTCTTCATCTCAAAATTCGATTAATACTCAGCAACTTTCTATCAACAGAAAAAGGGATTCGAAGTCGCCAGTAGAAGAAGTTGCTGCATCTCCTCTAATAATTAAAAATAAAACCAAACGCAAAGAGGTCTCAGGAAATAGTGTCTATAATGATATTTCAGAAAAAGCATATCAAATTTTCTGTCGTTCGATGGAGCAAGATGTTCAATTTTGGATGCCACATCAGCCAGTTACAAAAACTTTAACCAAAATGTGGGATGAACTTTCAAATGAAGATAAAGACAAATACAAACAAATTGCTGAACTCCAAAGCAAGAAGTTGTCAACACCTACATCTGAATCTCAAACTAATTTATCAAATTCTTCACAAACATCCTCAATCTTCCAAAAAATAACTAATTCCAAAATATCTAGTAGTCTTTCAATAAATGTTCCCACCATTCATCTTAGTGATTCAGACAGTGAATTTCAAGATAATGATCTTTTTATTCCAGATGATGAATCATTAGATTCTCCAGATTCAAAAACTTGCAATAACAATTTTGATTCGAAGTCTATTTTCGACCGCATCACAGAATCTGATTTAAATGAACATAATAAATCACTAGAATCCAATTCAATTGCTTCAGAAGCGGAAGAGCCTCTTCCACTATGTTCCAGAGATGAATGTACTAACTCCAGTGTTCCCAGCAAATCATGGAGTGGAACTTTCTGCAGTTCTTCGTGTTGTGTTAAGTTGTGTAAAAATGTTTTTAATGAATGGGTTAATAATAGGAATCAAGCGACATCTTAACCCGGATATTCTTTTAGATAGTTTGATGAATTTATTTGCTATATTTTCTTAAAATTTGATAATGAAATTGTTAATGCCTTTCTGTTTTTATAGGGTATGTAGTTTGTAGCAAGTTTTAAGTTGTTCGATTCTCCTATCGATTTATTCGGTAAATATCTGTCAACAATACGCAGATTGATATTAAATGTTAAGTACTTGTTTTACGCATATTCCTTGCATTTATCTACACAATATATAATTTACATAATATATTTAGTCTTTATTTACGAAATCTTTAATTTTTTTCTAAAATATTTTCTCTTTCAATTGTGTACACCAGGGTGGCAAACGGGTTGACCCAACCCGACCTGACCTGGTCGGGTTGGAGGTTCACATTTACTCCGATCGGGCCATGCGTCAAAATTTTCAAAATTGCCGTGTTCGAGAAATGTATTGTTTGAAGGATTTACCTGAAATATGTGCGGAAAACTAGTCATGCATTTCCATTTAATGACACATTCGTTTCATGTTAGTTTTGTCAAACATTTGCGAATACAACTCGGGTTAAAAACTGACTGCTGACCCATGGGTCGGGTCGTGGGTCAGCATTCTATGGGTCGATTCATGGGTAAATTATCTGCGGGACGTGTTGGGTCGTGGGTCAAAATGTGTGACCCGTTTACTCCTCTGATGAACACCACTATCTTACAATTATCAAGATTGGTAAGCATCAATTAAACTATTCTACAATTATGATATGCGCGTCCCCATTGCGACTGAAACTAGTGAATCTTCAATTAATTTGCAAGGAACATATTATTTTGCGAAAGTTCTCCACCCATATGAGAAGTTGGTTCCTTATTTCAATGAAATTTTGTACTTAGTACCTCAAAATATGTATTTGTGTATTAGCTTTTTATCGGAGTGATAATCGGTTACCTGTCGGGTACTTAGCTCTGTTTATTTATATTTACATGATAATTTTATGTAAAGCTTTGTCAAATTTTGTTTCAAAAGTAGGCGTTCAACACTCATCTGTTAAAGGGCAAGAATGTAAAATCCAGTATTTCGGCGGGAATTCATATAATGAAAATGAAGAGACTGAGTGCTGAATACTAAAGATTTGACCAATTTAATTTAATTTCAAAGTCAAAACTGAAAACAAATTGAAATCTATTGGCAATTCCAATACTTCACGATGGAATTTTGGCATATTTGTTTACCTATGGAATATTTCAATATTACATTTTCTTAAAATGTTTTCCCCAGGTTTTTATACTATAAAGCCAGTAACATTATAATGTGTGCGAAAGCCGTTAAATTCTCTAACTAGTTTTTCTTAAGCAATTGGTAACAATTGCCTCAGAAAATGTTCATAAGTTTATTACGAAGTTCAATTTTATCTCCCATTGAAAAAACTTTAGAAAAGGATGTAAACAATAGTGGATATTATGTAAACACTATTTTGCCACAGAACTTTATTAAGTGAACTATATTCTTTGACGTATAAAAAGTTTTGATAATATTCTAGAAAAGTATTTGTTAAAGCAAATATTTTGAAATTGTTCTTATAATGTAATTTTTCTTGATGGCAAGGAGTGCTTAAAAAATTGTATGCATGGAAAATACGTGAAATGAAAGTGTTTTCAAAAGTTTTGATGTACGATTTTTTTAAACAATGAAACATCCAGATTTTAATTTGTTCAGACTGAGTCGTTTATAAACTAGGGCTTGACTATTTAATATTTAATATGATAAGTTGTCCCAATATTCATTATTTAGGTATTTCAATCAAGGTGCAGCAATTGTGAAGTTAAGAAATTTTTTAGTATCAATAGTTCGCGGCGCTTTTTATTAGAAAAATTTATTACTCTATTTAGAAGCACAGATTTGTAACCGTGGCCGGGCCATAACACTAAGAATGAAAATAGCCCGGGTCCGAAATTTCCGCACAATGGCATTAGAATTCTTCAAATTAAAAAATTCATTCTCTTATATTGCTATAGTATATCAACTAATATCCAATTAACTAATTTTTGCACCAAAAATTACATCCATGGCGACAGAAATAGCAATTATATTTGAAATAGTTTTTATATAAGCGCCGGTCAATGTCTGTGGTTTACATAAAAAAAAAATATTTTGGTTTTGAATGTTCGGGCATGAGTTTTACCAATTGCACCCGCCGGGCTATGCCCGGACTAGAAAAAATTGTTTTCTCTAATTGGCCACTCAAATTTCATTTAATATTTAATTAAAATGGTTTAAGGTATTGATTGGAATACGGTTTCATGTCCAATTTTGTTTTATCCTAAATTCCAATGCTCATTTATTGTATGTACAAGCATATATATAACAATACAATCGACCTAAATAGTCATTTAATGAAAAATAGTAATTGCTTTAAAATCAAATAGCCTGTATTTAAACCAGTATTCTCCTGTAAACAATATAGATGTGTTGCCTCTACACCACTGTTTGCAACTCAAATAATCACTTTCAATAATATAAATTGTTTCACATCTCAAATTACAAATTATGATATAAAAGATAAAAATGTTAAAAATAATGTGAGTTTGTCATAAGAAGCAAACTTTTTGCAATTCAGAGCAATGATTTTGTAAAAAAATTAGGAGAAATCATTACAAATTAATCTACCATGATGAATTGGAGGGCAAATACTAGAATAGGAACTAGACGATGTTCTACAAATATGTTTATATACTATGACGAACATATCGCTACAATAAGATTTGACAATGCAGAGTACTGAGTCACATATTTGTTGATGCAAACTGATCATCAATGTTTTGAAATTATAAAATTAAATTATCCAATGGGCCGTTGCTTTTGGCAACACACGTTTTCGGACAAAATCATTTTAAGTCAAAATATACTTGAATGTTTTTATTAGTAATTAAAAATTCATAATACCCAAAAACATTGTGAACAGAAGCTTCTATTTCAAGAATATTATAAGCAAAATTTCCTGTAAAAGCAGTTTGAGTGGTTTATATCAATTGTTTTATATATAGAATCATTCTTAAGCTTTTCTAATTTACATTGTTGTAAGTTTTAACAAACTTGCAAAACATATGAGAATTAACAGGCAAAAATAAACCGGGGTTATTTCCTACATATTCAACAGCAAATAGAACATGTATTTGAAGAAAAATTTCTTTAATAAATTGTGATAAGTAGGACAACCAAAAGTCATAAAAGTAATATTTTTTCGGTTGCTCTATTTTGCAGTCTGCATAAAATTAGATAGTTTTTAGACCTAGGGTCCAGTAAATTGAAAGTTATAAGGCTATAAAACGTCATTTTCGCTTTTTGGAAAATACGGAAATATTTGTGGCTGAAATGTTATAAAAATCATATTTTGGCATATTTTATTAAAATTTTAGAAAACTCTTAGTGCAGGACAGAAATTTCAGCCACAATAATATATGTAAATTTATGTGTTATTATAATTTAGTCAAATAGTTGCGTTTAATATTTGACTTTATATTTTTAACTATGCTTGGGTTATGGCGAATATTTCGCCTAAATTTATGTTATCGCAAATAACTCATTTTCGATCTTATGCCTAGTATTAATTCTTTTTAATTCCAACTTCAATGTTACATGCGTTTGAGAAACCTTGCCAAATAGACCTAAGTTGAGATGCAACATAAACACATGTTAGATGTCGATTTTTATTAAAATAAAACATTGTTTCTTCTTTTTTCTCGTATTAACAATATTATTACTAATATCAGGCATCGAGATTAATCCTGGTCCCTTTAAAACTGATATTTACGAATATTCAGAATTCTCAATTATTATGAATTCAATGAATTCGTTTAAGTATTTGCTCATAAATTTTCAGAATGTTTCTATCAAAAATTCAGATTTTAGACAATTAGTTTCTGAACTGGTTTACAAGTGACAATGATAACACATTTTGGTCAATCGATAATTCTAAGTTTAAAATATTTAGAAAGGACAGAAATCCAACCATTCACTTTAATGAGACAAAAGGGGAGGTGTTGTTATTAATACCCAAAAAACTCAAGTTAAAACTTAGGATAGATATAGCGAAAGATTCAATTTTTGAAAGTATTTGGGTTGAAACTCAAAATCCAAGCAACAATTTTAATTGCCAGTTGCTAAATATCATCCATTGTCCAAATAAAACTTATACAAATAGTTTTTTCTTATAAATAGAAAATGAATATTCTGCTGCACTTAGTTATAATACGGATATAATGGTAATGGGAGCCTGGAATGGAAACCTTCTAAACGATAACGAAAAAGGTAAATTCAACAATTTTCTTAATACTTTCAATATTTCGCTAATAAATAGTTAATTAAAAATTCATACTTTATTTTGAAAAACCTTTACAAAATTTGAAATTATCCTCCAAAGATATTTGATCAGAGCTCGTCAGAATATTAATTCTAGCTAAACTAGACTACTGTAATGCCTGCTTTCTTAGTATGAACAATATTTGAATATAGAAATTTTAAAGCATTCAAAATAACTGTAGGCTTTGTTTTTTATTTGAAAACGATGGACCATATCAGTCCTGCAATCGTTCAACGTCATTGGTTAAAGATTTCCAATTGCATAAGATTCAAAAGCAATTTATTACTACATGAAAATAGTACAAAAAACTATAAACTACAAAAAGCTATTTAACAACAACAACATATATTTAAGTTCTCATGTACATATACATGTATTAAGTTTACAAACTTATTAAGAACATAAATAATGCACTTTTCTTCATATGAGCTTAGTTATGTCAGTAAATGTTTGTTTCTTGGTTACGTTTACAAATTACATATAATTTAAAAAATATTTTTACTTATTGTTCTTGAGTTGCACATCTTATTCTATAATTAGTCAGATAATTGATATTTTGTTGTGTAATCATGTTTTTCAACTTCTTCTTAAATATTGTAAAA
>CABFPE010000077.1:1449012-1489716 GCA_900660155.1 Hofstenia miamia
TTCAATTGATTATTTGAGAAATGTTTTGTTAAATTTTCGATGTCATATTGGAGATTTTTAGTTACATTAAAGGCATTTATATCAGTACTTATAAGACAGGTATCATCTGCATATTGATAAATTTTACTGTTTTTTACCTGTTGAGTTATTTCATTAACATAGATTGCAAATAGAATATGTCCGAGAACTGTGCCCTGTGGAACCCTACGGTCCGTTATAATATTTTTTTATTTTTTACCATTAAGTATAATTCTTTGCTGTCGATTTTTAAGGAAAGTCATTTTAAGTTAACAGATTTGTTACCAAAGCTATAATATATTAATTTGTCTCTTAATATGTCAAAATTCGTTGAGTTAAAACTTTTGCTCAAATGAAGGAGTGCAACACAACTACATTTGTTTAGGGTTAAATTAGATTTTATTTGTTCTGCTATTGATAAAATTGCATCTTGAGTGCTATAACCATTACGAAAACCAAGTTGTTTTATAAAATATAAAGTTTGCATAATAATCTTCAAGGCAGTTCATAATAATGCTCCTACTTATTTAAATGATATTTGTTTTTGAAAATTCAACTAAGAATTTCTAGACAATAGATAAGATAAGTTATTCTTTATTCAGATAAATATTGACAATTAATAACTGGTAATTTATCTGAGGCCTAGCCATGATTTATATTTGATGAACATCAGAAATCATAAATATATTGAATCAAAAAGATATATTTAGATATATGTTGCTCAGAAAAAGATATCTCTTACTCGAGTATTCAAAAAAAAAAGAGAGATTTCAAGAACGGGTTGTTGAGTAATCATAATTGTACAATTTATATCCTAGCCATGATTTACCTGAGATATACTGTTGTTTAAGGTAAATTTCAATTTGCCTTTTAAAACGCTTAATTTTTCAATGTTTTTTATTTCTTTAGGTAATGAATCCCATGTTCGGATAGCGGTATTAATGAATGATTCTTTCATAATTTTTTTCTATATCTAATACATGTAAAATGTTTTGATTTGCAGTTCTGCTTATGAATAAAACCAGGCATAGAAATCATATTAAAAGGTGGTAAGTTCTTTTTGAGTTTAAAAAGGTTAACATAGTATTTAATATGACAAGCTGTTTTGGGAAAAGGATAGATTTTGAAATGTAGTCCTTAGTTCTAGAAGAATTTTTCTTTGAAGCATTTAGTGCCCATCTTAATTGGATATCAAGTAAGTTCGATGATAAGGTGCTGCGGTGGCCCTTCGTGCGAAAAGCGGCTGATTTAGCGCTGATTGATGACGATCGTGATAATGGGCCAGATCCTCATCAATTGGGCACACAATGAAAAATCATGGAGTCTGCTCTGTGGTAGCATGTAAAATCAGTTGATAGTTGCTGTTATTTATCAGCCAGATCATGTGCTTTTCATTTTGACTAGTTGTTTTCATGTTTGTAAATACACATTTTATATAAGACACATAAGCATCTTTAAATGGAGAAATAGTTTAACTGTGTTCTCTTGTTTGCTAGAATCACCCAAGTGATTCTACATTATACAGTATGATTCTCTGTTATAAAATCACTCATTTCAGATATTTTAGTAGGCTTAGGCATTTTACAACAACACTGAAGTTCTAAATTCAATCATTGACCCTAAATGTGGACAAGTGCTCATTCAGACTCACTGAAATATAAATGCTTCCTCTCCCTGATGACAAAAAGAAACTGTGCTGGTTAATCTGGTTTTTCACTTACTATGCTAGATGGATTAGAAACTATTCTGATAAGATAAGATAAGATAAGATAAGATATTCTTTATTCAGATAAATATTGACAATTAATAACTGGTAATTTATTTGAATAGCGTCGAAAAATATACAATCATACGTAATACATACAAAACAACAATAACTATACAATAAATCTACCAGGCTAGGGAAAAATTACTAATGAGAGATTTCAAGTACGGGTTGTTGAGTAATCATAATTGTAAAATTTATAGCCTAGCCATGATTTATATTTGATGAACATCAGAAATCATAAATATATTGAATCAAAAAGATATATTTAGATATATGTTGCTCAGAAAAAGATATCTCTTACTCGAGTATTCAAAAAAAAACTCAATGTTTCAAAACCATGAATTTATTCCAAATGCATTGATTTAATTAAACAAAAGAAACAGAAGTAAAAAATTTTAATTCAAAGGAAAATCATAATGCCTATAAAACTATGCGAAATTTATGCAATGTTGCCATAAGGAAAGCAAGTAAAAATTAATCATGTTCAGAGAATCAAAATGTTTTATCCCAAAAAAATAAATGGGAATTTATTAACAAATTATTGAATAGAAAAAACATGAAAACTGAAAAAAATAGAAGAACTATGCTATAAAGATAAATCCATGACGAATAAAAAATAAATCTGCATTTGCAATGAAGTTTTTCTAAATTTAGGAAACTAGAACGGTAGGAATGTATCTTTTGTCTTAAAACTAAATCACCTCCACCCTCTTCTTTCGTTTTACAACTAAATATGAAATCACAAAGTCGATACATTGTTTAAAAAAGAAATCCAGCGGACCTTCACCGGCTCTAATACCAACTTGGCTTTTAAAACTCCCAGGCGACTTAATAGCTGAACCAATGTGTTACATTTTAAATGCCTGTACAATATATTCCTTTTTTCCAGACGAAATAAAATTGTCAAGTATAACGTCGCTATTTAAGAAAGACGATCCTGAAGATGGCTAAGATTATAGAACAATTTCATTCACCTCCCCAATCATCAAAGTATTTGAACGAATTCTCTGTAATCAAATTAATGAGCATTTTTACAAACATGATCCTTGCTCCAAAACACAATATGGTTTTCGTAAAGGTATTTCCCCCAGCGACGCTTTAGTAAAAGCTATTGAAAATTGGAGAAAAACGATAGATAATCACGAATACTCAGCAGTAGCTTGCTTAGACCTTTTGAAACCATTCGATTCGATTGATCATAGCATTTTCTACAAAAAGTTAAATTTCTAGGCTTTTCTAATGACAGTATAGGTCTCATATTTGGTTAGTTATATAATCGTAGGCAACGAGTAAAGCTTAATGAATCTTTTTCAGATTGGGCTTTTACTAAAAGTGGAGTCCCACAGGGAGCCATTTTGGGTCCCTTACCATTTAATATTTACATAAACGATTTGTCCGATTTACAACATGTGACGTTACACAACATGCAGATGATACCATATTATTTAATTCTAATCTCCCGAAAAAGCCATTCAAACTCTCGAAAAAAAATTGTACTTCTCTCACTAAATATTTTGCTTCCTTAAGACTAAGAGTGAATCCTTTAAGAACTCAATTCTGCATTGTTAAGTCAAATTCTGCATCTACTGATATCTTACAATATAAACTTAATTTTAACGACATTCACATAAAGCAAGTTGAGTCCTTTAAATACATAGGAATTATTTTTGATTCACACTTAAATTTTGAAAAGCAACTAAATCATATTATTAGAAAATGGCCACATCAATTAAAGCAATTAACTTAATTCCTCAAAAACTTCCAACTAAAGCAAAAATTCAATTAGTTCATGCTCTAGTATTAAGTCATTTCAATTACGCGAATATGCTCTACACAGATACAAACAAAAAATTCCTCAGAAAATTTCAGGTACAAATAAATTGGGGTATCAAAGTAGCAGATTAAACAATACAGAAAAATCTCCCTTATTTCTACATTCACAATGTTATATCTATATAAATGTCCTAAAGACAATCTTCAAAATCATTAATAGCACTTTCCCATACAACAAAAATGACTTTCTTTCCGAACGAATAATTAATAAACAAAACAAAAGAATGCATTTAATTGAACCAATTTGATATAAGAAGCGAATAATGATAAACTCGTTCCTAAACACAGCTGATTACTCCATTAATAGAAACTAACATCGCCATAATCCAAGTAAATTACATTATTTGTAAATATTCTTGTTTTCTATTATTTTATTTGTTTGTATTTCTTTTCTTGACGCTTTCAGAATTGTTATCAGTATTCTTTATTGTTCAAACTATTTCTGAATATAGACATTTCTTCTTTTTCTAAACGTTTTTCTATTTGTTATATTTCTTGTTCTTAGTAATAGAAAAACTTTTTATAGGTTTTATATTGTTTAGATAGATCATTTTGAAAAATGGAAAGGTCATATTTTGGGCATATTTAACTAAATTTTTTCATATTTTGTCATAAGAATAAGGTGGAATTGTTTTTTAAAGTTGCCCTACTGATACGTCTAGTGATGCCATCATCATTGGCAGCAGTACAAGAGAAATCAAAGCTTTCTGGTGCTTACAAAACAAGTTTTTAAAATGCATACATTTGAAAATGTGAATAGTCTTTCGAAAAATTATACATATATAGGGAGGAATTTCCAGTCCAAGCTTTCATCATTTGATACGTCACCTAGTCATTAACAGTTTTATTATCACTCACTATTCAAAATTTCTTCAGTGATGCTTATTTCCAATTCAGAATTAGAAATAATCTTAATCACTGTTTTAACAATGTATTCATAGCGATTTTGAGCACAACCTGGAAATTAAAATGTTTAGATAATTGATAAAAAAGAACCGCATACCGCAGCTTAAACCGTAGTGTGAATTGGTTTTTGAACAAAATTTGTAGTGCTTTTTAAGTAAAACGAAATCGTATTAAAACATGCTTCAATATAAAATGCTAGTTGAACTCTATCAGTATAAACAACCCCAGTAGAAATGAATTGTCACAAACAAAACCAAAGGAAGAAATATACCCATTGACGTGCGGAGAAATCCCTGAGCCAGTGATCTGGTTGCAAATCTGGTAGCAGAATTAAATTCTGGATGCTGCCTAGTTTTTTTTTTACTATTGATTGAACCTGCTAAACTATTATGCTTTCATTGATCAATCGATACTCATACAAACTATAAACAAATGCTTGTTTGGTTTAGTCGTGTTTTGCTGTCTATTTCTAAAGCAGATATTTATAAGTTAGTTTCTTATAATATTGAAGTTTAATATTAACAGATAGAGCATGGAGAACAGTTTGATTATTAAAGGTAATTGTCTAATTATCATGATTAATAATTAGCCAGAAATGTATAGTTTTTCTGCAAGAAGCAATAGGAATACAATTAGTATGATTAAACATTATTTAAACAATATCATTTTCCTATTAACCTAACGCTAGATGGCGTGTAAGTGACTTGTTGTCTCGAAATTATAGCATAAACTTTTATAAAAAGTAACTATAATGCATTTATTTATCTATTATATTATATGTCTCATTAATGTTTAAGTATCAGCGGCAAAATATGTTTTCTAGAGTGTAAATATGTATAAAATCGAATGATTCAATTCAATGAATTACCCTTATTTATTTGTAATATTTTTGCTTAATTTCCTGATTGAACAACATGAAATATATAGGTGCATATTTGGGTTCTGCGAGACTTGACTTTTTTAGTACCATTCCCATTCAGTACATTGGATTTGAGCATAGTCCCTTCCCGTTCCACTCCCATAAAGTTTTCACTTCCCATAGTCTCATTGGTGCCACGCCATAAATTCTTTTGAAATCATTGATCGCCGATGTTTAATTTATTATTCCAGTACAAGTCTTCGTCCAAGTCCTACTGAAATATATAATCCCAGGTCCCAGAACCATGTGAATTGGATCAGGAATTTCCATGCGATGGAATTGTTCTCCAAAGCCACAACTGCATATATTTTGCAAATTTTTCTGTTATTGATGCACACATCTAAGGAAGTGATGAATTCACCTGCACTTCAAACCTGACCTGATTTAAACCTGTTTAATTTTGATATCCATAGAGGAAGGGATTTTATAAAAGCAATATCCCCCTCTTCTCGAATATTAGTTTACACTGTATTTCAGTTTCAGGCATTAACATTCTAAAAGAACAGAAACGTATGCTATGCAAATGATTTTTTGAAAAATTAAGCCCAGTCTTGCTAACATAGTAATATCTTGATATTTAGGATGTCAGGATATAAATACCAACTGTAATACTACTACAGCGAAGAGATAAATGAACATAAAATTTTAATTGAGTAAACAGCTTGACCCAATCATTAGCTGAAAACGAATCATAGCATAGGTAGGATACAGTAACTATATACTATTATAATAGTAAAAAAATTATTATTTCACGTCAGCCTCTGACATATATAACCTGCGTAATAAAGCAAAACACTAAAACAAAGTATTGGTACCAAATCAGACAAGTTAAATAAATGTTTTACATCTAGTAGAAGTAAGATGATTTTAATTTCAACATGGATGCTGTCAAACCTGAAACCTGACCTGACTCAACATCATGCTGAAGTAAACAATTTAACAATTGTGATTATTTCTCACTGATGTATTGAAGTATTAGACAACATTAACAAAAAGTATTTCATAAGTATTCGATTTTATAGGAAGCCATCGTTTGGTGGTTCTTCAGTCAAACTAATTGTTTCATTATTTTTTTCCAAGTCAAGGAGTCTAGTCTTTTACATTAAAAAATTCTAGTTGCTTGGTTCTTATACGTTGTTCCTGAATGAATGTTTGAATAGCAATCAATCACAGGGAGTTACATTCCATGATTTTATCCATGAATTAAACAATACATGTAATGTAATATAAATGTAGACCTTACGAAATTTTGTCTCTCACTTTAGGAATACTTCCCTTGCATTTAATCTAAATATCTATTTGGATACAAAGAAACATTCATACTTGTAATGCAAAGCTCAAGTGTTCCATCAATTTTATTCATAATTATTTGATTCCTTAGCATCGGTTATTATCCGGATATCAGCTTTTGACAAGGGATAGTAAAGTTGATATGAAAATCAAGCGTTTCAACGTTACATTTTAAATCTGCGAAAGTCAAATGCTACTACATTCGTGTTTGCTTTTCTTAGTGTTAATAAATGGACTTTAATGCATTTGCCAATCTCTCCTGTAGGTTTTAGAAGTTGGCATACTCTCGTATACAATACTATTTAACAGTGGTGTGATAATTCCAACATAGACTTACATCAAATTTGCTGTTTCCGAAATTTTACACTATGTCAACTGGGCATGTTAAAATATTCATAATTGTACATTGTTCCAATGAAACAACGTTCATTCTGGTTTTATGAATTTATTTCAAAATTGCCAGCTTTTGGTAAACGTTTCTCAGATTGAAGTCTTGGGTAATTTTTCAGGTCGGGTTTTGGATAGTACACGTTCAATCGGGTTTGTTTGAGTTCTGATAATGATATCACTTTTTAGTGCTAGTAAATAGGAGGCCAGTTTTTGTTAGAGGATGCTTAGTTTGGAACAATATTTATATTTTTAGACATTTTGTTCATTCGTATTGTTAAAGCCATTAGCATAGATAAATTCAACGTCAGAACTGTACATCCGCCATAACAACTTTGTACTTCTCTTACAGACATTAAAACCGTATTAATGCTTCATAATTATAATTCATTTTTGTGAGATTTTTTGGCATTTTCTAGAATCGTTGGTGGTTTCCTTCAAAATTTTTAAACCCTCAACTCAAGCACTAGTAAAGCTATCTCAAATATTGAAATGCCAAAAGGAAGGAGGATTGTCTCCTTTTTCACTTAAACTTTTAAATCGCGCCTTTGTGCAAAGTTTCCGGTCCAAGCATATATGACGCTGCAATGTCTGACTTTGTGTACGGCGCGACTGGACGAAACTTTGGTGATGTACTTACATAAAAGTTAAGGTTGTTTGTTGCTCCCATGAACTTCATTATTTTGAGCTATTGAGAGAAGCGTAAAAGTTTTTTTCAAAATATTCGATGTTTCATTGAAAAAATGATTATTAGTTAATACTTTTACAAACTCCAGGCACATATATACTGTTTAGAACACATATCCATAGATAAGTTCATATTCAAATATTTCGAAATTTTTAATAGGCTTGGGGAAATTGTTTGAAATATGAATAAAACCGATTGTATCCTTATGCATATACATGTAATAGACAGCTTGAATCTAAGAAAACGTTTGGAATGGGCTTGCATTTATTATTTTAGACATCTTGACCCCTATGCCAATCGCGATTTTTGATTTATAAAGGAGGTATTTTGCCAACATCGAAAAATTTGTGTTTACATTGAAATGTCATTAAGCCTGTTGCTAATGATTTTTCGAAAATATGTCTGAACCAGTGAATTGATTTCTTAATAAGTATTCGCTTATGGTCGCTTTCGCTTTTTCAAGTTTCACTTATCACCGCTTGCTTTAATGTGTTTTCGCTTATAGCGCTTAAGAAATTTGGCTTTCTTCTCTACACTTTCACTTAGAATAGAATAGAAGAATATCTATATATGCCTACATTGCGAAAAACAGCAATAAAAATACTGATCAGTGGCGTAGGGCACCCTAGATTGAAACAAGATTGCCCCCTCAAGGAGAATGCAAGTAGCTTATTGGAATATTGCAATAAAATTTCTATATGTTTTCCTTAGGCCCCTAAATGACATGGGCGGGCTACCCCTCTGATACTACTGAACTCTCAAAATATGGCCAGAAACATATAATTGCACAATGTACAAAAACTAAAACACAAATTTAGATTATGGTGAGTAATTAATTTTTCATTAACGTTTTAATCTACTGTTTGGAGTCATGAGCAAGTCGTCTTCTTTCGATGATGCCTCCAATCAAAATTATCTTGGGTTTTGTCACTAATCAATCTTAGCTTCAGTATACTAGATTCGATTCCAATTCAATAAACTAATTTATTACTGATTTAAAAAATTCCTTAAAACTAGCTATAAACAACAAACAAATGGAATTTCTCCTGCTGCTTATAACTATTTACAAAAGTATTTTGCATTATGAAATTAATAAAACTAAATGCGTTCGTCTTAATAATATTTGGTTTAATTCAATTGTTTTCTCACGCCTTCTGATTGTTCATTAAGCGGCGCTTTTTACCTTCGCCTATTGCCGCTTGCGCTTTATCATTTGTTTGCGCCGTTTATGACGTTTACACTTGCTCTTGTTATTGCACTGGTCCGAACATCAATTTCAAGAAAAATATCTTTATAAAAATAATGCTCTAAGGATTTATATATTGCTTGTTAATTATTGTTGCACTTGGAAAATCTAAATAAATGAGTTTTAACGCTTGTAAAGGAAAAACTGTTTTTTCATATTTTCTAGTAATTTTTGCAAGTCCTTAATGAAATTTGGAGAGCATTAGATATGAATTCATCGATTGGTGAACATGTTCGAAAATAGTGTTGTATTAAAGTGCATTCTGTGGTTGAAGTACTTGAAAAGATTCACCATTTTTCATTGAAAATTTAAAAGATTTTAAAAAAAAATTCATAATGTAATCAGAGGTTCGAAGACCCATAAGAGCTACGACCACAGAAATTCATTGAGGCGTATCGCGCAAAAATTCAGAGTTTGTGGCACGCCTTAATTGGCCAGCAACTGATCGCGGTTTAAGAGTGAAAATGAAATTGAAGGCGCTCTTCTAAATGTAACTAGTAGTGCTTTCAGATTTTTTTCGAAAAACCACAAAGAATTTTAAAAATTCATTTGTTGTTAAGGCTAAAATGTATAAAATATTACTTAGATAAAGTTATTGATTCAAAAATTGAATTATAGTTTAACCCGCAAACCCCACATTTAGTGTTGATGAAAAGTGACTATGAATTCAGTTTTCACATGTCAGTCACAGGGAAAACACTTTGATGTATATTATTTGGATTCAAGGTTTTGAAGTATTCTTGACGATAAAATACAAATCAATAGCAAGTTCAAATGGAAAGAAAGAAGTTGTTGGAATATATAATTCATTATTCAAAGTTAGTTGGACGTAATTTAAATGTGTATTTATTGATGTGACGAAAAGCTAAATTTTAAGACTTAATTGTTCATTTGATGAACTAAATGAGTGGTTTTTAAAAGCACTCGGTGGTTATAATTTCTTGCTTCTAATGAATACTTGATTTTTTCTCTGACGTCTTTACTGCAGACTTTTGGCGTTGTTTCCCACTTTTATCTCCTACCTTTAATCTGTCATCATATTGAATTAATTGGTCGCAAGAAATGGCGGCAACGTTAAATTACTAACTATCATAGATGTTGGCAAAGAAATGATGAGCAACCGCCAACCTTGATGGCTTCATTCATTTTTTTGTAAAATTGATTTCTCACAAGTTAGTGCTTTTGATGTTTATATCAGTTAATTAGTGGACTTTTATCACTGACGTTTAGCACTTGCTTTTATAAATCTAGTGTGAAAATAGTTTACTATCTTCAATACCAGGACAACGAATCAATACAATATTCAGGCCCGTAGACACGGGGGTTAGAGGGGACGAAACATTCCTCCCCGCTTTTGTCATGCACGTAATCACTACTAGATGACCTCCACCGTCAGAGAATCCCGCGCCCGCACATGCTATTCAACAAAAAATTAAAATTTGTACAGTCTTAGTAAAATTTTAGTTTAAGTTTTAAAGAAAGTCGAAATTCCCATCAACCCCTCCTGAATGCGTGTCGACCCCTTTTAGGTGATACTGCTGGCTACGGGTCTGACAATATTGTAAAAATATGAAGTCTTTCTTCAAAAAAGTTTAATGTTCCATAGTACCTTGTGCAATTATATGTATGCAGGTATGTTTTTACAAATTTAAATGTAATATATAAGGATTCCTCAATCCAATATATTGAAAAAGGCTCAAACATTAAGAATGGTAACGTTTTTGCTACCTACTTTATAATGCTGTTCTTGAAGAATATATATGTTGGTGAAACTAGAAATAACTAAGTTCATTGTTAAAAAATTATTTGCAAGTTTTCTAATTTTCTTAAAATTACTTTATTATTCTAATTGACCTTAATGATAATTATTAGAATGAAAAATTGATCAAAATTTATTTCATCATTTGCAGGCTTATGTCAATAACTGACAGATCGGACCGGTTATTCAGTTTTTTTCGATAAATAGGTACCTGATTTTTAGGTTTCAAAAACCATTCAAATATTCCTTAAAAATTTATACACTTCCAAAAATATGTTTTTTAGGTAATTATAACATTGAAGAACGATATTTTCAGAGAAAGCCTACATAATTTCACATGTGAAGATTTGCGACAATATATTTTCTTTCATTGCGAAGCGTAATTCATCTTAATTTGCAACAATGTTTTAATTACCCAGAGATACCTCGCCACTAGGAGAAAATATTCACACAATTCTCTGGTTTGTTAACATTTTGCGCGTGCATTTCGCCGTCATAAAATGCTGAAAATTTGCATTTTTAGGTCGTAATAATTTGGGCACACACACATTACCTTGAAAGTCGGTTATTTTTTTTGTTTTGTACATCCAGGGACAAAGTGTGCTTTTTAGGTTAGATCCGGTCCCTGTTTATAAGTGAGTTAACAATAGGAAGAATCAATCCCTACATATCATGCCCTAGTAGTTTATGAACATTATTTGCTGTGTGAGCAAGGAAAATATTATTCTAATTTCAATGTTTGACTTAACACTTAAATTCTTACAGTGAATTTTCAATTTTGAGCGGAAGCAGTTAATGGGATTAATGGGTGGTGTTTAGCCAAAGCAAAGCGCAAATCTGTACTCACACCGTTGTTTAGTATTTCGTTTCGCTATTACCGCAATTTATGGAATTAGGTACGAAACTAAGTCTTGTGATTGATGTGCTTACCATGCTTCATTTTTAATAATTCATGCGCACAAAATTGTTTATCAGAATGTTTAGAGGTGCTGCAATTTTCAACTAGAGTTTCAAAAATGATAAAATCTGTGGTTTCAAAGTTTAACTAAAATGAGTTTAGAAATTTGAATGCATTTCAAGCTTTGATTTCAAAATTTGATCCGCACTATGAGGTTCCTTTCAAATTTTAATATTTCTTGCGTTTAATTTTTATTTTTAATGCTCCAAAAGTATTACAACGAAAATACAGGACCACTAGTTTATTGAACTGGTACCAACTGATCTTTCTTTAATCAATGGCGCCGCCCCAATTATGTGCTGCATGGTTGAAACATTTAGTTCTTACACGGATATATTTTATCCAGTTGGCGCCAAAACTTGACTTCAGAAAACCTTACAAAGTTGCTATTTTCAGTACATATTTGGCGGTTTTAAGCACATATTAAAACCATTTTACTAAAATATTTTGTACATAAACGCCCCGTTTTAAATAAATAAAAGTTTTGTCTCTAGTAATTTAAATTTAATAATTGAGTGTGGTTGTAGTTTCCCTCCAAAACATACAGCTGCACTGAGTAAAACTGGCTGAGTTTACCTTTTGCTTTGATATCGCTATTTTGCTTTGACCATATTTTTAAGATTTAAACAGTCAAGAATTGGTTATAAACTCCCGCTCTTGAGGTCATATATTAGAAGAGGGAATTTGGTAGCATTCTGGGTGGATTATATTTCTAAAGATCTACTGCAATTGAAGGTACTTAGTAGAAGACATATCCATCATTTATTCAAACCGCTTCTCATTGTTCTTGAAGTTATCATTATTTTTATATATTGTATACCCACATTCCCAATTGCCAATTAACGGTTATTGATGAATTTGGAAGGCGTTATATTTGAGTTTCATTTTGAGAATAAACAGTTCAAAACCAGACGAATGCCAGTGTTTTATTTATAATCAAGCGTTGTTTGCTTTCTCATTTATAATTTATTGTCTATATTTGGCTACCTATTTACCTATTCTCCACGCGGTTTAATTTATTGTTTTACTGTCTTACAACTTTCAGCTTTGATCATGAAAATCTATTCTTCAATTTTGAACTTGATTACTTTTAGCTTTTTATTACAATTTATTCGTTTTAACATTCAGAAAATATTTATTTATATGAGTCAATAGAGATATTTTAATATTTTATTAATTCCCGGGTTAAGTTCCAGGCAGTGTTTTGCGGCGTCAGAGCGCCCACAGATTCAATTTTCAAATGAATATTTTTAGCTTAGCTTTTGTTTTGACTTGCAAACTGAATTTTAAGCAGGGTTTTTGCAATTAATAATTGANATCCATCATTTATTCAAACCGCTTCTCATTGTTCTTGAAGTTATCATTATTTTTATATATTGTATACCCACATTCCCAATTGCCAATTAACGGTTATTGATGAATTTGGAAGGCGTTATATTTGAGTTTCATTTTGAGAATAAACAGTTCAAAACCAGACGAATGCCAGTGTTTTATTTATAATCAAGCGTTGTTTGCTTTCTCATTTATAATTTATTGTCTATATTTGGCTACCTATTTACCTATTCTCCACGCGGTTTAATTTATTGTTTTACTGTCTTACAACTTTCAGCTTTGATCATGAAAATCTATTCTTCAATTTTGAACTTGATTAGTTTTAGCTTTTTATTACATTGTATTCGTTTTAACATTCAGAAAATGTTTATTTATGTGAGTCAATAGAGATATTTTAATATTTTATTAATTCATGGGTTAAGTTCCTTGTAGTGTTTTGCGGCGTTGGGGCGGCCACAGATTCAATTTTCAAATGAATATTTTTAGCTTAGCTTTTGTTTTGACTTGCAAACTGAATTTTAAGCAGGGTTTTTGCAATTAATAATGGATTTTATTCAAGGTGAGTGTAAGTCGGCTATACATAAAAATTAGCGTCCAACGTCGGCCAGCCACGAAACTCCAGCCGCCAAAACCTAGCTTGTTATGATCAGATTTTACATTTATCAAAGTAAAATACTATTTTTTAATTTTTGTGTAAAAACTCTCAAAGTGAGAAATATAACAAGCAAGCTATACCACAAGCATTAAAAAACAGTTTATGATCAGAATTACTGGCTCCCTTTATTTTTACTGATACATGTAAATTTCACAAATGTTTAGAATAATTTTTAACACTTTGGCAGTAAATTTTGATTAAAAAATTTCATATTTTAGAGTTGGAGCTTGAATTTCTTGCTGGAATATATTGGTTGATTTTATTTGATACACATGCTTTTTCTAAGACTTCTACTAAGCATTTATACCTAAATTTAGCAGCAAAAATCAGGGCGCAAAACATTCAAAAGGCGGGAATTTCTCCATTTTTACGGGAAAATTCCATAATTTAATACATGTAGTTTGGGCCCATTGCACATTCAAAATCAGGGTGGGGTTGGGTCGCGTGTCGTTTATAATATTTAGAATAAAAGAATACTTACAGATCTAAGAAACAATTTGAAAAATCACACGTTAGGATCTTTGAAATTTTAATTATATTTATGTATATTTTTATTGATATCGTATTGTTTTTATTGATACTTTTATGATGAAACATTTTGTATTATAGTAGCAATATTTCTTTGATCGGATCTGGTCGCGGATCAGTGCTTAGACGGATCTGTTCGCGGGTCAAAAGACGAAACGCATTGCGCAACCTGCTCAAAAGCATGTGGTAATTTAAGTTGATTGTCAAAAAGGTGAAAATGAAACAACCTGCTGTACTACAAGCTATAGGCAGAATTGGTGGCTCTCATTATTTTCACCGATAAACTGCTTAAATTGTAGAAATGTGTAAAATTTACAACACTTTGGCAGAAGCATGTTTTTCTATTAACATCTCTGTATTTCTATACAACGCTATAACAATGAGAATATATAAGCTGTAATCTCTAAGCTAATTGCTTGTTAACGGCTGACTTTCAGTTTATAACATTTAAGACTTCAGTTTCATTGATTTTCAGTTTCTTGAATTATGGCGTTTGGCGGTAAATATGGTATGTGTAGTAGAATGTCGATAGGAAAAAAATTATTTTGAAAAGCTTTTTACATTTTCATTTCAAATTTGTTTGTAATATAATCCTAAATTTTTATTTTAATTAATTAGACCAGGCTTGCTACTTGGTCACTTTAAAATGACTAGCCATTTTTGGTCGCTTTTTGTCACTATTTTAATTAAAGTAACTTTCGTCACTTTTTGGTCACTTTTTCTTGATTGACTTAAATTTGTTTAATTAATGGGGAATTTAATTTGGACTGTCGTAATGAAGAAATAAAAAGGCAATGTTCGTAAATTTTGAGGGGATACATTTAGAAATTGTAAAGCAATATTAAAAATTCGTTTATTTAAACACCGGGCTTCTCCTCCGGGCCCCCTCCATTGCTGACCCACAGACGCACTTGAATTTCTTGATTTCTTTAAAACAAGCACTTCTCTATTGAAAATTATTTCATCACTTTTTTTTGAATGAAGTGGCAACCCTGTGTTAAACAAACATCACTTGAAAGCTTAATATTTTACAGTAGACTGCGTTTATATCTAGGATTGAAATTTAAATTCGGACAATTTTGCAGGATTTTGTGGTCCTATAATTATGTATTTCTGCTTGCCTTTCTCCAGAAAAAAATATATTTTTGAGGTTATTGAAAAAATTAACAATTATTCTTTGAAAATTTCGAATTTTTGAGAAAGATTTAAATTCTCTCTATACTTAATGTTCATGGAAGCAACAAAGAACTTTGACTGTTTCTTGATAAGCGCAAAGATATCCCAAGCTAATTTAGGTGTGCCGTAAGCAAATTCAGAGGATTTAAAACGAAAAAGAAAGAGGAGACTCTCCTCTATCACTCGTTGCATTCAGATTGAGCATAGCGTTAATAGTTTTTGAGATATAAGCGTTGAAAATATTTTATACAATCACGAAACATTTTCAAAAATCCTCAAGCAGTTTAAGGTTAAGCGCACGAAACGCAGTCATTTCCTTTCAGTGTTAGTTTTTTCTTCAAGCGACCTCCCAAGGTCTGATGTGTTTATTATGACTTATGATTTTTTTTCACTAAAATGAACGACTTCCAAGTGTGTGGATAACCATGACCATTGGAATTTTTCTAGAATGACGCATATAGTTCTTAATATTCCGTCCAGCAAATATAATCGAAATAAAATTTATTGATTTAGAATATAGCAATGCATTTGGGACCATATTTAATCAACTCATTATTGCCAAATGCTTTTAATAAGTCAATTTAACATTTATAGACTATTAACACAAATATGTGCTACTTAAGCAGTGCTGTTAAATTTTATCCCAGACCCAAATTAGACCTAAGTTAAGCGTACTAAGCAAATTGGTAACCTGTAGCCATTTTTACAAAAGAGCAAGGCAGACAACTATTAATCAAGCAACGAATTGGGCCGATTTTCCCAGTCTTGAGAATCCACGGCACAGTTCTGTGACACTAACACTAATTGTAATATTAATAAATATTAATCCTCTTTCTTGGAGGAATATTGCCTCCCTTAAAATTATAATTTTATATATTTTGTAAATATATTTATCTTGTTCTGTTTAACCATTGCCCAAAATGTGTTGTATATGTTTTCTACATGTAATAATGAAATTGACCTTGCGCGTAAATTAATTTATCTTTTCAAATAAAAAGTGAAAGTACCTGCTTAACCTGTCAAACTGATTATGACAAGTCAAGCTCCATAAATAGCTACACATTGTACGTAAAAAATTTGATAGTTTGATTTGTTCACCGATTTTTGCCTGAATGTAATTTTGACCATCAAAATGTGTTAAGATCCCATTACATTGATTGAAAGTTATAATTTGTTTGTGAGATTGTAATTTTACACCCGTGTTGATAGTGAATGTTGAATTCTATATTTCATATTTGTAATTATTCTTATTTTTTTTAAGTTAAGTTCTTTCAAATAAATTACAACGAATTTCTATATAGATAAAGTAACCATGTTTAAGTTTAATTAACGATTATCTAAACAAAGTTAGAAGAAATTTTATTTAATTAACTTTTTAGTTCACTATAAATATTTTGTTTTGCATGGACTTTTATTAGAGAATTGAAACTTTTCATTGAATTAATGTACATGGGTGTGAATGTCATTTTCGTAACTTTTAATGAATCCCAATGCTGTTTAATTGCGGCGTCTTTTATTTTGTTTATATCTGTGTTCTGATTTATGTAGCGAGCTTAATGAATTTAGAATTAACTACATGTTGTGTTTTAGTTTCGAATTTGGTTCAGGTAATCTTATATTTATTTCTTTATCTTACCTGTTTAATGGTGTATGATGGATTTATTGCTTTTCCATCTCATTAATTTCAACAAAGTACATTTTCACAGTAAGTGTCCAATAAAGTCATTCTATTTTTACAACTTCATTTTTTTTGAAATTCATCAATATAAAAACTCCGTGTCTATATTATAGTCTATGATAAGTAATTTCTTGAAAACATTTTTATTTTACATTTTTCTTAGACAATTAAGGCGTGGCGCTCTGAAATGAACAAGGGCGGGGCTTGGGCCAAAGTAGTGGAAAAGATGGGCCGAAATTTACAAAAAACTGACTATTACGCAACAGTGCACGCAAGTCAACACAAATGCAATGAATGCTATAGAAGTTAAAAATAATAAGTTGAAAAATTAAATTTACATTTTGAAATTTTACATTCGTTTCATATACTCTTCTAAATGTTATCTTAGGATCTTCAATTTCAGCGTTTACATTTTATTTGAATTTTCTAACATGCAAAATTTTGGTGCAGCAAACAAAAAAATGGGATACATGTTTTTGAAAGTTGTTGTAATAATGAGTTTAAAGTGGGACGAATTGGCAATTATTTTAGTGGGCGGAGCCATGGACTTCTAGATATATCTAGATGTCCATGGCCTAGCTTGGGCCTGAATTTTCTGCTCATGCCTATCTCTGATAGCTCCATACCGTATCTACAATCAAGGAAAGACGTAGGTTGGGCGTGCACAACCCGCGCGGGTTTAGGTGCGAATTGGGAAGCATTCCAAAAATGCAAGTTCGATTTTACGTTTTGTTCATCATTTGCTTTCATCAATATATTAATATTTTTGAAATGATATTAAACCATTATTCATTGTATAACATTCAAAATGATATATGTTGCTCTTTAAACAAGTTACATGATAGACAATACAGTTCTAGATATACATCAACAATTGGGAAAATAATCATTTAACGAATTGATTTTAGACCAGTTTTTACTGAACATCGTAAAATGTCCTAAATATAAATTTGGGGATACATAGTCTTCAAATACAATTAAATTGCGGAGTAAATGAAACAAAAATTTTAAAATGTGGATTTCCACAAAGATTAATATAAATAATACAAGCTAAAGTTAATTGAATGCTTCATTTGATGATGGTCAATTAAAAATTTTTTATTCCAACAATTTACAAGAATTCTTTGGTGTATTAGTACCATCAAGAGAAAGCTTTTCCAGAAATGCTAGTTCTTTTGAAACCCAATAAACATTTACTCGATTAATATAGCGAGTGTTATTTTGTAAACGTATATTCATGTTTACTATACAATCCTTGATTTTCATTATGAATTTTGTATTAAGCATATGTAAAGATATTTACTAGTATATACAATGTATTACATGTAGAATGAACAATTAATTACAGTATTGTGTTGTGATGTTTTGCATCTGGAACACGACCAATTGATACTTCAGTGTTTTATATAGAAATCTATATACATTCGTGGAGTAAAGTTTTTGCATCGACGATTGAATCAAACATAAAAAATATTTAGTACTATTTTGCAGCAATATATTTTTACAACCCTACAACGCAGATATTTTACATTTTAACTTGCAAATTATGGTAAAGGTATACATATCTTTTATTGTAATTACAGACCCATTGGTCTGGAAAGTCGTTTATTAAAATGCATTGAATTGCAGTTGCTTTCAGCAATATAGCAATTGCCTGACAGCTGAGAAAACTTTATGGTTTATTATTTTGGATATTCTCATTATTTGAAAGCTCTCGCGAAATGGCAATAACGCTCTTTAGTTGAAGCATTTTCATTCAATCCTTTTATGACCCCAGAGAACTAAAAGTAGAAACTCCAATTTTCTCAAATGGGTTTCATGGAAAAATTTCTCCCCGAAGCCGAAATTAAGGCCAACTCACAATTCATATTCAAAAACACTTTCATTTTGGGGTACTGAATTGGAGTTGTCCGTCTCGGATTGGATCGGGTGATCATCTCGGTTGAATCAAAGATTGAACTTTATCCACGAAAGAGACAGTATGCTCGTCTCAAAGACACCTCAATTTAGCCAGACGATAAATGTTTGGGGAGCGATCCGGAGTGAGCGATATAAAATTATAGTTAGATATACTGTTTCCGTAAATGCAAGTGAATACCAGTGGATTCCTTTCCCTTTATTCAAACACGCATTGTTTGTTCAAAAAGATGGGATAAAGTGTCATAAACTCGGTCGACATCCACATTTTTGGATAATTTAACACAACTTGCTCCAAAGCTACCCTGCTCAGAAGCCAGATTTATCGATAATTGAGAACCTATTGTAGACGTTAAAAGGCACCCTAGGCCTCAGAAACCTAACACCTGCAATAAACAAACTTTATGAAGCGTTGCTTAGGCGAATTACTAATATTATTAGTGAGAAGGGTCTAAATATTACTACGTAAAATTCCTGTCAAGTCAAACGAAAGTTCTAAACATTTTAATTTTACCTTTTTATTAATAAATGTTTTGGTTCTGCTTGCTATTTTTAAATATATTTAACTGAAAATTAATGTCAGTGTTTCTGCTGTATTTAATAGTGTAAAAATTAAAACTAATTTTCCGGGACGTATATGTAGGCCAATTTAGTAGAAATCTGGTATGCCATAGCACTCCTTCATTGAAAGGGAGGTCTCCTGCTTTTCAAAATTTCTCAATATTTCAGGTTCATTACTCATTAAATAAATTTTGTAAAGTATCCAATTTTCAATATATTTTAATGCTTACTTTTAAATATTGGTTTCAATCATTTTTTATCACATTTTTATGATAGCAACCACAGGCGCACATGAACATTATATTTGTTAACCATTGATGAGTATTATTGAGTTATCACCAATCGGTAACACAATCAAACCTCATCCTGATAATTATATTATTTTGACGACTATTTCAATTAGATTTGAAGACATCTTTAATTATCGCCATAAATTATTTATTGTAATTTGACAATAAGACATTGAGTCCTGCGTGCAGTGTGCATTATCGCCAGGTTGCGGATTTACATGAGTTCTATTATTTCCCCCTTTTTCATATTTTTACTAAACTCTCCTTTTTCTCTTGTTTGCCATTGCAAATATAAAAAAATTATATTTGGAAATGATCACTGAAGAGTGAAGAGTTCATAGAATCTTACAGAGAACTTTTATAGTGTTCGAGGAGGTTTTAGGTGAAGGCATACGAATAGCTTGTTTCACATTTATCCGTGGTTGTACATGTACATACATTTTGTGAATTTCACAATGATGTGTTAAGCAACAATGAACTTGTAGATACAAATCAAAGTTCTTGAACTTGAAAAGGTGTCGTAATAATATATGTACCGGTTTCCGTTTTGATTTTTAAATATTTGTTGTAGTTCCCGAAAGTCTCCCGTTTTTGTAATTAGCGATTCCCTGTTTTAGGTAGTCGCAGCCTTGAGAATGAGGCATTATTTTAATGAGGAACTTGCTTTAAGCTTTGCTTCTGACTTATGACTTCTAAGTGTGGTTCGTTTTTATCTGGATATCTATCAATGAAAGCTTGAGTAGAAATGACCGATTAATTGCCATTCATCGAAATTAAAGTCACAGCCCTATTTATTTCATGCTTTACAGCTTCGCTATCACGACTCTTGTTCGAGTGGCTTGGCTAACTTAGTAGTTCTCAAGCGTTTACGACGATGTGTGCTGGATTTTATTGTCTTGCATATTCCCAGTAGTGTAATAACGTTTTGATTGGTTAACGCTATACTGACCTCACCTTAAGTTTGTGAAAGTAAAAAGATCTCATTAATACCATGACAACATCTCATTAAACATGTGAATAATTTAATAGAAAGTGAATTTTGGGGAAACGTTAGAATTCGTCTATTGAGCTGTCATGAGGTGGTTTTTAGGGTTATAAGTGTTTTTCGGTTTAAATTCGTATGTTAGGCATGTATTCCGCAAATTCTTCTGTGATTATTGAATTTATTTAATTTTAATGCAGTCAAGAAGAACAGATTAAAATTGAAGTGCAGTGAATTAGATTGGGTTATTGGAAATGGATATTCATTAGGCGTATTAAATTATTTATCGTCAGGCTTAATTGGCACTTGAGATAATTTTAATATATTTTCTGTGCTAGTTTATTGTGGAAATTGTTTAAATTACTGCCAGGATTCCGCAAAGTGTGAAATTTAATTTAATAACGGCGAACGATAGTAATACGTGATTCTGGCATAAGATCATACAATCTTAATTTCTGACACTCGTATTTGGTAAACGCTTCAGCTGTAGTATTCCAGCATAAATTGCTTTTTCAACAAGAAACAGTTACATTATTTAAATTGGATATATTACATTCTATTTTAGATTCGGATTTTGCTCTAATTCACGAATTTCTTCTTTAACAGTATGTACTGTAAGGGGTCTCCTACTTAAATAATGATTTTTTCAGGTTTTTAAAAACAGCATAATCTAGTAATATCAAATGTTTTCTTTGAAATATAAACATGCATTTACTAAATGGGAGCCCATAAAAATATTACAGCCTGGATATGAGGCAGAAGTATTCAATTTCACCCTAAAATTTGCCCCACCCACTTGTAGTTTGTTAAGAAATTACCATTGCCATGCGTGCTGCCTTCTTATGACTATAAATGATGAGACAAGTCCGATTTTCGTGAAAATATAAATTCTACGTGTGGAGATATAGTAATTGATGTTTTAAATGCATTTTCTCAAAATGGAATTTTCCGATCTTTGAAACTTAACATGTTAAAAACTATTTGTCATATTCCCATGGAGCTTTACATGAAAGAAGAAAAGTTGCCGGCCTAGGGCCCCCAGCAGTTTTGTGAACTTAGAAATAAGTGTAACAAATTTAGAGCCCAAACATTTCAAATGAATTTGTCCAAATCGATAAAAAAAATAATCTCTTGTGATAAATTGTTACGTTTTCAGGGTTGACTTCTAAAAGTGCTATGTCTACCACAAAGTGCACTTTGAAAGATTAAGTATAGAATTTTGTTTTTTAAAATAGTCACAAGTGGTTGTCTGGGTAACGCGAAATTCAAAGTTTTTTTTCATGATTTTTTCAAATTTTAGGTCTTTCGCTGCCAAATAATGTCATATTAAATTGCTTATAGAAAATAGAGAAAAAAGTTTCATTGCTCAAAATGTATGTTTTCAAAGTGGGTTAAAATTATTAAATAACCCCTAAATAATTCGTGTATAATTATATGTGTTTGTGGCTGTATGTCCAATGGGGAAGTAATTACGAAATGAACCCTGGGGAGTTTAGTGTAGATGAAATCTCTTCCTATGAATTTCATGAAGATTGGTTGGACTAGCATTGTAAGTCAACTACATTATGAAATTAATTAAAATGATTTAAGAAAAAGGTGTTTCTATTAATTTTCGAAATCGAAGCAGAAAATACAGTATCTATTCTATTTTATTGGCCAACGATATTAAGAGTAAATTATTATTCTGGCTTCTCCGTCTGAAATACTTTCCCTGCCTCAAGCCGCGCATTACTTAAAGAACCATCTTGTCAATCATTAAAATGTTTTTCAAAAATAATTTCTTAAATGAACGTGGTTTTTCAACAAAATAAAAGACAATGTGATTAGTAAAGTTGATTTTGAGGGCCACATTGAAACTGACATTTTAGTAATTGTTTTACATAATATATATTTGAAATACAATATTGCTGTTTACAACATGGATTATTCTATCTATATACATATATATACATANTAATATATATTTGAAATACAATATTGCTGTTTACAACATGGATTATTCTATCTATATATATATATATATATATATATATATATTATATAATTTTACTTAAGTCTGAAAAAACCATCAGTAAAAATTGTTATCATAGGTATGCATTCATCTGATTTGTATTTCACTGTCGTGGGGTGAGAATCAAAATTCTGCCACATTGACAAGCCTGTTTGTTTATCATACACATTCTTTGGAATGTTTGTTTTAATTGAATTTAATCATTAAAAAGAGATTGCGTTTTAGCATGCGTTTCAAAAGGTAATACGGTAACGTATTTGATGTAAAATTTAATTTAGTGTTTTTAATTTCATTGGCCTTGTGATTTTTGTTTTGATTTCAATGACTTGTTAACGGATCAATTAAGTGTGAATGGTGTATCAGTGAAAGCAGTTATTTTGCTGGATGGTTTCTGTTCTATGACTCAGCGAATCAAAGTTAAAAGAATTCACGTTTATTAAGATTTTATTGAAAAAAAATCAATACTTAGATTTCATCAGAATTTATTACTTAGCATCGCCTCGCAACCAGTAATTTTATAGAATTTTGAAATAAATTATTTCCTATTGATTCAATGTCATTAATTGACAACATTCGAAAAATATTCAATTCACATGTTCTTCTGGCGTCTTACAATAACATTTTTCAAAAAAGAAGCTAATTGATTTAACTGGAATTATATTAATTTTGTTATTGACAATTTTATTTAAAACACATTAAAAACATATAACATGCAGAGTTGACTTCTGACCGGGTACGGGGAAATATATACCTTTCTTTTCAAATCCACCCTTAATGAGGAAAGCTTTATTAATTTTTTAACGAGACATATAATTGGAAATAAACTGCAGGTTGATGGAGTGGTTTTTATTATTTAGAGCATGGTTTCCGTAATACTGATACGCCTACAGGTGAGAGCCTATTTTATGAATTAGTTTGCTTGTTAATGTAATGATGGTGAAATTCCGCGAATGTTAGTGTTTCTTTTAATGCAAAGGGAAAATCGTTAATTACTGTGTCATTAGTTAAAAGAAAAAGCTTTTTATCATTTCAGTTAATAGGCTTATTTTATTTAATTTTTGCATAATTTATAAATTTTTGCAAACACAAAGTACTAGACATTAGTATTAATAATTAGTATTAATAAGCAGTTATATGATACACCGTCCAACATGCTTGCCAAACGTCATTGAAATAGAAGATGTTAATGATAATTTTTTAATTGCCATTTAATTTAGGACTAAGTGAAGCTGTGTTTTTCTCATTTTTCTTTAAAAAACTCTCCAATGTTCTGGTGGTCTTTAATGTCTTGTACTCTTCATATTACGTATTTAAAAATGAAAGTTAATTTCTGATTTTGTAGTTTTTTTAATTAGCTATTCCTAATTACGAATTTTCCCTGCAAATATTCAACCTTGCCGCCTTATTTTTTAATGATTTGTATTCAGAAGACAGCAATTATGGTTTTGAGAAAAGTATGAACTCAACTTATGTACTTAACTCACAAGCAGTGGCGTTCACAAAAAATGATTATTGGTTATATCAAAGAGTTTTTGGTAAAAAAATTCAAAAAATTTAAAACTAAACTGGTAAAATACATTTTAGGGTTCAATATTTTTCAAAATCATGACTGAGATTTTCTCCAGTCGGAAAATAATACGTACGCCCATGCTAACAAGATTTAAAGTAATTTTTGGTTTTAAGTTGCATGTATGTGAAAAAATATTTCTGCCTCTAGGAATTGCATCCAAAAACGTCTAAGTGAAAGCTTGTTATGCTATGATATAGAATTTTTTTCATGAAGTGTGAACTCAATTTGGGTGTTTATAGCTATTTTAAATGTTTGAGTTCAATCTAACTTTAAATAAATAGAAATAGAACATTTCGTTCGTTCCAAGTTGTCTTTCTAACAGATAAAACTTCTTAGTTGTTTAAAGTTAATTTTGCTACGTATTGTTTGAGTATGCAAGCAATTTTTAGAAGTACATGCTTACCTTCTGAAGTATTGAGACATGAGGTCCGTGCTTCCCCATGTCCTTAAATTACAACTATGTACAATAAACTCATATTGAATTCGTACATTATGACACAATTTTTTTAATACCCCTGTTTAGTTTTCACTTTCAAGAACTTTTTTGCAACTTCTGAACTTCCGTATGGGAATTCCTTAACATTTTGTATAATTTATATTTTTGTACTATGACAATTGTACAAAGCAACACTTATAGCGTTTATTTACGCTTTGTATCAACTCAATAAAAATGTATTTACAAAACTGGCGATTCTGTGTGTTTTATGAATTCAATATGAACATTTAGGCAAAATGTGAAGCTCAAGGCTGTCTCTCAAATTCTTCCATCGCCATCAAAACATTTAGTTATCTGAAGTATGCAATAATCGCTTTATGTATAACATGCTTCATTTCTCAATTTATATATAAAACAAGTTAGTCTACAAAATACAAACTATATTTAAATACATTCAAACATTACACATAATTGAGTTTTACTTGAGAGTTGTGATTCTTAGCAGAGTAGCCTCGTTTGAGGACTTCTTGGAAGCTAGACATGGTACCACCTTGATCAGAAACGCCTGCGAATGTTCATTGAATAGCAGATTTTTTAGAAAAATATATTTAATAATATTCTACAAACAGTGGTAAAATATGTAAAGGTTGTCATGATTAAATAGTCTAAGAACGTTGAGATTTTGCTGAAAATATGATGTTTAGTTTTCCTAGCATCACTCAGACTATTTTCTTTAATGGCTATCCTTGAGTATTTCTCAATTATTTCCAAGTTGTCTTTGAACTTTATTAAACCGATTATAAAGGTCGTCGAATGGTCCAAGAATTTCCTTTTATTAATTAAGACATAGGCATGATTAAGTTTCGGGGTGTTTCATGTTACAACGGTTCAAAAAGTGTAATTGAATGCTTTGATATATTCTTGAAAACTTTCGTATTTAATTGAATGAAGCTTCATAAATATCAATTCAGACGATTACTCATTTTCCTCAATCCAGACTAATCCCGCATGATATCCACGGTTTAGTGTTATTATAATTATAGTTAATAATATATTTATGCTTAAAAATTTATATTTACCTCCACCAAGGAGGTGTTGGTTTGTCATTGTCTATCACCATTCTTTCACAAAAAAGTTTTGGATGTGGCTTAATTTTCAGTAATCTCAACATAGGTCTTAGACTCGAAGACCTCATTAAATTCCCAGAGACAATTTAAATCGTCGTCCGACTATAATAATGAAAATTATTCTTCTTATTTTTTCACATTATCTGCGTAGCATTAATTGATATACCTTCAAAGAAAGAGTTTTTTGAATATCATTTTCAAATTATTGAACAGTACGTGTACCTGGAAACAACTGGCCATGTGAATTTGTATTTATCTGTCGCAAAATTTAACTAATTGTTGAAGGGCAGTGCTTTCTGAGGCATTTTTGGTTTAATTTAGGTTTATTATTCCACGATCTTTAATATATTTAGTTTAAGTCTATGCTTTCATTTATTTCAATCTAAATTTTAGAAGACTGACTGTAATTGATGACTAATTATTTTAAAAATGTAATGTATAATCGGACTAAATTACTATTATTTCCAAAGTTGCCATGAATATATACACCTACAATAACTGATTCGATTTTGTTATGATTCTATACACTCTTTCCATGCATTAAATGTGCTTATATTATTAAATTGTTAATTAAGGAATGTCATATGCTAAAATTGTATATAAAAATAATTTTACCAATGTATGATTACATTCATTACTTATTTCGTTCCTAAAATATTAAAGACACAACATATGGTTTGTTTAAGGTTTATTCATTTCTTTAATATCTAATACAGCCCTGTGCATAGCACGGGCAGTTTCCTAGTTTTACCTAATAATTACGAGCAAGTATTAATAGTTTTTTCCAAAATGAAAGGTTCGACAGACTCTTTAAGAATAAGTAACTCAGACATTTCTTCAAAATTGGTCATGGTTTCTATAAAGAATGTTTAAACACTCACAATTAGTTCAACCAAAAGTTAATAAAGTTAATATTTAACCACAAGTTCTAATTGTTCATTAAGTTATAAAACACATTAAAGATAATTCAGTGAGTCTTAATTAAAAAGTTTTTATTTTAATAAAAAGTTAATAATTTCCTTTTAAAGTTAATACATTTAGTAACCTGTTTTGAAGTTAATAATTNGAAGACCTCATTAAATTCCCAGAGACAATTTAAATCGTCGTCCGACTATAATAATGAAAATTATTCTTCTTATTTTTTCACATTATCTGCGTAGCATTAATTGATATACCTTCAAAGAAAGAGTTTTTTGAATATCATTTTCAAATTATTGAACAGTACGTGTACCTGGAAACAACTGGCCATGTGAATTTGTATTTATCTGTCGCAAAATTTAACTAATTGTTGAAGGGCAGTGCTTTCTGAGGCATTTTTGGTTTAATTTAGGTTTATTATTCCACGATCTTTAATATGTTTAGTTTAAGTCTATGCTTTCATTTATTTCAATCTAAATTTTAGAAGACTCACTGTAATCGATGACTAATTATTTTAAAAATGTAATGCATACCTAATAATCGGACTAAATTACTATTATTTCCAAAGTTGCCATGAATATATACACCTACAATAACTGACTCGATTTTGTTGTGATTATATACACTCTTTTGCATTAGGTGTTTCCATGCTTTAAATGTGCTTATATTATTAAATGGTTAATTATGGAGTGTCATATGCTAAAATTGTATATAAAAATAATTTTACCAATGTATGATTACATTCATTACTTATTTCGTTCCTAAAATATTAAAGACACAACATATGGTTTGTTTAAAGTTTATTCATTTCTTTAATATCTAATACAGCCCTGTGCATAGCACGGGCAGTTTCCTAGTTTTACCTAATAATTACGAGCAAGTATTAATAGTTTTTTCCAAAATGAAAGGTTCGACAGACTCTAAGAATAAGTAACCCAGACATTTCTTCAAAATTGTTCATTAAGTTATAAAACACATTAAAGATAATTCGGTGAGTCGTAATTAAAAAGTTTTTATTTTAATAAAAAGTTAATAATTTCCTTTTAAAGTTAATACATTTAGTAACCTGTTTTGAAGTTAATAATTAATTTTAGTGATTAATTATTAAAAAGAATAGCCTAATTTCAAATTATGGATTTAATACTTGAATATGGTTGTTTACAAATTGCAGGGAGTGAGATAAAGGGGTGAATTGTTTTTAATTTTGAGCAACATAACTTTGAAATTACCTCAATAATAATTAAATCATCTGCATATAGTTGAAATGAATGAGTTGAAATGAATGTTTTGGTCAATTATGAATTAGGATTTCATCATGATTTCTAGCAGCAATGGGTAATTTCTGATGAGTTACTAGATTTTACTGTTGGTCAACTGGGTTCAGAATAATTATATATATATAGCAAGAGGAATTATTTCACCATAGTGTCTCAATATCTAAAGATTTCTTCATTTCTTGTAGCTTTGGAGAAATTGTTTTAAAGTATGGATAAAACTGATTGTATCTTTATTAAAAAAATAGTCAACTTGGGGCCGATCTAATTGTTCATACAACGCCTATTTTATTTGTGATTCGGAACCAGGAAAGAAGTTCTCTGAAAGTTTTCATGTCCATAACTTTCTAACTACCTTGGGTTCGCTAGCGACCTCAAAGCAGATTTCAAATGTCAACAGTTGTGTTCTAAATATTTTTATAGAATCAAAAGTTCCGTGATAAAAGTTGCATGTATATTTTCTCTAGTTTGTCGCAAAATAATTTTAAATCCAGTAGTAATAATGTATTTAGAAGGAATTTTAAAAAATGCATCATTATTTACCAATGGGGCCATTAGCGACCCCAACATAGCACTATATAAATATTTTGAGTTACTTTGACTTTGTGTAGCCACATACATACAGTGTATATGTATCGCTAATGAAACTAAATTTGTTTAAAATTTTATATCAAAGCTTGATACAGCTAACAAGAGCAGACATTATAAATAGCTGAAATACCTATAATGTTAGTTTACATGTTGCTATCTAAAATAAGTTGTTGCAGATACCTGTCATGATTACTCTATGTTTGGGTAGACAATTGATGTCCCTTTACATCACGTATGCATTACAAGTGCATTTTAGGTATTGCCTGTGTACCTACTTATTTTTCATTACCTCTCTTTGATCCATAATTATAATGTTCAAGACTAGAGCAGTACTAATATTAGTAATATGTTTTTCACAATCACATCTTTTTGATTCACTGAGTATTACATACTTAATTATATTCTTATATTATGGTTAATTGGGGTGGGGCTGAGCTAGCTTTATATAGAATACTTAATGATAGTAATAATGAGTTTGGAGTGAACTCGGAAGACGAGGAGGAAATGGCCCACATGAGCAACGGTGAAGACGACAACGTACTTCTGTATGAAGAAGCTGCCTCCGTAATTGATAAGTTTAGAGAACCTACAGAGGAATCCGCTTTTTCTAATGCAGCACATCAGCTTACTTCAAGGATGGCAAGTTATTGAGAAACATTCCCAGTCTGGATCCACGAGGTAGACCTGGAAGTGCAAACATCTTCAGAGAAAATGCTGGATCAACACGTGATGTCATGAAACATGCAAGCACCCGTATAAAGGCTTTCTTCTGCTTTTCAAAAATGAGATTTCGGACATTATTATGTAATGCAGAAATGAGAATTGGAACCCAATTTATCAACTTTAGTTACATCCCTACATAGGACTCATTCTACTGGTAAGAGGCTTTAAAGCAACATCAGAGCTAGTGATCATCTCTGGAACAGAAAAAGTGACCGCCCAGTCTTCGGGAATTACATGTAATAAAACAGATTTCAGATGTTGGCATGTGTCCTTGAGTATTGATCGCACAGAATGGAGACAATGGGACAAGATGGAGCCAATTTGTAATATTCATGACAAGCTAACTTCCCTCTACCTCAACAACTACAAAGTTTGTGAACAGGCCTGTGTCGATAATCAGCTAGTAGTGCTAGAAGTCACTCCCCATTTCGAGTTTACATTCGATCAAAACCTGGAAAATTTGGAATGAATGTATATTGATGTTGCGACGTGAACTCTGTATACATCTCAAACTTCGAACTCTACACAGGTGAATATGGAGGTGGTTTTGAAGTGGACAGACATCTAGAGTTGTCTTGTAGATAACTCAGCATCTTTCTGGTAATCCTATTGAGACTTTACAATAGTAAGCATTGGTAATAATATATAAAACCAGAAAAACAAGCGTGAGGTCGCTAGAGACTCCATGGTATTTAACGTAGTTATTTTTCGCGGTAATTAGAAGGTTAACTTGTAATAAATGAAATGACTGTTGTTTATTTAGATGAAATGTGATTGTAGTCAGTGGCTTACGCAAGGAGTGGGACATGGTGGAATGTCCCCCCTCCCCCGTCAGGTTTTCAAATTTGAATTGACTGGTTACATCAAATAATTTTCTGTAAAAAATTGAAAAATTTAAAATCTAAGATCTTGAAATGCATTTTAGGGCCTATTTTCTCAATACTTTGAAAAATGTTCGCGGGACTTTGCCACGCATTGGGTAATGATGATGATGTCGCCCACGTCAGAAAATCCTGCGTGCGCCCCGATTACACAATTCACACCGCAAATTATCGATTAATTTATCAAGTTCATGGGAATGGTTTTTAAAATATTTAATTATATAATTATAATTGTTTAACTGTAAGCAATTTAAAATTATTCATGTGAATATTTAAATATCTGCTCTCAAATTATAAATTTTACTGTCAGCGCAATTGGATTTGGAATTGAAACTGATATTATTCCTCCGTAGAAATTGGATTTGGGATTGAATCACCAAGAATCCCTGAGTACGAAGCTCAAATATATTCTTGGTTTGTATCTCGTTTCCTACCCCCGTCAGAAAATTCTGCGAACGCCTCTTTTTGTAGTTTATAGATATTGTATCAGTGTGTAATATTGAGTTACTTTTTTGGAATAAATTGATTATTATTTGTAGCTAATTTTTTTAGTTTTGAAAGTACGTAACGCAATATTTTTATATTAGGTCCATGGTCAAGTTATTAAATATGCATTCTAGTTATATCTGTCGTTAGTTGGGCTTTATTATTCTTATACGTTCTTGTTTCAATTTTCTTGTCAGTTTTCATTTTAAACATATTTGTGTGTTGAAATCGATTATGGTTTTGACTTGTTATATATATATATATATAATTTAGGAACACTGCTATTAAATGAACCTTGACGTCACTTCTAAACTTTTTGCTCATGATGACATAGATCATGGGGGAGAAGTCGAAATTGAGATAGTACAAAAGCATCAAGTACTTTACGATTTTCGCCTTTATCCCGCTTAACGCTAATAAATATTGAACTTCAACGTAAATAATGAAGTTAATGGTGGCGTTGGGCACAAAACTCACCACATATGCCAAAGTGATTACGATCAGCATATAAGCCGTCTTTGTACGCATCTCTTCCATTTTGCTTTTCTTGTTTTTGCTTTGAGATCCTAAACATTAATATATTCACTTAGAAATCTAGAATTTGAATGTTTACAATATAATTATTTTGTTAATTGTTTCTAATGAAAACTAAGTTCTTTGATGAAAATATTTTCGGCCTAGCTTTAGGATAATTGTAGGGAGTTCGTTTCTATGAACATTTGATCATGAATGTTGGGAATCGGATGGCGTATGCAAGTGGGGAAATATTGGAATATCCCCCCATCAGGTTTTTAAAGTTGATTTTGATTTGTTAAATCAAAAAATTATTGGTAAAAAATTACATTTTAAAACTATGGTGATGAAATAACATTTTTAGTGTCTTCTCAATGTTTTTAAAGTTTTCGCGTAGTTTTACGCTACTGTTGATCACAAACATGGTGCGTGCTTCAGAAACCCCTGTGAACGTCTTCGGCAGTTGCTTCTCATTTCGCCATTGTCTTAACTATGTGTGAAAAATATATATGATTCGTTGATCTCACTCAGCATTTGTTTATCTTCAATCTTCCTACATTCATTAATGAAGTCATTTCGGATCTCAACCAAATCTGTACAACACATTTTGAAAGTGTCATCCAAATGAACACATTGTTTTAAGTATGTAATTCAATCTATGTATTTCGGAGGAAGATGAGTAAATCCCAGCGTTTACTGTTTCTACGGGTGTCAACATTAGCTTGCTTTCTTCAAATGACTTAAAGTCCAAATGTAATAATGAAATTATTTATGTATAATTTTTTATGTTGATTGAGGTCATTTGCTTTACAACATTAAAACTTTGACCAAAGAATTTTTTGTGAATGTAGTGTGTGAATTGTTGGTTAAATAATTTTTTCATGATTTAAGTAAAGCACAGTTTGATCTTCTATTGCGTTGTAAGGAATGTGAAAGTACTCAAGTTCTCCGTCTTCATCATGGCTTTATTCTGAATGTAGCGGATTTTTTTAGGATTTAATGAATTTTAACCAATCTAAAAGTTACTCATTTAAAAGTTTACAAAAAGTTTGAGCGTGTCTATGTTATACATGATATAGTTGTAATTTTTGAAAAGCTTCTACATCTCAGCTTTATTCAGTCATTTATGAATAAATTCGCAAATTTAAATTAACGGGTTATGCAAATTATTCTTATATTCCTTTCATTTTAAAAATCGGAAAATTTCACAAAATTTATAAATCTATATCCAAATACAATTTGTTTTATTACATTTCCCACGATTATCTCAGTTGGTTTCCAATAAATAAATACATTTTCAAGACAGAATTGAAGAGTGCTGTTATGAAATTTTTCACACAACAGAATCATCTTGTTCATTTATTCCAGTCTCATAAAACAGTTAGTTAGTTGGAATGGTTTGATTTAGTCCACTCAGTAAATTGTTTTGATTAGTTGCATTGAATATTAATTGAAGTCTTTGGTAGGAAACTAGTCGAAGTAAGATTTCACTGTATATATTAATATCCCAAATCAATTAAGTTTCATAGAAAAAATGTCCGACTTCAAAACGGATTCGAGCATTTCCCTTTATGTTTTTCACAAGAATCTAACCAAAGTCGCATTGTCTTTCCTGAATTTTTTTGAGAAGCAAATGCACAGGAAAACCTTTTATGTGACAACTATTACTTATAAATAGATTTCCGAGCGCTATTTCAGTGGTTAAGAATAAAAAGTGAACTTTTTCTTTCTCAAAATTCTCTTAAGTTTACTTTTACCTGTATAACACTTGTTTGTGTTCTTTTCCGATTTGGCCAACTATAATAATGTGTTACATGTATTTATATCTACCTCTCGTGTTAGCCCTATATTAAAAATCTAACTAAATAATTGATACAGACTATCACAACATTTAAGCAAATGAGAAATTAAGATATTTTTATTTTTTTATTCTCCACTCGTAGTTAATTCTTAAATGCAATAGAAAAACAACAAATATATTTAAATATTTCATCGAATGTTAGGCAAAATTACATGATTGTGTAGCATCCAGATAAATTGACATCCATGATGTAAAATAACTATCCATCAAATAATTTTTGGTTTTTGTGTATCGCAAATTCAACTTTTATAGTTGTATTACCTTAATCTATTTAATTTCTTTCGTATTAGAAATTTTGCTTGTTTATAATTTTCTTATTTTGATAAAAAATTAAGTTTAACCTTAAACAGACTGGCGTCCTTTTTAAAGGACAAAACGTTTTTCCACATTTACAAAGAATTTTCTCCAAGCCTATTTCCAAATTTGGAAATCTTGAGGTATGGGTATGTCTATTGGGGAACATACTTTAATGCAATTTTGAAAATATCTATTAAAGCTTATTGCTGGGGCAGAGGTTGTTGAAAATATTAACACGTTTTCTTTGAAAATTTGGACATTTCGAAAACGATTTAAATCCTCCCCATACCTAGTATTTATGTATGTTTTGAGCTCCTGGAGGCAACAAAGAACGTTGACTGTTTCTTGATATGTGCAAAGATATTCCAACCCCATTCAGGCGTGCCGTCAGAGGTCGCGGGGCCAGGCTGTTTAAGCTTAAAACTGTAAAAATATTCATGGTTGTTTCTTTTAGTTTTAGACTGCCTTGGAGTTTTTTTATTGTTCTTGACAAAGATAGGGTGATAAAGATATTCACAATCTGAAGGTATTACATGATAAAGGAGTGTTTGCTCAGTGTGACGATCTCAGATTTTGAGCACATCACACTTCAATGTGATTGAGTGGTCTATCTACATAAATAGAAACAGTTAAGGCTCTACTAATATTTTATTTTTTCTTAAGATAGTTAATATTGATTTTTCATGAAATTCACAACCCACTTTCTTTGATCGACAGTTTTCTTACTGCTACCCCGGTATTCCGCCTTGTGCCGCACCGTGCACAACTCTAATCCTAATCTCTTTGGATTGACTACACCCTAGGTTCCCAAACTGATGTATAAGAAAAGTTAGTATATACACTGATTAAATTGCAGAACCTAACCTTCCCATATTCATTCTTTCACTTAAATACATTTATTTAATTACTTGAAAATTCGGAGGCAGGATATTAGCCTTAGTTTATATCATATCCGATTGAGGAATCAGAAAATTTAGAAAGTACCGGACACATCCATGGGAGTCCATTTGTATCACTCAGGGAACCAGTAGACTAGACATGTAATTACCCGATGGAAACCAATGTGAAAATATGAATGATTCCAACGAGGTCTTGGCGTCGTTAAATGGGTCATAGCAAAATAGCTGAAGGCTATGCGTGTTTTTCCCTTGGAAATGCGGGCTATTCCGAATAAATCTCTTTTGAAGCTAATTTCTTCTTTGATGATTTTATCTAAGCCTAGTTTACTGCATCAATATTTTTCCATGTGGGTCGAATTGCCAAGGCTTCTAATTTTTTAAAATTGATGTTAAAGTTCATTGTGTTGTTCAACACAATTCGTTAGAGGAAATTCGCGATTTATTGAACATGGAATTTAAATAAACAGTTTACACACATGGGACATCATTAATTTAAATATTTTTCTTGAGTACAGTAGAATCAATAATTGTCACTGAATTCACAGCATTGCAATATACTGCAAATTTTTAAATATTTACTGAGAAGTTGATTTATTTATGAGTATTTTCTATCATTTATTCTAACTTTTTCATTTTATTACTACATTTTACCATTTGCAAAGAAGTACTTTTGCTGTGAGGAACTAGGGTTCTGCAAGAAATCTAGTTACATGGAATTTAACGGCTTCGTCCTATTTTTGAAACAGATAAGAATATTATTAATAATTTATGCAATTTTTTTACAAAATAGCATTTATGTTGTGGGACCTCAATGGAACCAGGGTTGGCATGTTTTAAACAGCACCTGTTTAAAACATGTTTTAAACACTGTTCAAAACAGCTGTTTTTTGCAGTGTTTTTTCAATGTTTTTTTTTCAAATTTATATAGGAAAGTTTGGAAAATAATTTTTGGGATTCGTCCATTCGTACTTTTATAACCAGTTTTCTACCCCAAAAATAGCAAAACTTAAAACTTGTGTATGAAATGAAAAATGAATGTTAATAAGTTTATCATAATTCAATGTTTGCTACTATGTGTTTTTAGCAAAATTTTCCCACATGTTTCTTTGCGCTATCACACGAAAATTAAAAAATTTGCGGCATATTAAATTTGTTCTAAAAACATTTTTGCTACAATTTTTCATATGGATGAAGAAGCTAATATCAATGAATATTCACTTACACATCACAAATTTTGCATGTCCTATGTAGACATGTTGTGTATGTACATTTCTAGAGCATACCTGGTTGTTTGGAATGCTGATTTCTGGAATCTTTGGCAGTTGATAATAGATTCTCTGTTTGCTTGCGTTTACGAGCGGATTTAGCAGCCTGTGTCTGAACGCGGCAGAAAACCATTATGTAGAGAATTACCGTGAAGACTAGAACCGCCATAGTGATGCAACTGTACAAGAGATTTCCTTCTAACGTCCTTTCTCTGATTGTCACCACTGTTGTGCCAATGAAAGCGACACACAGTGCGCATAGTGCCATCAATTTAGAACGACTGGGCGTCATAATCTAAAAATTCGCATTAGTTTATGATTTACTACATAAGAAGTAATAGAAATTCAAAATTTAAACCCCTTTTTCATGTTTGTGTCAAAATATCGTTTCCCCTATGTGAAATCCAAACGAACTACCCCTCATCACCTTCAAGATGTGATCGTCACTTGAAATTAAAAAAATGCATCTAGAAAACGTTAAATGTGAAATCATTTAAAAATATTTGTACAAAGCCTTTAAGATTAGGCATAACCCATTCTTCGTGATTTTTGGCATTTTGTGAATTCTGGAAATTTTCCAATTGTTTATGAAAAGGAATTTCCAATTTGACCCTCCCAACTAATCACAGATCAGCTTACATCTCATGCTCAGTTACTTTTGCTTGTCTATTGGTCGGGTTTTGATCACCACCTTAAGAAACTTTCTGTAGGGATCACAAGACACATAATATATATATATATATATATATGTATAACTATTTTGATTTATTGATTTTCTCCAAATTTATGCAGTTTCTTATGAACAATGATCAGCCAAATTTACAGCAACACCCAATGAGTTATTAGCAGTACGTAGCGTAGTAATAAACTTTTAAATGTAATACGTCTACTACACACATAATATCAAACAAAAATCACATTCTTCAAAATATTTAATCATTGCATGTTCACAGTAGAACGAACGTCTACTCCTTCCAAAACATCTCAAATTTTAGAAACCCTCTGCTCCCTCGCCCTGGACGACATTTATGATGATCTCTATTCTGTAGTTGAACCATTAATCGTATGCATAATAACTTGTTTCTAGTTATTTAATTGCTCAAAAAATCAATGTCTTTGTAGTGAAGGATTAACTAATACTTCGCTTTCGTGGAGGTTGACCGCTCATATTTTGGAATTCTAACTGTTGACGGAAATAACTTAAATTTAGATAATATATACAATTGTTTTGACGTTAATGAGACATTGACACAATTCCCAGATTAAGGATTAGACTAGTTGATACTTCATGAACACAACATTTTAACTGTAATAATGATTTGCATGCTTTCAGGGACATTTTTATACAAATTTATCATTTTTTTCAGAAAGGAGTGTTGAACTTTTAAAATGTTTTAACTTTTTTTAAATATTTTTGATGCTCATTTTCAGTATCCAATATAATATTTGAATTTTATCAATATTTTAATGTCTACAAAATTTGTTGAATAGCTGAATGATGGGGATCAGGAATAAATTGAATTTAACTAAAAACGCTGTTTAGTAGTGTATCTACATATGCAAGAAAAAAATTATAGCGTCCATAAATTGGCTTTTCTGATTGATTGTGGATAACACTAATGACGGACTTGCGTTGGGCATGTCGGTGTTGGTTATGGGCAACGCCGGAACCCATGCTATTTTTTGCTATTTTGAATGTGTTACAAAATTTAAATCGGTCCCGACAAGCGTACTATTTAAGATTTTACTGCCAAAAACGACATGATAGCAGTACCTTTCCAGATAATACAAAACTGTTAATAATAGATTGTATTTAAATAAAAATCGATTTTGACATTTCAATCAAAAATTGAAAAATTTCGTTGCAGAGTTCTTAAATTATTTGTCACTTTATCATAGTTGATTCAACATCGTAAATTAACACAGATGTATACCATAGTGATGCTAATATCGTGAAATCTTATCCATTAGTGGTTTACATATAGTTTCTTGATGCTACGCAAATTTATGTTGAACAATAAATAACGCATTATGGGTCTTAACATAGACTACTAAATATACCAGTTCTCTATGGTTTTAGTAACGTTCATTATTAAAACAATTCATTGCAACGTTCATGTTAAGTAGATTTGTAACACCTTCAAATTTTGATTGGCTATCATAGCATCGTTATAGAAAATTGAACTGCTGTTATATATTAATGTGTGTGTGTGTGTACAGGTAGTTTATTTTGTTTTTAACCCTATTCAACATAGGCTGTCTTACTCTGGTTGGAAAACAATAAAATAATAATAAAAAGTTTAAGTTGAATAGGTTTAGGTTTAGTTTGGGTTACATGGTTAAACGTGGAACCATTTTCGTGCACAAGTCAAAGTTTATGGTGTTATATTGGAAATATTCTACGTGTGGCTTTTGACACAAAATTTGTTGAAGGCTTTCTTCTATAAACAGTTTTGAAAGTTGATACAATTGCGAAAACTATTATTGGCCAACTGTGATCGGGTTTCGCCCTGCTTTTCATTAAATTTCAATGATATCACTGTATAAAAGGTTAGCATACATATTAACATCAGAGCGTATGCCTATATTTGTAATATTAGTTCCATCAGCACATGGACATCTGAGACTTCGTAAATCAATTTCAATGCCATGTGCACCTGAAGAAATATTTTTCGAATTTAGTTTTAACTTATTTAAAATTTCCGAATATTTATCTAAATCATTTTATTTTCCTAAATTTACATGCATGGTCCTTTAACTGTTCACTGGAAACGAAAACGCTCATTTTCATTTCTTACTATATAATATTTTCTGGACTATTAAAGATTTCATAAGATTTTTTCAAGTATTCACTATAATCACACTTGAAATTATACTTTTAATGCAATTACTACAAAATGTATGTAACCCCACCAGTCACTAGGTTAGAAAAAACTTAAGACACACGGCTATGCATTTTAAGTCATTTAAAGTCATTGATATGTATAAGAATTGGTATTTAGATAGTTCCACTCATTTTTGTTTTTCAAAATATCGTGTTTAGCAATATATATTTAATTTGTTTATAATTTTTGCATGCAAACCCCACCGTTTACGTAAGTCGAATGGTAGTACTGAAAACCGTTTACGTAAGTCGAATGGTAGTACTGAAAAATCGTGCTGGGAGAATACTGAGGTGTTCTTCGACCTTTTATTTATTTATTATTCATTAATCTAATCCTTGATGAATAGATTTATTAAGCTGGTGGTTTGCAAATCTGTCCATCACTATTGTTGGGAAGGGTATTATTTTGTTGATCGCAAGCGATTGATTTTAGTAGTTGCATACACAGATTTGAACTTTAAGAAGGTATGGATTCATAAATGCCATGGTGATTTTTAAGTTCGTTCCATGTATTCGACTTCACTTAATAATTTTCTTGTTTATTTTTATCATTTCATGGTTTCGATTTAGGTCATGATCCATTAATTCGGAATTGAAATAAGAATTGAATTAAATGTTTCTATTTTAGCATTTTTTGTTTGACTTAAAATGCTATTTGACCATTAAATTTTTAAAGTGTTTATTTAGCTTATCCCAAAGTGGAACACAATTATTATTAAGTAAACAATAATAATTCTTATAATGTAATAAATGAATTTTTTTACTGAAGTAAAACCATTTTCAAAAAGACCTGGAAAACTTTGTTTCCATAAACAAATAATTTTTGTGTGTGCTGAGAAAGTACTATTTATATGTCTTGCCATACAAATGATAGCTTTTGCCATTATGGAAAGGAAGTCATCATTTAAATTATGCTTTAAATTTCGTCCTGCTCGAACCGTAACTCGCGAGGTCGAGTCGGGTGAAAATAATATTTAGACTTATTTTCTCGATGGGCTAAGCTATATATATATATATATATGTGCTAAACTGTATAAATGAACGACCGAAATACAACATTTTGAAGTTAATGAGAAAAGCCGAGCCTAATGGCTTATATTTTGGGATAAATAGTGAAGGGTCGACGGATTCTTCCACATTATAACCAAAAATTGAAGAAAAATAGATGTCATTCAAGCTAATATCTAGTTGAATTCGAGTACTTGAAATGTCGAGTTGAGTCTTTCGACCTTGACTCGAACTTAACTCGAATTGCTAGTACTCACAGGACCTTACTACTATCATCACTATTCGAAAAAATACCGTCTTGTTTGCTCTGTAACTGTGATTGCATAAGATAGTAATGACCCGAAGGGATTTAAAGCATAAGGTCGAATGAAAGCGACAGCATTTCTAAAACTTTTTTATTTTTGACGGTGGAAGATTACGTTTAACATCGTACTCAGTACACGATTTTTCAAAAAGATTTTGTTTAGTTGATTTCCATTTTTCTTCATAATGTGCGCATCACTACATATCATATCAATGAATTTGTAAATAAAGAAAAGGTCGCGGATTTGTTTTTCTTCTAGTAGAAAATTCCCACCAAATGTTCATCAAACATGTCAACAACTCTTTTTAAATGACTGCAGTCAACCATTGCGAAATAGGGGTCTGATAGAGGGTGTACTCCCTACAATATTTGTAATTACAGAATTATGTAACTTTTCCTTTATTCTGTACTTATAGATTAAATAATTGTACTCGTTCTCCTATAGAATTATTCTAATTGGCAAGATAAGTTATTGTTAATAGATGTCGTATTAAATTATTTTCACTTATATAGAAAAATTACTGTTAAATATATGAATTTCACTTTGTATCGTTAAAGATAGAAAGATCACTTAGGTTCAAACACAAAAAATTAAACTGAAGAACCGGAAACTACGCTTTAAAGTACATTATATATATATATATATATATATCAATAGGGTTTTTAATATCACTAGTGAGTTTTATTCAAGGTGAATGCCAGTCCACATAAATTATTAAAAATTTGGAATAATATATACACTAAAAACTTTATGGCTGGCAAAAG
>CABFPE010000077.1:1499040-1552281 GCA_900660155.1 Hofstenia miamia
ACTATATGCATTAATATTTCATGGATTTTGCAATGCACACTTGTTGCAGAACTGCATACGTATTCAGGCTAAATACAGTATATGAGGGTTGACAAAATAATTGCTTCAATTACGACTGCTATCATAAAATATCAACGTTTTTCAATGTTTGACAGAGTTGAAATTCCACCAGATGTTGCTATTACTCCCACCCTTGATCCTGGAAATGATACCTGTAAAATAATCGCCTACATCAAGTCATGATTAGAAAATACCGGTTTCACTGCTATAATGGAAGGAAAGGGGATGGACATTTAATCGGAATTGTATGTTAAGAAAACTATGACAGAAGTCATAACCACAATAATATATGGAAATTTATGTGCTGTTATTATAATTTAGTGAAGTAGTTGCTATAAAAAATTGACTTTTTATGTAAGAGTTTTTGTATTTGTTTTATATCTTGTTCTTAGAAATAGAAAAACGTTTTATATTGCTTAAAATCATTTTGAAAAATGGTCATATTTTAAGGCATATTTAACTAAATTCCGTCATATTTTGTCATAAAAATAACGTCATATTTTTTTTAAAGTCACATTTCCGATTGCCCTAGTACTAATTGAACAACATATTGTCCGGTATCCAGCAGTCAAATTATCCGGAATTATCCGGTATCCAGTATATTCAATTGACTATCCGGACCCCATCCCTAATAAATACATGTATGCGTATATAAATTTGAATTGCAAAAATGTTTCCCACAAAGGTTACATTCTATTCACATTGTCTTCGCATGTATTTCTTGATTATGAATGTTCTGTTTAACCATTTTCCTTAATGAAATGATCATGAATTATTGAGAAGCATCTTGCATTTGATGTCTTTCTTCATTCATTTTCCTTTGATATATATTTTTGTAAAAATAGCTTCATTATTTGTTTTTTATTCTATTGTTTTCCAATTTTATTGTTAGTTTTTTAATAAATTTACTTCACTTGGAGGCATCTTTTTTGCTAGTCGCTGTTAACTTTAAGCATTCATCAATCTATTGTTCCATTGTCATAAACCAATATTTATTTCCATTAATTATTGATATGTAATAAATTTATTCTAAAAATTGAATTCTAGAATTTCATCCATTTTTTCAATTTATTGTTTATGCTACATTTAAGGTTCCGAAATGATTTCAGTAACATATAAGAACTTTAAATGGTTACAATGGCGAATTTCTGTTATCCAGATTTTTTAGTAGAAAGATTTTACTTTCCTGGGTAATATACTAACAAACTTTATTGTAGAAATATTACTAATTATTCAAATCAACTTAATAAATTGGATGAAAGGCTGCTTATACTATAAAAAAAGGTTTTGATTACAGCATATATATATATATATATATATATATATATATGTATCAGTTATTAGCGAAATTTTCATGTTTTCCGTAAAAGTTAAATTGTTATCTACTGTTTGTAATTCTTCAAAAAAATTGATTTTCTTATGAGTTATTATACCGCAATAACATGAGTATGTTAGTTGTTTCTCTTACTATATTAATTAATGAAATATAATTCGTTGAATTTGTTTACTTGCACATGTACAGCAAGGTATTGTAGGAATTGGTTTTGTCTGAAATTGCCTTCGTCTCAGTTTTAGCTCCAATTCCAAGTATAAAAATATTTCAATCCTCTACAAATATTGTCTGTTATTTTCAATTGAGTAATTTCTTACTTTCTTTAAAGAACTCATTAATTCATTCTGTAGTATGTCCTCTGCAAGCAACAATTTTCGCAAAATGATCCTATTTTTGGCGGTTTTCAGTTCTTATCTATAAGTAGAATGCAGGTATTGCACTACACATTATATATATATATATATATATATATATATTTATATCTATATATGTGTATATCTATGTATATATGTATATTTATATATATTTATTTATTTATTTATATCTATATGTATATATATATATATATATATATATATATATATATATATACGCTTTATTGTTTTTGCGTTAAGTGTACTCTAAATTGCCGATTTTTCGTGAATTTTAATATAAATCAGATAATGTTCACAATTGTGGTATTACTTTGAATGCATTACATGTCAGCTAATCTTATTATTTTTTGAAATTGAAAAGACCTTTGTTGTGTCAAATTGACTGGGGAATATCATTTGAAGATGACTTACTACCTTTTAATTCAGTATGCCTTAGTTTTGAAGTCGGTATTTAACAAAAATGAGAATTTGTGGTTCTTTTTGGGAAATTCCTAATAAACGCGCAATTCTACATCTAGACTTAAAAAAATAGAGCCGGACGTCTGCAAAGTCCTAATATAACTGAATGTAAAGAACTGGTATTAATGTATTTAAACAGCTAATGAAATTGTGTTATTTGATGTTTGTATGATTTAATCCTAATTAACTCTTACAATCTCTAGTGATTTTTCAAAAAAATGTTCATCATTCACAAACTAATGAAGATATCCAAAATAAGCCACAATGGGGGAATGTTCCTCGTTCATTTACGCCTTTAAACTTACGCAGGAATTTTTTAAATTCTTTTTATGGTTCTTGAAACAATCTTTTAAAGTAGATAACTTAGGAATCAGAAAATGGTTTGAATCTGTTCAATCCTTGTTCGGGAATACTGCAAAGCAAATGAGTTGTCACCCACCAGCTTATAAATATATCGCAGCAGCTCCAATTGTCGAGTGATGGGTTAGATGAATTACTTTTATTGTGTTTGCTGATATGATGCTGATTCTATTACGTATTTTGAAAGAATAAATTTCAATATACATATAGAATAACTCAATTTAGATTTCATGTTTTCGTCAGTAGTTTTGGTTCACAGATGTCCGGAATTCTTTGGACCAAAAAATGGCACCAAAACTAGAGTTCGTTTTGAAAGTGTTGAAATTTACCATCTTTTTCAATTGCTCAACTAATTTTAACACCATTAACAGTTCGTCGTCGTTTACTTTTTAATAGGTGACAGATGTTTAGGGCGCATTTTGCACCGAAAGCATTTTTGCTAATTTCAACGGTGAACAATGAAATTAGCATTATCAAATACGATGGCTGTGATTATTCTAAATATAGAAACATGTTGAATTGTATTTCAAATACCAAAAATCAGTATCAGAGGAAACAATTTTAATACTGTTTTTATCAAATACAGCTAAGCCAAACTTTGTTTATGTTATTTTACACATGTTGTTTTCTTGTCATATGTTTTTTGATTCATATTTGCTTCTTCATGTTATACTTTGTTTCGCATACATTGTGTTTGTTGCTTGAAATTGTACGTGCTATGAACTAACTTTTCGCCGAAATGCTGTTCTTTCGAAAATTACGGTTTTGGCTGTGACCGTAAATTTTCTTTCGTAGTCCTATACATATTTAATGTTTTGAAAAAAAGTTTTTGTGTTAATTAATGAATTTTAAGAGCTGTTGAAGCGAATAATAGTTTTCTCTATTTTTAGAACCACACTTGTCTCACTTGAACGCCGTAATACGCCATATGTGAGTGCTTTAATATCTTTATGAACTTCACTTTTTCAAATAAACACTCCTGCTATTTAATACTGACATTATTTATATAGAGATTTTATAATACTCTAATAAATAGAATTTTCGACTTATAGGAAATTGAATTTATTAGGTAGGCTTATATTCCCTCATATTTATTTGCTAAGTATCCAATAAAACATTTCAGTTACGATTTCCTTCATTGCCATTCCCTTCTAACCGTTTTCTCTATTAAATATATACTTTTAATCAACTTTCTAAATTATTTCTTCTATTTATTCAAAGTGACTTTAATATGGATGTCAAGTGTCTGTCAGTTTCTTCAAAGGCCTTTAGAGAGGGAAAATTCCCCTCTAAGTTAAAAATTTCCCCTTAAATATTTTACAATTTGCAAAAAAATTAAAATATAAGTTTGGAGCTAAGTGCCAGGCATTACTGCAGGTCAAGATTAGGCAACCAGAAATTCCAAGGTCTTCTGATTGGTGACATAGATTCATTATCTAGACTTAATATCTAGCATTTTTCTGTTATATTTTGACCAAATTTAGTTTTTCAACAAATAATATCCAACCCCACAAACTGTAATATAATTTTAACAATGGGTTGGGTTCCCTGTCAAGGTGTGTTGAGCCTTCTGAACTCCCCCTCAAATACACCCCTGTTTCGACGGAACAGTATATAGTATATAATTATCCTAATTTTGTTTTTCTTTTTTCAATATGAAAGTTTCATGGTTAACTTCTTGGAAAGAGCATGTAGTTATAGTATTATTTAAAATATTTGTTTTTATTGAAAATTTCAATGTTTTTGCTTCGGAGTGGATTCGGGTAAATATAGCAAGGGTGGATATTAATTTGTTAAATTCATGTGGATTCGTGGATAGTCTGCATCCATGCGGATGTGGAATGTAAAAACTAATGAGTTTGTGGACGTGGATGGATGCACATCATGTGATATAATTTATCAGATTTTTTGTTTATTGAATTGTATTTCTAGACTTGAAATGAATAATTTTCACATTTAATTGAAACGAATTTCACATGAATCCCATAGTTTCAATATAAAACACGGCAGCTTTATCAATAGTTCCTGCAGCTTTTGAATTGCGAAAGTTTCTTTTTAATATGGAAGTAATGTGTTTACAATAAGTTTTAGGGTTAAAACAATTATTTATTGGAGTACATAACCATGTGTGGAAGTTTAATTATTACAACAACTGAATCATGGAAAGATTGATTGATCTTTTTTCTACAAAACACGCGCGAACCCAAGAAAAGCCATATGAATCATGTGTAATCTTGGAATTTTTATCTTACATGACCTCGTAAAATATTCTTTCTTATAAAATGTACATGCATGTATAAATATGTACATAATAAAATTTTTTGTTGCAGTGGTGTTGCGGATTCCTAATAGTCACTGCTACACTTCTGTATGACACATCATGCTGGTATCTTCTATTCTTCCTATTTTTGTTTGGGACTACGTATTGATAAATTAAAAATATTTTTCATTGTATAGTGACATTATATTTTCCAGTTATTTAAAGTAAATGTGATTGATTTTATTTTAAAAATTAGAACAAGGAATTCTTAAAAATTCGAAAATTAGGAAAAATAAAATTCGCGGGTGTGGAAAGACGTAAAATTGATGATGGCATAGTGTACATTGTATACGTACACATGAACCTACTGCTTATCTCTTTCTATAGCTATCGCAATGGAATGACCCCAAATCTTTATAAATAGCGACTTAGACCATATGTTCAAAAACTGAAAGTTAATTTTAAAAACATAGCTTCTAGATAATATTCAACGTAATTTTATAAGCGTATTATAGACGGAATTGTAATTGGTTTGATGGAGTTTCGAGGTAGGATAACTTAAATTACAGAATGTTTTCAATACAATGCATTCAAACAGCTTTGCAAGTACTTTTTTCATAAATTAATTAATGGAATTGCACAACAAAGAATTGCCGACAAGTGCCAGTCCTTATTCCCTTTTGTAAAAGTGAATAAGCGATAACCGCAACAGGTAGAGAACAAAAAGTCATTATTGCCTTGTCACACTTGATTAACTACTAACTTTTCACATTTAATTCATTTTACTAACCAACCATTTTTATTGTTCTTCTAGTAAATGCTTCTTCACGATTTTTTAATTAAATAAAAAATTTCGCTTTATTCATAAAGAATTCTCAAATTCAAAAGACATCAATCGGAGCGTTGATAGCTGTGTGGGCGGCCATATTTCAAAAGGACTCCCGCTAATCAAAATATTGTTAAAGTGAAAAAATGCACTNCTCAAATTCAAAAGACATCAATCGGAGCGTTGATAGGTGTGTGGGCGGCCATATTTCAAAAGGACTCCCGCTAATCAAAATATTGTTAAAGTGAAAAAATGCACTCACTGTTTCTTTGAAGAGACTGGGACAATACTGTTTTTCCAATATTACTTATTCAGTGCAAATTCCATTCAACTCAAATCCCATTTCCTCATATCAGGAATGATATATCTTAACTGTTTAATACCAGTCGCCAAAGAAATCATTCATTTAGTGTAATGCTCCATTCCTATGACTTTTCATTGATTATATCTTTCATTAATGAGGCAATTTTCGAAAAATTATTTATTATTTCGAAGTATATAATCATTCTTGGAAACTGTTGCATTTTGACGTCAAGCTAAATTCCTTCGAAGATCTTCACATTTTATAACTAATTTGAAATGTTATGTGTAAAAATTTGTTTGCGTTTGTGTAGGAATTGAATCGCTATTTTATTCTTCACTTGGAATGTTGGCATTTACATTTCTAATATTTTTCCGCAATGACTATCCATTTATTTCCAACAATTGGCGATATTTTGTGTCTGGGTCAATGGTCAGATGCAGCCAAACTAAATTTTAGCAAAAACAAATGTTCAATAATTATTGCAACTTCGCGTCTAATCCCAGTCTAATCCCATTATAACCTTAAGTTAAATCTAACACATTTGCAGTTCTGGATAGAGCCGAATCTACCAAAATAAAAATAGTTTAGTTTAATCCTATTTGTATCTCTGAAACTTCTTGGTTTATTTTTAATAAGTCAATAGGTTTATTTTTGGTAGTAAACTTTTCTCACCACCTGCATGTTCTCAAATATTGATATTTTACGATATTTTAATGTCAGATATTGATTTCGATTAAAATATAGTTTAAAGTTTTGTTGTGCACATGAATAATATATTTTGTGGGCAATTTCAGTATAATTTCTCTAGTTTTAAGTTAAAACTAAACTTATCACTGAAGGCAGCCTTGTTCAAATTTTGCGTGCCCTTCTTGAATTGATTGTTTTTCTGAGCAATTTGTAGATTGAATGCTGTCTTCCGGTAGCTTCCATTAAATTTTGTATTGAATTCCAGCTGTTTTTGTTTTCCAAACCTTCTTTTTGTAATTTGAGAAATTTCGCTTCCTTTCTTCTCCAACAAAGTGGAACGACACAAGGCCAACCTTGAGACGAAATTTAAATAACAAGGATAAGACCAAGTATCGGCAATATCCTAGAAACATATTTTTTGTAATCGTTGCACGTAATGAGAAATTGTTTATTTTCATGTTTCTAGATTCTTATTAATTTCACACTTAGTTTTTTTGCATCAAATTTTTAGGCATTGATAGTTAGAAAGGTGTGACTCTTCTTGATATTATGGTAAGGATCTCATTTCGTAGAATTTTCAGTGAGTATACATCACGCGTTACATAATTTATCACAAATCATTTGTTCATTTCTTTACCTGCATCACCCGCCGTTCAGTTATATCGTAGTCACTTCTTATTTTTACCATTGAAGAGAATGGGAACATGAGATTCAAAAGAACTGCAGAACTGCGCTCCAATGCCAAATGTCACTTAAGTCCAAAATTGTACTTTCTCAGTAAAGAGGTTTTAAGAAAAAACTTGTCTTTTTCAAACCACTGTGATATAAACTTCAATTTTTTCCAGCAACGTTTAAGCATGTATAGAAATCTCATTTAAAATTTCGATTCGATTCTGAGATTTAGATATCGATTTTTTGTACTTAAAGTAAGTGGTTTTGTGTTTGTCATAGACTTAAGTTCTTTGATGGTCCAAATTCCATTTTTTGTTAACTTAACAATGCATTTAATCTTTAAGCTTCCTTAGGCAATTTCTGCTAAAAAGTTCATTTCAAAATTTTGGGCTTAAGTTGTTCTGTCATTGGACAGTAGATTATCCAGACTGTGAAAAATTGCCTCTAAACTAGTGAACGAAATTGTCAGTAATTAATTAAAGTTTAATTTTTTGTTTCAAACATTGCTTTATTAAGATAGTTACTTTGCAAATAATCCTTTACTCTTTGATAGCAACGAACATTTATTTCTGAATATAGAAGTTTAATTGAATTGGAATTTGAAAGGATTCTTTATCTTTTGCTGTTCGCTAACAATTTGAAACATTTTCTGTCGGAGGAACACCTGGAGTTAATTTATTTTCAACATTCTCTTGCATTGTTCAAAGTGTCAAAATCTAAACTTTCGAAAATACTTGTTTTTCAAGATTTTTATTTCAAACAAAGTGACATTTTATAAAATGAAATCTTTGTTCTTATCTTACCGCATGCCCGCTTTAAATAGTTACTAAGGGACGAAGTGAATGACGAAGAATTGGTTTTTTATGTTGTGGCTCCTCTTGACGGGCATTGGGACTTTCAAGTGGGTTTAGGAAGTGCATATGAGGGCGGATTTTACTGTAGTTTAAAAAATGAAGGAAATGTGTGTTCATTGATATTTGTATGAATTAAGATTGTAATTAATATTTAATCCATCGCTGAATTATATCGTATCGCTAAAATTGGACAAGAGACTTAGTAAAAGTGGTGAATGTGTAGAATATTTTACTCGCCGACCCAACTCTCTGCATTTGACTCATAACCCAGCCTACAGTTAGGACAGTCAAAGTTTCTTTTTTTACTAAAATTAAAAGCGGAACCAATTTATTGATTTAATTAACAATAGAATGTATAAACTTTTTTCTCATAGAATCCTGAAGCTAGCAGTTTAAGCCCACTGAAAATTTGGTGCTTCAAGGATGGAAAATTAGTTTAAAATTCGTTAGTATTGAGATTTCTAGCTCATCGTTCAAACCGATCCGCAGATCAGATCAAGAATAATAGAATTGTTCGGTTTAAGTTTCCTTAGCAAATTACTTTGAACGAACCATGTGCAATTTACAAATTAATTTGACTACCAACAAATTCTTTATTCATGCCAGGATGAAAATGCATTTATTTTCAACTGTCAAATTAAAAAAATATTTTTTTAGACTATTTTTTTAAATAAAATTTTCTCGTATATAATTAGTATGCAATGGCACGCATTTAGAATTCGAACCAGTTAACCTTTTGCCTAGTTTTGAAATATCCAAGCGGTTGTTTTAATATACTTTTTTCAATTAGATGTAACCAAGATAACGGATTTGTTAGTGGGTATTGGGGGAGGGATTTTTATTTCAGTAGTATAGACACCAGTTCCTAGATGTTTGTATGCCTTAACGTTGTAAATACTGCAGTACCCAACAAGTGCAACCATGATACTAAACGACAAAGTGGTAGTAACACGTTTTCAATAATGCTTTCGAGTGCGGATGCAGTATAATGAATTGGAAATTATTTTATATTAGATTGCTTTAATTTCAAAATCTTTCTTTCAATTTATGTGAAATGCTATCTTTTCTGTGAACTGATAAAATCTAATTACAAATGCGCTTCCATTCAAGGAACGCCTTAAAATTTATGTCATTGCCCATTTGTAAGGATTCAGGGCGTTTTTAAATCAATGAAATGTTACTAACCCTACTAACCCTATTCTGGGTATTTCTGTAGGTAAAGAATGATGCATCAGACATGGTAACGATGTGAACATTTCTAATCCCTCACAAAACCAATAAAAAAAGTTTGTTCCCGGAAACTTTTTTTAATGTCCAAACTATATTCACAATAATAAAGAACTGACTTTTCAATTGTTTTTAGACTCGGACTAGAGGTGATAATTTCGATTTACAGGCAAACCCCATTAAGCGATGTGTTATATACTCTTCAAGGCGCTATAACTTTCTATTTCTCTAATATAGGATGAGCTGTTTAATTTTCGTAACTCATTGGCGTTTGCAAGCAACACAAGCATAAACATAACTAAACATAGTTTACGGAGGAAGTAGAGATTAGACACTTGTATTTGAGTGTCCAGTTTTGTGGTGTCATCACAAGAGGAGAATGATTTGAAAGACGGATGACAAGTATCTCTAAAGCTACTTCATTCCGCTTATCTTTTGCATCTTAATGAAAACTAACTTGGGAGTTGAGGAATTAATATGCATTAATGCATGACAACATTCAAAGTGTTGTAAACACCTCCTAGACAAGGCGTTCCAATTTCTATAAAATTACATTTCTTTGTAAAATAGTTTTTAATCCATACTTTTTATAAGATCATGAAGTAAGGAAATTGCAGCACAAAGGGCGCGGTAGAAATTTTTTCTATTTGGATTGAGATCCTGTTAGCCCAATCCTACACTGCTTAGCGTAACTTTAAAGTTAGGAGGTTTTTTGTCTAGATTTTCGAAATAACATTGTCAATTGGATATCTTTGGATATAAACGAATCTATTAGTAAATGTGTACTAAGAATAATTTCTGTAAAAGTATTAAGTATTTTTTAATGAAAAATCTATTTTTTTAAAAACTTACAAATTCTCCCCATACCTAATGTTTAGATAATAAGAAGATCTAAAGCGAAGATCTAAAGCTCATGGGAGAAATAACTCAATTTTAAAATGTAACTGAAAGAAGAGACATTTCTCTATCCTGTGGTGTTTTCGGATTTTAGCTATCTTTATTCGTTTGTAAGCAATGAGCTTTTAAATTTGTGAATTAACTTGCCCTATGAATATTTTACAATTTTCAAAAAAGTCACTTATTTCATTTTATGAAATTGCAAATTCAATACTTCACAATCCTGGTAACAAACAGATCAACACAACCTAAAAAATTAATAGCTTTTTATTTTATAGGCACAATATTGATGTCTTATTCCATTTTCAAAATTTCTTTTTATAAAATTGTGCAAATACCAAAACAAAACATCGAATAATTGAAGTATGGTTGAGATCATGTGTTAATTTATTTGAGTTGAGTTTTGTGATAGTCAACTATCTTACCAGGTTTCCACTTTATATACATTTATAATCCAAATTGGAATCTACAAAAAAGAGTAAATTTGCAAATTTGCATTTGGAAAGTGTTGGACCTTGACTGGATTCAATAACAGAAAAATCTTCATAGAGATTATCATGGATTTCTACAATATATAGTATAGTGTAAATCTCTGATATTTTAAATTAAGTACTAGATGGTCTTATCATTTATATTTCTACTTAGAATGATATTTAAAATAATTTGCTTCACTCCAGTGGTGTATGCAATAGGAAGTATTTTTTTTCCGGAAAACTTATTGGCTTATTTTTCTATACCGTTTTTAGGAAAAATCGAATTGCAAGTTTAAAATTCTAAGGAAAATATACGAAACGGACGTCATAATAATTGAGTTTTCAACAAAGCGGATACGTTTCTAATAAAAACGTACCTTTTAATTAATGACTCGCAACTGTGTTAGAATATTTCCACCATTTTTTGATATTTATAGTTTATCATTGGATTCTATACTGTATGTCCACCATTTATATCATAGATCGCTAAATAGAATTTAACTTTCAAAGTATACATTAAGGTTCAAAATGCATCTTTAAAGTCTTTGCAAGTCGTTGATTTCTTTAAATGTGCTTTACAGTTGTGCGTTCTAAGATAATAACGCAAAATTTTAGGGTATGAAATTACGTTTTTCTATTGAAGAACTTATATTAAAACATGATATTATTATAGTTTGATATAATTTTAGTTTTCTATTAATTAAATTCGATGTTACTGTTGAACTTTAAACATTTCCATGATAAAATTCAAATTAGTTTTCACTTTGTGATATACATATAAATGGCTTTGCTAAGCATTGACGCTGCTGAAAACACTGCTGTTAAGTATTTGCAAGTGTGTATAGTTCCTACAAATTGCGTTTATTTTTCACATTTGAAGTTATTGACGCACTAGTTAACATGGGATATATATATATATATAAACCAGATTTTCCTTTCTTAACTTAGGTATTATTCGGATAATTGAACTTATTTTTCACATTTAATGAAAGTTTGTTGTTAAATTTATGTTTCAGCTTGACCGAACTAACTACCGGTAGGCGGTCGCTTCCACTTCTGAGTTATTTCACACCCTTATATTCATTATCTCGTTTAATAAACATTTGATAAATTCCAGGCTATGAGCTGTCATAAATACTAGTGCATGTACAACATGGATTTTTGGTTCAAGTTAAACATGTATCCTGATTCATATATTTTCAAGAATTCCGCTTTGTAGTTATTTGAATTTCTTAAAATTTTGTTTTGTATTTATACAGTCTGTGTTGTGGTTTTCATCTTTATTTCTGTTCATATCTAGACCTCTCTTATCATTTTTGTCAAAGCAACACTGTTGCTGGCTTCGAACAAGATGACTTCTTTTAAATTCCTTTTGACCGCTTCAATGGCCTTAGGTTATAGAATTTGTGCTTTAAAAAACATCATCGCAAAGTGGCACAGATTCACTCAATCGAAATGGACTTACTTAGATCCATTGTTGGAATTTTTTAATAAAAAATTTCATCTCTTTCACATATGAGTGACTTTGAAATCAAGTTTTAATTTCGACCATAAAACATTATTTCTTCCAATTTTGAATTTTTAGTAGTTCATATGTATATGTATAAAAACCAAATTGATGAGTGGCAGGGATTGGGGTGCGGCCGTGCCTGGCCCTCAAATGGCAATGAAAATATTTATTCTCCAAAAATAGAAATAAAGCTTATTATCTTCAATGTTTACTCAATTTTGAGCCCAAATTTTGGAATTTTAAGCCTTTTGTAGCCCCACTATATCAAAATAACAAAGTACATATACAGTACTGGAATTCGGCCACCCATTATTTGTCATAAATATTTCTAAGAAAGGGACGCTAAGAATGTCATAGATAGTTTTTAATTAGATTTGGGGTTGCAGAAAGAGGAATTCATCAGTGTTGAGGCATAATTATCACTGTTTACTTTAAATCTCAAGGAGAAATGCTACAATGCTTGTAGTTAGCTAATATTTTCTCGGAAAAATGTATTCAGCCGCTTCATACCAAATCAGATAATCTGTAAAAAATTTCATTTGTTGAGCTTTTTTCAGTCTCTTTATATTGAAAATGTCTAATAACAGTCTTTCTTCAATATATATATATTATGCCTGGTTACGTACCACTTGCCATTCGCGAGTTGATTATCTCCAAACATTTGGAAGGGATGAGTCAACGTAATATAGCCCGACTTGTAGAACGACCTCGAAGTACTGTCGGTGATATTATCAGATATTTCACTTCTGAAAACATCATTGCCCTCAAGCAAAAGTCCGGAAGACCTAATAAGACCTCCAAAGCCTCCCAATCAGCTCTTATATCTCTTTCAAAGCAAAATCCCAGGAAGACTTCAAAGGAATTTCGCAAGGAATAGGCTGATGGTCACCTTGTGCCAGCAAGAACTGTGCGAAACATCCTGAAGAAGTACTCAATTAGAACTTTCGTGGCACCCAGACGGCCATTCTTAACCTCCAAGCAAAGATTACGCCGAGTGAGGTGGGCCAATTTAATGAGAGACAATTCATCTGAACATTGTTCTAATGTTATATTTTCAGATGAGTCAAGATTTGAGCTATGCTCATCAAAAAGAATGTCGATAAAAAGACCAACTGAGCAGAAGTTCAGATTCTTGTTTCAACTTACTCGGGGACCATGAATTATGGCGGGAAGTTTGTAATGGTATGGGGCGTAATATTGAAGTGTGGCTTTCGCAAGATTGTTCACATCACTGGTACTCTCCTAAGCTTATAGTATGCTCGTATTCTAGAACTCTTGCCACGCCCTATAAGTGATCAATATATCAGCAGGATCGTGCTCCATGTCATACGTCAAGGTTGCTATCCTTGCTATGGGACTGCAGCCCCCCCCCCATGAGGAAGCAAGACGAAAGTTAATTTGTGCAACCTTAGTAAAAGTCGGAAAATTCGAAATTAGTGACAAATTTTTGAATTTCATTTGCAAAACGATCCAAGAGTTTGGCAATTATTTGCAAAATATTTAACAAATATTTCAAATAACACTAAAGTTTCCCTAGAATTTAACAAACCTTGCAAGGATTTGGCAAATATTTTCAAGCTTTTCAATTTTTTTTCAATTAATCTTACACATTCATAAGAATGTATCAAACATATTCAAATATTACGCATTTCATATAATATCCACCAAACTTTGGTATTTGGTAAATTTTGAAAGCAGTTGAAAGAACTCTGCTGCCACAGTATTCATAAATGTGTGTACAGGTAATAAATAGAATTAATACTGTCTCAGTGCAGATGTTAATTAAGACATATTTTTGTTGAAGTATGTAGCCACAGGGAAGGGCTTGTCTCCACTTTTCTTGAAAAAAACTACAAGTCTTTACCTAACAAATGCAGGTCCTTTTGTCTTAGGACTTTGCAAAAATAACTGAATAAGTCCACACCTATGAGAGTTAAACTAAAATCCTAGGAAAACCATAAATTCCTACATATGAGCTATTTTAATTCCCCAGATGCTTGTCGCTGTCCACATCCCTATTTTGTTGAAGTTAGTATAATTTGGATATTGTCCATTACTGTATCATACACAAACAAAGTGTTTGATGAAACTGGCCATTTGTATGAATTAAAAAAGCTGTAAACTGGATCAATTTAAAACTGTTTTGCATTAAATTTTCCGATTTTGTTGTGCAAAATAATTACTCATTTCATATAAGAACCTAGTAATATTAGGGATTCGTCATCTTGATTTTAGTCTTTTGTTTTATATGGTAGAAGTTTTGATAATAAGCCTTTTGTAATCACCTAAGATCATTCAATTTTCAAATTACCAATTTGCTAAGAATCATAAGTTTAAACATTATTGTTATCATATCATATAGAGATATGTATGAGGATTCAAAATTTAATCAAATCTAGAATGAACAATATTTTGGAAAAATCTGGTTTAAGAGCTTCAAACAATTTTCTCTAAACATTTTGGAAATTTGGGAATCCACGGCTTTGATGGACACGTGTTTAGTGAAAATGTGTGATAAAATTTAATCCTACTTTTAAACAATAGAGGTGTAATGAACATCGCACAACAACTAGCCTTAACTGTTTTGTTTTCTGTAAATAAATCACTCAAGATGCGCTTAGGGGCGAAGTGCGCAGTCAGAAGTCCTCGCGACTGGACCGGTTCGCCACTAGTCTGAAATTAAGGATGAAATTTGGAGACGATACTCTATCTTGTAGTGTATTCGGGATTTAGATATTACTATTTAGTGTGTTATAAGCGACTAAAAAATTTTCAATGAAACTCTTACAAATTGTAAAAAATACCTGGGTTGTTTAGGGTTAACATTATAAATAATTTTTTTCACAAGTACAACTATATATATATATATATAGTTGAATATAAAGGCAGGGGTTGCTTTTCACGATTTTTCAAATCTGCTTTCAAGTTTGAGTAATGAGTTTATTCCCTAGAACGTAATTATGCTTACCCAGATCTTATTGTTTATTGTTAATCAGAGTCAAATTGTTTTTAAATGTTTTTTTCTATAAAAAAGTATGTTTGCATATAATTACGCTTTCCTTCGTTTTGCAACCCATTTAATGTTATTATTTATTCTTATTTAAGCGCGTCAGACCATCTAGTGACATTTTTCTTTTCATCGATTTTGTATTTTTACTAAATTTATTTCACGCTGTTTACAATGACTCTTATAGCCTTTAAAATGATTTTATTCTGTAATTTATTACCACTAATTTTCTTTTATGATGCAGAACGAGGTGTCAAGCACAAATGATGTTATTGATTTCGTTTACGATGCGACAAATTCAATTCCCAATTTAAAATGGGCTCTAGGCTGTCAGAACTAATTCCGCTAAGGTTTCCACTTGTCAGATCTGCACTTGAGTTCTGGCCTAATATATTCAAAGGCGACAATTGATTATCCAACAATAGCTTTTCTCTTGCCCAATCCCGCTGATTGAAAGTATACATTTCAAATCAAATCTAATTGCGTCCTTCCCCACTTTAATGTTTGCTATAAAAATACATCTGCGCGTTCCCGCAATTTTAATCACACAGCAGTGAATTTTCTTTAAAGCAATTTTGTTTCCTATTTCAAAGTTGATTGAAGATTCTCTACATTAATCCACCAGTCCAGTGGTGGCGGAAAAGGGTGGGGGCAATTGCCCCTTTAAAATCAAGCTTTAAAAACTCCCAACATTTTATAATGTAAACATTAAAAGTCCTCTTAGTTAATATGCCGGGGAACAAATGTTTTTTGGATTTGTGAATGAAAGTTTGAATATCCAAATTATAATTTAAATTGCAAAAGATTTATGACAACTAAAAGAGGTGGAAACTTAATATCCGAATGTGTTTCTAAATGTTATAGAAAAGTGACTCACAAATAGAACCGGTTACCGGTAGCCGGTATTAGTTTTTGCCGGCCAACTATCAGTCTCGCCCTTGAAATATTCGGCCGCATCCAACTTTAAGGTAATTTGCTTCCCCTAACCAAAATTCTTACCTCCCCACTGTGCCAGTATATTTTGTTCTTATTTATATGTAAAATTAATATATAATGTGCGGGTAGTGCTATTTTAAAGTCCCTCCAATACTTTCTTACACGTACCCACTCGTACCCGACATTTTTTAATCGTACACACCCGTAACGAGAATGAAGTCTTCTTTGCTGCTATTAAACAATGTAAAAATTGTCTATAAATTCTTCACCTTCATTATATATTAATTTTTTCTTTATTTTTTTATAATTAATGTTTTTGAAAAAAAAATTATAGTATCCGAATCCATAATGTAGAATGAAAAGTTATTAGTCCCCGCACGCACTCGATAATAATCCTAATATTTCAATAGGTACAAAGACATCCCAAAATCCTATTATGGAATGTACTTTCGGAAAAAGCGAATTAATTTCGACGATAGTACACTATTGTAATGCATGGAATTTTGGTATCCTGAATTTTTTCTAAATGATTTGCCGTTTGAACGTCTGGGCTTGGGCCGAATTTTCGACATAGCATATTGGGCCGGGTCGGGGTTGGTCCTAATGTTTGTATTGTTATTTGAAATAGAAGAAAAAATTCACTTGAAAACTTAAGCTTTGCAAATGACAAAAAGTATTGTCTTTAAATTTAATCAGCCCTGGATTGTTGGCTAGTGCAATACTTCTAACATCTAAATTGTGTCTGCTACAAGCAAAAAGAGTTTCTGAACTACCTCTTACTTTGTGCTGATGTAAGTTGATATAAGTTGGCAGAGAATTTTAGTGATTGGATATATAAGAAATGATATGTTCTCTAAATGATAAAAAGTACGATTGCAATTCTGTTAATAATTTGTTGTTCCAATACTTATATTACTTAACTAGTGGTGGCGCTAGGAAGAACTTCTGAAACGTGACATATATGATACCTTGGTCGTAGGGCATATTACTCTGCAGGGGGTTGCAATATTTTAAAGGTGGCCACTTAAAAAATAGTATTATTATAATGCCTCTAAATACATATATTTTTCCACCTTCTGGTATTCAGGCCACCTGAGTATGCCTAGCATTTACACTGTACGCCATAATTTTTGAGACTTTGAAAATTTTTGAGATGAAGGCATTTAACAAAGAAATCAACAAAAAATTAAAAAAATTTCTAAGCAATTTAAGTTTAATCTATGCACAAGTTTAAAACAATTTCGAAAATTTTTGTTTTCATTGGTAACATTTGCAAAAATGCACATTCAAGGCAATCATTTACGGGAGGGGCCCACATCTACTCCAGGAAGAGTTGCACTCCCTAGTCCCAAAGGCTTACGGCCTTGTATGGCACGTTTTTTGTCTTAGTTAACAATGCAATTTGAATTTTAACAGAATTGAATTTCCATTGTTGCTGTATTGGGCTGGGCTTGTGCTTAAAAAGTCGGACCAATTCCAACTCTGAATATTAGTATCAGTTTAAGTAAAAGTCTGTAGGTGCTTCGCTAGTGTTGCTAATGAATTCAAATCTTCACACTTTTCCAAACATTTTATAATGAAGATTCTTTTCCATATCGGCAGTGGAAATTCTAGTGTTTGATCTAGTGTTTTTTTCCAAATTTATATAGGAAAGTTTGGAAAATAATTTTGGGTTTCGTCCATTCATACTTCTATTACCGATTTCCTATCGAAAAAGTAGCAAAACTTCTATTTTGTTTACATGTATGAAACAAAAAATTAATGTTGATGTGCTTTTCATAATTCAATGTTTGCGTCTATATGTGTTTTTAGCACAATTTTCTTTCTTTGAGCTTGTTCTGTTTAAAAGAAAAACATTGTTTTAAACGTTTAAAATGTTTTTTTGTAAAAAAATAAACTTTTTTGCCAACCCTGCTTGCGACTCATTCTTGAGAAATGAAAATATACTGCAATACAGTGTAAAACGTTTTGAAATGGTATAAATGTATTACAACATTTGCGGAATGCAACTGAAGACTTGAAAGCAAAATGATTTTACAATAATGTATTTGCAGTATCGTTGTCTTTCACAGACTGAACATTTTCTTTGGTATGTTCATCAGATGGTCTTCTTGTTCGTGGTTTTCTTGACAAATTCTCCGTTTCTTCGAATTCATTCTTGCAATGCTGAACCGTTGTTCTCGGTGTGGCTCATGTCCAAAATTCTCCTTAAAAATTTGACACGCAGCATTCATAAGCGTTTGCATGACTAGTGCTGAAAATTTTATCTTAAATAGAAAATTCAACGTCTCCACTTCCTTCAGCCATTGTGCTGGCAGTTAGTGTAAGCAATCAAAGGAAGATAATTCCTGTATTAGAAAAAAGGTAGAGACGACGACTTATGAATCGCACGGTATATTTATATTATATAATTTTCTCGATTTGGCTAAAAGGGTTAAAATTTGTTAGATTAAAACATATGCGTTTAGAAATAACGAATTGCAGTGATTAGAACGTTGTTTATTGAAAGTAAATTCTGGTTAGACTTGTCCGCGGTATGAACTCCAATGAACTTGTTTGAGTTGATAACACATTCATATGGTATATTTACATTTTCGTTTTAAATCGTACATGTATTCAATTATTCATATTACATGCTAATGTTTGCTGATTTTGTAAATTGCTTATCATTTGCGTTTAGTTCCCCATCTATTCAAAACTTTTAACCAAGGAAAAGAGAAGACATGAATATTTGCTGCCCCTTTTATTCTTAGGCTACTCAAGATATGTTTAAATGTTTGATTGTTTCTTCAAAAAAATGTAAGGACTCATAACTGCGGTGCAACAACCTCTGATTTTGCGTAAGTAGTTGTTGCTTCTACGGACTTTATATCTACTGATTATCTAGGGAAAATTTGAAAGTTGTTTTAAGGAATCGTGATTTTTTAGCTCAAACATCTTAATAATTCCACGTGTTTTAATAGGCGTGAAAAAATATTTCTGAAATGTGGAAGAAACGTTTTATGTCAATGTGGATGCACTAGGCCATTAAGGTTAACTTGGCCTTCTATTTGGAAAAGTGAATAACGTAAGCTATAATATTTTAAACAATTCATATATTATAGGGACCAAAATGTTACAAATTAGTGCCATTGGAGTTGTTGGTCTCACAGCATAACTTCAATTTAGTTGAATTGGGCAAAAACGATGATTCATGTTCTGAAATTCGTGGTCACAGTATCTTGACTTATATTCCAGTCCTATTGAAATGTTTAGTCACAGATTAGAGTAGATAAGTTAATCCCATGGAACTGAATTTTATGCATGTTGAGGACTATGTGGGTGCTTCCATATCTTGTTAATCGTTTAGAAAATTGAGGTTTTCTCCATTCAACCTCATTTTCACGTAAATCACTAACAAATAATTAATGATTTTCCCAACTAAATCCTATAATGGTTTCCCATTCAAATTTAATAAAATCAGTGATGCTGCAATATTGTTGCGAAACTATCATTACTTAGCAAAATTTAAATAATGTTGTCGATGCGTCTTTCAGGTATTTTATCAAAAGTATATTGATGAATATGTCAAAAAAGAAAACCAAAATGTATGCACACTCGACCACCTTTTGCGACTATATCCCCTCAACCCAGTGGAAATAATATTTTACAACTTAATAATGACGTACAACACGCTAAAATCAAATTACCCTTAAGCTGAAAGTAGTGAGTGATGTTGTTCTCAGAATTGTCTTTTTACTTAAATCATATTTAATACAGGAATTGATTGTTTCTATAAATATACTGTTTCATTTTGAAGAGTGCGAAAAGCTAAAGCTGATTTATTGATTTTTAATCAATCAATTTATTTTCAGACAGCTAGGAAATTGCGGATTTCTGCTTCCACTTTGTTATTGTCAGATATTCGTTTTAAAAATTCCCATGTTAAGCAACTCATTAGTAGGATTATTCCGCCAGTTGTGGAATACCGTGAGTTGGCATTGCCTCAATCTACATCTTTTCCAGCACAGTATATTAATGTTAGATTTCCAATCACAATTTTTTATGAAAATTAATAATGTATATTTTTAATTTTGCTATGGTCAATATTTGCACATCCATGGCAATTAATTTGAACTTCTGGTACTTGGGGACCTGCCTTTTCTAATTAATGCCTTTAGTTCATATAATTTAATAATGAATTTCTGGGGAAATAATGCTATCAGGCGAAAATTTGTTGCCGTCTCTAAATTCACGTGTGTGCCTTTGGACATGATAATTGCTAAAATATTGATCACATGTCAATTTTTTGTTTTGATTCGCTAATTTAAAAATAGTGATGTGTGGATGAAAAAAATCACATGAAGAAAAATAGTTTTTTTCAAAAACTCTAGAATCCTAACTTATTGTGTGATTTATTTTTGGCTTGCTTCCCTGCTGAATTTCAAATACTTCTTTTGTTGAATTGATGAGATTATGATACCAACTGCTGTCTGAAATACCAGTGAATCTATTATAACAAATTTGTCTTTGTTCCCATTCATTACTTTGATGTTATTCATACATTTCATTTCATTGTTCGCAAAGATTCCAAATTGCCTTCTTGCAATTATTATTCTGATATTGTTGTCTGTAGTTTTATTTTTAGACCAATTCAATAAATTAATTTTTTACCTCTTACTTATAATCAACTTCTTGTTGATGTTAAATATAGTTTTTCTTTTACTTTAAATTGGCTGTAGGAATTGTTTTATTTCTTTAAGTAGTCATTTCTTTTCTTACTTCGTTATATGAGTTAATCCGAAATGTATCGAATTAAATAACTTATTCTTCTTAAATATATATATATATATATATATATATATATGTATATATTTATTTATATATATTTATTTATATATATATATATATATATATATATATATATAATTATTTAGTGCCATATTAAAAGTTGTTGCTGTTACTTAATGCCAGTCACTATTTGGTATGAAGAACGCAGTCTTGATGATTTTTAGGAACTTTTATTGCAAATAATAGATGTACAAAAAGATTGAATAATAATAATATTTTTTGTATGTTATTTAAAAATGGCACTAACTGGGACTTTTAGTTAAGTGCCATATATATATGCATCACAAATTTATTTAGCGTCCGATATGCAGGGCATTTCAATGAAACTGTTATGTTATGTTATAAATCTTAATCACTTTTAGATAAATGGTGAGAAACAAATTCTTTTAAAATTAAAAATATAGTAATGAGGATTTTATATATAAATAATCAGTAACAATTGCTTGGTGAGGTTATTACAAAATATATAATTCGCGTATATTTTGAAAATGGCAACCCAAATTGAAGAAGTTTGTTGAAAAGTTTATCAACGTGAAGAGAAGAAGTGGTAGTGGAAAGTCTTTCATTTTCCCTTGCGATGACAACAACAGTTTCATGCATTACTATTGAGCAAGAGTTGCAAGTGAAACTGGTTGTTTAAACTTTACAACCTTTTAACTGTTCGAAGGTGACTATGCAGATAGAAGAGATTCTTACGTCGAATCATTGATGAATTCAAATTCTTCAAAGTGCTTTGGACAAAGGATTCCATTTCACAACATGAGGAGTTCATGCTTTGCGTTGAAGTAGTCGGTCTACATCGCCTGATAATTTGTCTCCGGACTCCCGATTGCAGGCACAAAAAATTCCTGTTTGGTGTTGTTTCAAGGAAGTCTTCGTCGTGGAGCATTTAGTTTTGAATGATAGTTTGACTGGTCAAAGTGAAAGACTATCTTAATATAATAATTATGTGATCGTGTCATAAGCTGTCAATTTGAATTTTGTTGCTTCCTAGACAACCGGATACAAATGAAAAGTTTGGGAAGTTCGTTCAATTGCAAATAAAACAAAGTCTGAAGAGACACCTCATCTCGAAATGCGTGAGCTCTGAAACGAATTTTAGGCAATTCCCATAGTAGCATGCTTTTAAATAGTAGAAATTGACTGAGTAAAACGACATAAATAGTGAGAATCCTTTGTCAGTCCACTTCAGTCAAGAAATCTCACTAGCTATTGGTGAGCGTGTGAAGTGATAGTAAGCAGTACGGGGGTAAAACAGACATAAGAAGCGATAAAAATCATGCGTGCAGAAGTTTAATCAGATAGTGATTGAAAGAAAGGATCATTAGATTAATATGTCGGCACAAATAGGCAACATTAATATATTTTTTGATGTTTATTTATGTTAAAAAAATATATATAAATAATAATATTCAAAACTAAGATTGATGACCGACATTCATAAGGTTTTAATTGAGAAAGTTTGTCGAATATTAAAAAATTGAAAAATATAAAGAATATAATTTGCAATTTTCGATATTTGAATTGAGAACGGTATAGATAATATGCAATTCTCAGTGTTGTCCCAACAGACAATTATTAAATCATTGAAAAGCACTTGACCGATAAATTTTGTTGATTGTAATGTGTTTTGGCATTCATACGAAAGTAATTATCTTGTAATAACCTGGTTGAAATTATACTGTAGCGCCATAAGAAAATGTTTTAGATAAAATTTAACGCATGATTGGCAATGAAGCCTTCACTAAATACATTTTGAGTGCAATATATTACTCGTTTACAATATTTTGCAAATGTTATAGCCCTTGAAAAATTTAAGTAACGATTTTCTAAATATAGATGCAAAAACAGTTAATTTAAGCAGTTTATAAAGGCGCGTTATTTCTAGGAGTACGTTTGTAACAGTAATTTTTTTAATAATTTGTGAAAGCATTTGTGTATATAATCATTTAATATTGCCTTACTTTCAATTACATCGGTCCACGACAGTATCCATGAATCTCTTTATAAAACAAAGAGCCGTACAATATATTTATGCAAAGGGCAATTTTGTTGATACAACCATGCCAATACGCAGATTTTATAATTGTACTCTTTTCAAACCACTTATTGTGCTACTTCCAATCCTCATATATAGTTCATATTTGCACCTGCAACATGGAGGATCATTTTTGAAGAACGCAGAATACCATTCGATACAACAATTGTTAATATCCTTTCTGTGGAAGGTGCTTACCTTCTGACATTAACTTACCTTAGAAAATTGGGACACGCTGTGATGTAATTCCGCTTCATGTGCTAAAAATAAATCAAATACAGTTGGGCAATGTCCCTTCTTAATATTTCAAACATTGATATTTTCAATTAAAAAATAAGATGTTTTTAAACTTCTATATTGAAAATTTTTAAGTTTCTGAAGTCCTTTACCACATTGTTTATCATTCAACCGAGGGTACCACATGATCTAATTCACGTCTTGCAAGTGTCTGCAATTATTCCCTAGTATGGATCTTCTTATTACCGCCATAGATAATTTCAATTTTTTGGGTTTCTTTGCTCAGGATTCTCTCCAATAATCTTTTCAGTATTCCTGCATCGCTGGGGTGTAATTTTAATTTGTTGCATAAAAAGTATTTGTAAGTCTCAGCATTACTATTGTCATATATACAGAAGATGGAGCAAACTTCTGCAAATGAAAACCTTCTTTATACAGGATGGGGCGATAAAATATTGCCATTTCTAATCGTCCATTAACTTGTGTTTTTTGTCATTATTTTTATGGATCTGTCACATGGCAATAACATTTTTATTTGAGTCGAAATAGCACCTAATTTTGTTTCTATTCTTAGTACGATCAATAGTTAATAACGTGTTCAATCTATGTGCATCTCCTCTGAATCACAGTAACTAGAGGAACAGTTTCTGGTAGTAAATTTTCTACATATCGCTCCGTGTTGATTGTCACTGGATGTCTGCACTCACCTTCCAATTAATATGACCTGATTATTGCACTCCTACTAATAGGCTATCACACAGTAACCTTTTCGATATTTAGGGGACGAAAAACGTCTTTAAAATGTTGGTAATCGGCCTGGACTCTCATATTCTGATTATTAACATGTCCACTGAGATTGAGTTATGTCTCATCCCTGAAAATGATCAACTCCTGCAAATTGGACTATTTTTAATGGGCTGACTGACGTCAACACAAAATGTTAGCTTGTAAAATAATATTTTATAGTTCCTGAATGAAAATCTAAAGCTTCATTCCTCTGAATTTAAATGAAAATTTTTTATTATTGTAGAAACAGAAAGAATTTTTTAATGGCATTCTCACCATCCAATTTGATGGCTTTCTTGAGATAATGAGGAGATAGTGTTCCCGCCAGAATCTAATAATTTTACATTAAATTCATTCCTGAAATCAACTGCATCCTTTATTTGGATAGTTCCAACCCACACGTGTCTCCTTTCAAATTCATTTTTGAAATGAGATAATTTGAAACTGGAATATGGGCATGCAATCATACATTATGTAGCCAACGAGTAACTAAATTTATAGGAATCGTTTTTTAAATCGATTGAGCAGATTCAAGGTGGTCCTTCGCACCACTTTTTAGCGCTTTCCCTTTTAGAGGACTTCCGGTTTCTACGTCTAGCGCTTTATCTTTGTTGAATCTTCTATGAAAAATTTCCGAATTGGTTTTTTTTTCTTGATAATTAATATCAATGTAGTCTTCCTCTGCAAGAACATTCTGCGGGCAGAAACAACCAAATTGATCGAAATTAATATTCTGATTATTCTTTAAGTCCATTGATTCTTTTAAAATGTTGTAAAAATGCATATTTCAAGGTTTTTACATATTATTAACACAGGTTTTTGACATCTATCTATAAACTCAAAGAATATTTAAGCTCATCATGTTCTTGTTCAGCTCCGATCGAACATTGCTGTGGATACACTAATTTGGTCAGCTCAAATTCACGTTCTGTCAAGGAATGATAAAAAATTAAATTTTTCAGTGATTTGTTCATTTTTAAGGCGTATGTGTTTTTTATCATCAAAGACGGTCAAGATCTTTTATTTTAATAAAAAAGTTCTTTCCAACTTTGTCCCGATTATTTAATACATTGACAGTTGGCATACATAAATGATAAGTCCAGAAAAATAGGAAACCCCCAAGAAGTGGAAAGTGCAGTGATTTCTCAAACCACTCGGTTTTTAAACAGATTGTGAGACAATAAGTTTGTTATTTAATATTTTGATATCAAACGAACTTCTATTGCATCCTGCTTTTGTAGTTGAGCATTCAACGATGAACAATATAACCCATTTCTTCGACTTGCAAAGATTTAGTAGTGAAAACTTTGATAAAAGAAATTCAATTTTTCTCAATTCCCTAAAGGCAATTTCTCGGCCTCATAAAAGAAATTCGTCCAGATAGATAAAATCAATAACCAAATATTGAAAGTGCACAAGAAACTTGATGCCTCCATTGACTTCGTATTCAGAGAAACTGTTGGAATTATCAGTCTATTCGCAGTTCGTTTAGTCTTTTAAGGTATTTGATGGTCATACTAAGCTTACGGTGGTTTTCGAAATTAAATTTGAATCAGGTACAATTGTCACTATATTTGAAGCAAACTGATATTTTGCCTGTAGTAATTCATATCCGGTTTATCCTTACTTTTATCGTGTGCTGATATTTAATTTAATTAAAACAATTTGGAAGAGTAAAAGTTGATATTGAAACAATAATCTTCATTTTCATAGCTTTTGTAGTTCTTTCATGTAGAACTCGGGGCTGAGGCAAACATTTACCAATACTCGGGAAACAGTTCATTCAATTTGACAACTCCTCTTAATTTTGAACGTATAAAAACGGAATTTTATGTAGACATTGATTTGTGATTATTGAGTTTTTTATATGTTAATACTGAGTTGAAATTGGGCCTACCCCGAGCTACACAAATGTAGGTGAAATGAACTAACTCTTAATCCCCACCTATATTAACCCCCATTTATAAAATCCCGAATGCAAGTATTTGTGTATGGTTATTTTAAAACTGCCTGCTTAATTTCGTATTGTTATTAAATTTGTTGGAATATTTAAACTATGAAGAAGTGTTTAAAACTTCTCTAATGATATATTGTATAATAAATCTTAAGTAATTGGAAAGATTATTTGGGTGTGTGTTAATTTTAGTTTATTATTTAAATCAAAACATTCGTTACCCCATTTTAACAAATTGGTCTGTATCTACTGATTTTTTCATTCAAATTAACAAGTTCTTGCAAATACTTATGCCAGGGTTATGACGTAGTAACGGAATTTGTTCCAAGAAAATAGGTAAAATTACAAAAATGAACTTCAAATCCCTTCAAAATAGGTCCTTCCGCAGTTCAGAACCGATGACAAGCTTCAAAGCTCTCCTGAATAGGCGCTTCAAAAATGTTTTTCAATTCATTTTAAGGTCTCCAGTTTGGAAAAAAACTTCCTTTGAGACTGTTTTGAGTTTAAGGAAACGTTAGGATTAAAGTCCAATTTCAATAAAAACTTGAGGTTAATAATTTGCTCTACGCTGATGGCGAAAGCGAACATTTTTTTGCTCTTCAGCGAAAGCGAAATTTGGTATTTGAAACATCTCTCCATTATTCCAACATATATGTCGACGAGTGAACCAAACTCAGTTTCAACAGTGCATGAACAAATATCAGAAATGTGGCGGAAGCAATTCTATCATTCCTTATACTTAGATTGCTAGCACTAGAAATATAGTCAGTTTTTGCTCCTATATGTTTGTAAGTGAATAAATTAAAGGGCTCTCATGAAAGCGAAATATTTTAATAGTTACGAGCAACTGCTATTTCCTATTTTCGACTACATACACCTGAATTTACCAAGTAAAGATTTCTGTATTCAGAAGTTGACAAAGTGTATCTTACTTAATTAAATCAGATGTTTATTTAATCTTTATCACACCAACGAAGGTAAACATGTTGTTAAATATTGTTAAATAGTTTTTTGTTTAAACGTACTTCGTCTAATAATTTATAGATGAAACTATTTTAAAATTCTGCAGTCATGAAGACCATTTTGATTTTATCTTGAAAGCATTTATTAGTTAAATTGTAAAGCAAATGTCAGAAGAACATTTCCCCCATGAGAGCGAGTGTAAACATTAGCATCAAAGAAGTTTCTTCTTTTAATTTAATTTTTAAGTAGCTTAACTAAATGTGTCCACTTATTGCTCTGAAACTTAAATCAAATATTTAGACACCATTATTGCCAATTTTCGATTTTCACGCAATAATGCAATTTAATTCAAAGTTATATTGAATGCCTCGATTTTTATGAGTGATGAAATTTGCAGCTTTAAAGAGGTCCTCCCAATTTCCCTACCCTTGTTAATTGGAAGATTTTGCTATTCCTAATTTTCATTATCGCATTTCAAAGTTATGTATCTTAATAGCCATGAGGTAATTTTCAGGCCTGTCTATGGTCCTTCATTTTGTGGAAATGGAAATGAATTTCAAATGAGCCAATTTCCACCATTTCTGTTTTTGATGTATATGAACAAATTTTTGGAGTAAGATCATTAGAGATATTTGTTGAGCCAACCATTGACTGAACCTTGAATGCGTCTTCAATATGATGAATCTGTATACGTACATCATTGTTCACATATTAAGTTGGACCAGTTGTCAGCAGTGTGCAACGAAACAATTGGTAAACATCACATGGAAGTCTCGTGAAAAGTTATAAAATATCAATGGACATTTTATTGGATGTGCCTATTTTTCTATTGAAATGGAGTGGAATTGGAAATTGATATTCAGGTAGTTGGATAAGTCTGGCAATCATGTGTTTCCTATAGTAGCTGTATATGGAGCAGTTACATTGCCTGGTTTGTTACTAAGAATCGGCGAAATGTATGGTTTGTCTTCCTCAATATCAACCAATGTGTGGCGATTTTTTACGAAAAGAATGCGAAATAGTGCCAAAAAACTGATATTTAATTTTTTCAAATGCAGTCATTTTTACATATTTTATCATTATGCAGTAGTTCTCAAACAACTTAATGTACTTTATTATAACTCAATGTTTTCATTTTGTCCAAAATACTAGTCCAACTTTGTAATTTTGTCCAATTCATTTCCTTTGTGTATTTTTACATCAGTGATCATGTGCTAAGTTTTCCAATCAAGGGATTACCATATATTTTTCATGTTGAAATGGTGAAGAAAAATTCAAATTTTATTTGTGGAAAACCTAGTGTTTCATTACCTCATTTGTTTCCGGTCACGACGCATCCTATATCGAAGGTTAGTCTTGATAGCAGGGGTGCTAAATATGATATGGCAATATCATGGTAGTTTTAAATCCCATTATATTTATATTGATTATCCTCGCAATAAGTAATTGCAATAATGGTAATGTCTATTATGGAAAAGTAAGGGGGTATGGTAAATTAACATTAAATTCAAATTGTTAAAAAACATAAGCGGAAAGTTTTAGTTTATACGTGGATTTCGATAAAATTCCGCAACATAGCTCTAATAGTGATTGAGCGAGGGTTTGAAGCCCACTACCGATCGGCTGGAGCCTGTAATTACTGGCCGGCATGTAGTTTGGAAAATTCCAAGAAAGTAGTAAATTTAATTGGCCAAAACTAAGCGAAAATGTCTTTTTGTCTGTTAAGAAGAGAATATTTAATATATTTTGATAAAGATCCTAAAACATTGCAATTTCTCAGCAATTCTTATTAAATTTGCTATAATGTGCCGCTTTCAGATTTTTACAAACAACCAAAATTGTAAAAGCAAATTTTGAAAAATTCGATAATCATGTGATGCAAACCACAAAAACCAACTTTTCGACTCATTCCGAGTAGTTCTATTTACATGATTGATGAATGGTTGGTACTAATTTGTTAAGAAATAAATAATTTTAGTATATTAAGATCGACTTAAAAAATTGATTGATATTAATTTTAAATATAGCAAAGATTTTTGGGGCGTGGACGAATTTAAAGGGTCATTCTAAGGAATTTAAAATAAATAGAAAAATTATAAAATAGAAGACAGGTCATATAATAACGCCTTTAGTTGTATCAAATGTTAGTAAACGATGACGTTAATTACTGCAACCTATTCCATTTTTTGCGTGAAGACCCAATTTTTTCCACTCATAAGCAGCGAAAGAAATTATGTTATCAATCTGTATTGTATGGGATCAATGTGCAATGAGTAGCTGATCAATAGTGTATATTTTGCGTAATATATTACAGGCATAAAATGGGAATTTCAATGTGTTTTTAAGGTTAGAAAAACGTTACAAGAATACCATTATGGGAGAATTATTCTGAAATATGGTACCACCTTCCATAAATAATGGCCATATTAAAATCTTATCTATTCTCATTATGGTATCGTATGGTATTGCCCATGCCCCATTATGTTCTACACCCCTGCTTGATAGCCCTTCCTGAATAACTACGTAATTTCCAAAATTCATTCAAATATCTTATAGATTACTCACAGTGCATCTATCTTGGCTCTACCATGAATGAAACCATGGTTAGTTCAGACTTGGGGTTTTTCGAAAATTAATGTTACAATAATTTGTGAAATTGAGGGTTACACAATTAAATATGATAAAAAAACACTTATTTAGTGATTTTCATGAGATAAAATCTATTTTGATTTTACTTGAATATGGGGTGTGCGGGAGGAGTTTTGTAAGGCCAGCTCTTATAGAAACCTTTCAGGCTTTTGTAGAGAGCTTAATAAGTTAGATTTCTGTTCACTTGACATTATGATCTTTTTCATAAATAGCAAACAATTGTACATTTTAGTCATTTTTAGGTAAATTATTTTTGAGCTGTCGAAATTTTCCAGGAGCACGTTGTTTTCAGTACCATTGGTTGAAACATATTTTGTATAAAATGCAATATGTACAAATGTTGCTTCTAAACTCTCAATGCAAAAGCTGTTGTGGACATTAACTCCACTATGATTACGAAACTAGTGTTTACTTGTAGTTGTGTTACATTGAAGGAAAAGTCGAAACTCGTTGTCTATTGTTTATTAACCCTTAGCTACATTGCAGTTTCCATGAAATTTACTAGTTGACATGTCCATCATTTTATTCAATCATCGATTTATCAATTGACAGTCCTTTTCCAATCCAAAATATCCCATCTTAGTTAAACAAAAAGTTTTGAGTTGATTAAATTATTAATATACTGTACAAAGTATAAGCCACATGCGGTGTGGGGTTTTTCAACCTCAAATTTAGGCTGCGCTTTATGGTTAAATGTGAATTAAATGTTCATACTGAAAATTTGTTACTTCCAGTTACTATACATAAGTAGCATTTAAAATTTTAAAATACTATTTCAAACAGTCCGTTGATCGAATAGCAAAACTCTTACGAAATGGAGACAGTATTTCTTACATCAATCAGGTGCTTCCCTAAAAACATGAACTGCTTATTATTTATTTTTTTTAATGAATTTTTGAATCCTGATTACATTGGAGAGAAAGTTTTTCAAAAGACTTTGAAATTTTTTTAATCCTGCTACACAATTATGTAAAGCAGTAGACCAATTATGCGAATGAATTTTGTTGTAGCATGTTTAGGAAAATATGGTTTGCACCGTATGTGCACTTTGCTTGAAGATGAGTAAACACAAATGCTTTTGGAATTTTGGCAAATAACTATTTGAAAAGTATCGCAATATTTGGTACATGTAGTTATATCGTGGGTGTTGTATATTTATGATTTATTGTTTCCTGATGAGCTCAGTTCAAGGTTGTTGCGATTACGCGGCTTCATTAGTTTTTAGTGAATGCCCTGATTTTGACATGTCTCTGCCCACTTTGCTTTTCTTCGGAAAAATTCCAGTAATCTCCTCCAATATTTTAATAATAATCAATTTTACCTACTGCATTAATGAGAATATTCAACATTGATGATTATTCTTCTTTAATTAAAGCATAATTACTTACGCCTTTGTTGTTTATCTCAGTGCATTTTCACAAAGATTAGCGGCAATGATTTATGTACAGTGGTTGCGATCTGACTATTATTTTCTTGTATAACCAAGGTGAACTTATTTTGTATATAACCCTTGCGTATCGAACCATTATATTTTGGCTTTTTTTATTTTTGAAAATTACTTTTTTAACAAACAGGGTTATGTTTTAGCAAAATTTCTCCCTCATGAATGCTATAGAGTTTCGTGGTAATTTTTAAGTAAACAGTGAACGTTTCAAAATCCATAGTGATCCGCAGTACTGAGGTCGCCTTCAAGTCGTATTTTAAACATTGATTTCTAGTTAAGACATTACCTCAGCTCATTTACGTGTAAATAATCCAATTTTACTGTATTTCTGTCAAATGAAGCAAAAGTGTATGCTCTAATTTCTGCATTTGAGTAACTGTATTCTATCGGTTTATTGAATTATTTGTTTCGTTTTATCTTTCACTAGATTGTTAAATGACAATTTTCTAATGCGCCATATGTCGGAAAATTTCTATTGTAACTTTACTGCTATTTTAGGTTTTTTATTGTTATATAGAAATTTAATGGTCACTTGTTTAGAACATTCCTTTCTGTTAACTTCTTTATAAATTAATTTATTCTGTATAACTCAATTGTATGAAAAGATCGATTACAGATTTCGTAAAATGAAATCATCGATTTATGGAGCAATACTACCTAATGAAGCCGTGTTTCGTTTTGATGTTTATATCTTTACGTCTTTAATAACTCTGCACCTAATATATTTTTTTAAAATTTTTTAAAATCCAGATATCCTAATAGTCTAATATAAGAGATTTAAGTTGATCACTAAAATTTTCTGAACGTTTATATTAAAATTCAAATATTTTAAAATATTATTCTACTTAGCCAAGCAGTTTTTAACGATCTACTATTTCAGATAATTCAAAAAATCAAGCGGTGAGATAATTTAACTAAAACATTTCTGTCTTGGTTTTACCACATTTGATTGTGCCGGAACAGCCCCTAAAATATCTAACTAAACCTGATCGGACTTGGACCAGTGATGTCCAGTTTTATAATCTGTTTAACTGTGCGTTATTTTTGTTTTCCTTAGCGTGTATTATGTTTTTGGGATGCCACTTTTTGTTAAGAATCAATATCATTAGGAATCGTAACGAACGAGTCATCATTTAAATGAAACCAAAACGCTTTTACTTGAGTGAATCTATAATATATGAGTCCATTCTGACAAATATAGACGGACCTCGTTTTCAGAATAAAGGCTCGACCCACAGTATTGTTCAAGAGCATTAGGAAGTGCAATATTTTTCTAGTTGAGATTGGGCCAGGGCTTTTAACGGCCTGACTTGTAAATTGTTGATCTATGTTAATATAAATTTGAAATCAATTTGAAAATTTTGAACTGGGATTTCAAAATTTGATGTTCCTTTGATTTATATTTGCCAATTATGGTAAAAAAATATTTAAATGATTTCGACCTTCGAATGTCGAAGCTCCGAATATTTTAACAACTTCTACCTTTTCCTTGGGTGTCGAATGGAAAACATCAGAAAGCAACGAATGTCAAAGATATAAAAAGGGGCGGTTCATTTTTTTCGTAAAATTATAATAAAATGATTATATATTTGTAAGTTATGGAAAACCTTGTCATATCTTAAAAAAGTGCAATGATTTATTAGGTTCTCCACAACAACTTTAGGGGATATATTTGTGCGCCTTTTATTCGAAGGAGAGCAGAAAATGATTTGAAAAATGGTTTTTATCTTATGAAAACCACTAAACATTTATTTTTATCTCAATATTCTCATAAATAATTTGCAATTTTATATATTTAGTTAGTTTTTGGAGGGGGAGGGGTCGTCGTTCCCGCCTCGCCGTATGTTCGCGTCTAACGTATTCTGATATATTTTGTGTTTCAAGCAGTGATGAAACATTTTACGTAAACACCTATTGGTTTGATTCGTTTTATTACGTATATGATTTATTTTATTAATATATGAAAGCAATACAAATAGTCCAAGATCCGTATATTGCAAAACGAATTGAGTTTTGTTTCACACTTGGAATAAATTTTACCTTGGTCATGTCAATAATATTAACCTCCCTGTGTCATCACAATTTATGAATTGGTGTTTTAAATTATTCTTTGTAAAATTGCTTTCACAGATGCATAGCTTAAAAGAATACCAAAGCATAATACTGAAATACAAAAATGCAAAAACAGATGCGAAGATTTACATGTAAAATAACATCTTGGCAAAATGTTTAAAATTTGAATTATTTATCAATTATTTCTCTAAAATTTTTTTACGATAATCGTTCGAATTCACGAACAACTCTATTAAAGTTCGAAATCCTTGGTTATGGACACAAGAGATGCTATCGGGACTGATTGTGTGACCCGTACTTGTTGTTTTTTAACCACACTCTGCCTGACACGTTCTAATTTCAGAATTGTATATCCGTATCATTTGAAGAATAATATGTAAATACAAAGTTAAGTTCATGTTTTGATTTGGATATATCATTAGACACAAATGATTATCCGAACACCTGTGTCTATGTTTTATAATTCAATGCTCGTACCCGGTCCGTAGTATTACCCGATTTTGCTGCAACTCAGATATACAAATTTATTGGTAAGAGGTGTGCTTACCTGTTATGGTTAACATTTGTTAGGAAATATTTCTTTGTTTGAAGTACATTAAATAGTTAACATTTTCTTCAATGAAAAGTTCAATTTTTGCAAAAAAAGTTTCAAGTTTTTCACGCAACCTACTGTTCGGATTTATGGAGACCCAGAGACGGATCTAAGAATTTTCAAACGGGTGAGCGGTTTGATATAAATTTAAGATTACTTAATCCTATTTTTGTATTTTACCTGGGGCGATTTGACCCTCTTTATAGTTTTAGATATAACTTAGAGATGGTTTTTTTAAATAAACTGTCCTTCAATGACTTTTTTCTTTAATTTGTTCTGCAACTTTTGATGCAAAATTATGCAAGGTTTACAAAGTTTTAACGATGAGAGTTTTGAAAACAACAAATTTGTACTTAAAGCCTATAAATGGAAACCAATGCAAAATTATAATTAAACGTTTTCTATGTTTTACTTACATTATAGGCCTTTCTCTTGATTCCTATTTAGTAATATATCTAACATTTCTTGTCAATAATGAGAAGTTAAGAAAATTTGATACATAGCCTAATGAATATGCGCATAATTTAATTAGGTTAATTATCGTATCCCAAAATGGTTATGCCAAGATATTCCTGACATGTCAAAGTATCTCCACACCAAATTTGGTGTTGATCGGATGTACGAAAAGTCCAGGTAAAATAGGGTTATATAATAATGGAGTACTGAATTATAAGATGAGTTGATTAACCAGCAGTATTTAAAATTTATTATTCACCATTAAATTTTTAGATTGGATTTTGGATTCAACACTGGCAATAAGCGCATAAGCATATAATTTTAAAATTATAACTTGCGCATCCCTTTTTCGCAACCAAATTGGGATGGCGGCAGCATCCTCCGCCCACCCCTTAAATTCGTCCCGGTGGAGGCCTAATACTCATGGCAACAACAACAGAGCTTAACTATTTTGTTTTTAAATTGTTAGTTGCTGAGTTATTAGTATTTAAATGTTTTTGAAGAAACAATTTCATATTTGAAAAAATCTCTTGATAAATTAGGATGAAGAGCTGTTTCAAAGATTGATTGAAAATTTCTAATTTCTGTCTTAGGAATCCGCAAGTTAGTAAAGTGTTTGCTTATGAACTTTGGACTTCAGTGGGTATCGGACTTTTGATGTTTATCAAGGTTCCCAATTCCACATTGATGTTTATTTTAAATTCCCTTTGCTACTTGCAAGGTGTCATCCGTGGCTATGCTTAAAAAGTCCGGAATATTTATCACCAAATTTGAAGAATTCAATCAATAATTTGAATACACTTTTTATGAAATGCTTTGATGACCATGGAATACGCGGTTAATGGGCACATTGACATATTTGCACAAACTGTCTTCCTTTGAGCCAAACGTTTGAATTTTAAATTCACTAGTCTGTCGTTTTCTCACCTTGTCAATCAATCGCTTTGAAAATCCTGTCATTAGAGTGAATCGTTATAAACTGCAAAATTAAACCAATTGCATATTTCACCTCATTTAAAACAATACACATTTCCCTTAAGAGCCAATAGTCGCATTGAAGGATACGTTTTTGCCAAAGTATATTTTATCTATATATTTTTAATTCGTTTAATATTTACGAAATCCCACGAGCATTTTGGTTATGAGGCAAATTCATTTTACTAATTGAAATATTAATTAACGAAAAGAAGGTTTACTCATTAAATTATAAAATGTAGTGACGTTTTTCTGATAGGTTGATTTTTGGCGAAGGGGGAAACTGCTCCATCGGCTACCCTACTCACTCCCTCAGACGATGCTTAATGAAATGATATATAAGTTTCGTATCATATATTTGCTTAAATCATTTTCTAAAATCTCTCTTGCTTAGAATTTTAGCGAAATGCTTTTAAAGTTTGAGCCCAATGCTACTGAGGTGGTATCGGATTACGAATTTCCCGCCCAAATCCGATATTTTGTGATTGAGTCCAACTCTACCCGAAAGATGAGTTCGAGTTGAATTCCAAATGGATGTGTTCCAAGCGCTTATTACATGTATTTTTCTATTCTTTCTTTATAAAATATGATTTTTTGAAAAAATCAATTATTTAAATATTTAAGTAAATGTAATCGTTATATATTTTATCGTAAATTTATTTGAAATGTAGACAATATATTACGAGTTGCTTAGATTTTGTCCCCTAGAATTAGTTCAGTAGGCTATGTTATATCCGAAACGAAATCCATATTGTGAACCGGATTTCAAGCCAAAACCTTTTCAAAGAACTTAGTCCCAATCGTCCCGATTGCAGGTGTTCATTGTAATGGCTGTCGATATTTTTATCAGTGCGCCGAAACTGTTGATGAATTTTNCGCTTATTACATGTATTTTTCTATTCTTTCTTTATAAAATATGATTTTTTGAAAAAATCAATTATTTAAATATTTAAGTAAATGTAATCGTTATATATTTTATCGTAAATTTATTTGAAATGTAGACAATATATTACGAGTTGCTTAGATTTTGAATAACTCTAGTTAAATATTTGTATTTAATCATTTGTAATTTAATAGTTTGTTTTCTACACTTATCGTCATTGGTGATGGACTTGAAATAAAGGATGTATTACGGTTTACAGTATGTTATTAGGATTTAGTATATGAAATAAATTTAGTAAAATATTTTTAGTTAGTCATTTTTTATTAAATAATTTGATGTTTATAATACAAAATGAAGTCCCAAGTTACGAATAAAGACAAGCGAATTAACATAATACTTTAAATCGGCGGTACGCCCAAAACGCCGTCATTTATGTGATTGACGCTTCGGTACCCGCTTCGCATGTTAGAAACCCTTTATTTCATGAAGAATTACATTTGAATTTTCCTGTAAAGCGAATGTTGATTCAACTTGTGCGCTTCAAACCTTTTATGTATTTCTCGATAATTACATTTTTATGCTTAGTTAGGAACAATTTAAACCGCATTCTATGTATTTTATAATCCCTGATGTTCAATTTCCAAGAAAATTTTCCAAAAATTTGTTTGCGACTTTTTCCTAGCCCCAACCACCTGCAATTGAAAACTAAATTGGCGCTATCTTCTTTTGATTGGTTGATCCACATGTGTGAAAATGTACTCGAAAACCAAATATTTGAGTTTGGTTTTCGCAAGAAATTGTCGAAGAATCAATTCTTCTGTCTCTTTGTTTTTGTGAGTATTTCTATTCCAATATAGACTTATTGTAAATATAGGTTATTAACTATCTTTTCACGATTTTTTAAAATTTTTTATTATTATTATCATTAGTCAGGAATAGACCCTTTAATTATAAATGTATCATCCAGTATTCAAGAAATATCTGTTGTAAGGGAATTTATTGCCAGCTTCATGAAAAAGTATGCCAAGTACGTATTTCTGAACCACTGAATGAGCATGTCCTAAGTCATATAATATCTTTTTCAGTGTATTTACAAAAATTAAAGTCCCAATAGACTGCAATCAAAGGATAATATACTACTATTATTTTTTGGAAAACTCAAAGCCAGTTTTACACCAGCATTTAGCTCATTTAGCATGAAACTGGTTTTATATGTTTCTAGAAATACTTTACTTAATGTATGTTAGCTTTGTAAAGCTATTTTATGATATAGTACCAAGCAATTTATTCGTTTTCGATATGAATGAGCTAATATGCATTTCATTTAGTCTAGTAGACATTGGTTGTGAAATTTTTTTGTTTTCAATATCATGGCTTTCATTCTGTCTATTGAATTTTTCAAACTTGAAGAGATGCTAAAATATAGTATTGAAATTTTTAATTTTTAGATGAGTTTTTAATTAAGAGTTTGAAATTGAAGTTTTTTAAATACGAAGTTGATGTGAACTAACTAACTGTTTTCAGCTCTTATTTCTATTCGAGAATGCTCTTATTTTTAATAATTTATTTGCGCAGAAATATTGCAGCATGCTTGCAATTTAATGGATGAAATTAGAAAGCTTACCAATGGTCCCTGCAATGCCAATAATAATGGTTCCAATTCCAATGGTGACGCATTCCAGCTTAGTGTAGCTGAGCTCATCAACGTAACCCGTGCCGTTTGTCATGCTACCTATTGTCCATACATTTCTACCAAAATGTTAGTTAGTGCATGATTTGTTGCAAACTTTCCCTCCAATCAATTTTTGTTTAGACATGCTGAGTTATTTCCAATTCCACCAATAGCATGCAGTTAAGTTCTTTTCTAATCCAATTGTATTTAATTTCTTTCCATTCATTCTTTATACATACATCATTTGAAAATTATTGCATACCATATTTTTGCTTTCACAAATGCAAATATATTTTTCGGTAGTATGGAAAATCTAAGAGTTATTTTTTGAATTTAAGTGGATCTATTTTATAAGTACGTTTGAAAGTTTTGTATAAAGTTTATAATACGATGGGAAATGTTTTTTTTATTCTAATGTATTCAAGGTTTTATAATAATTCAGCCATCAAAGGCTTCTTGCTAAATAATGCATATAAAAATTCAGCAATTTAAAATGTAACTGTGAAATTGAAGCTTGTGTAACAGTAATGATCAGTGTTGGTCGATTTAAATCACTTGATTTAAATCATTGATTTAAACCGGATTTAAATCATGATTTAAATCAAAGCACATTATTAGTTAAATTATTGATTTAAATCAAGTACACTAAAAGAGATGCAAGTAGTGTATTCTAATTGTTTTGAAGTCATTGCCCTGATATTGGAATGAATTGGTCAGCCTTGAAATGTTGTTTTGCATGTCTTTTATCTTCAGTTTATTTCAAATTGATGAAATTATCGTATTTCATAAATATTAGTAACAAAAGGATTTCTAATATTTACTACCTTGGAAGATTGTCTGGGTAAAATTGAAATTTAGGTAAAAAAAATCCGATTTAAATCAATAAATCCGATTTAAATCAAAAAATCCGATTTTTTTGATTTTTTAATTTAAATCGGATTTTTTCCCAACACTGGTAATGATAGAATGTGGAGGTTTTGAAGTAATAAATCTAGCTAAACAATGTCAGAAAATCACACTTCAAATATACATTTTTTTCAGAATTGTTTGTAGTACTGTTTCATTTCAAAGACATCCATGGCTATAAGGAGCTTATTAATTTGTCTGTCTCACCTACTTGTTATTTACAAACGAAGCCCACATAAAATAGCTGTATGCTTAGACTAATAAATTCTACAAATCCTATAAGTTTGTGAAGTTCTGATTCTTTTTATGCTGTCTTTGATCATTTATCCAACTCAGCAAAATTGTCGTATACATTATACATTTAATCTAAATTTTGTATATGTTTGTGGTTTACTACGTTTTGTAAACTCTTTCGTTCTTCACACAGAGATGGAAGTAGGGCCAAAATTCAGCCAACATTTAGCGCCATTTTTATAATACTTGTCAGAAAATTTTCTCCAAATTTTCACTGAAATTGAAGATCCTATGTTTACATTGAGAAAAGTAAAACTGCAAAATAGGGTTTTATTCTTCAACACATCGTTTGTAACTTATATGAACTTCACTATATTTACGTTGACTTTCATGTATTGTTGCGTAAAATTGGGTTTTTTAAATTTCGCCACACCTTTTCCAATTCTTCGGCCTATTAACTGCCATCCCATGTACATCTCTGCCGAATATTGATTTCCATGAGGAAAATTTATTGAAAACTCAATTAAATATAAATACACGTTTTGAAAATTCAGAAGAATTGAAACAAATATTAAAAGTTTTAATATATTCCAATTTCTAGCAAACATTTCTAAAGAATTCTAAATAATTCTCTCTGACAGTGACTTTCACTGGTGCCATTGGGCATGAGTTGTAGCGAATTCAGATAATGCCTCAATGTTGGCTATTTGCTCTGCTTTCAGTTCGCTTTCGATCAAAACACGTAGTGTCTCCTAAAATAATGGATAAGAAACTTCAAATTACATACAAATCAAATAAAATTGCTGCAAGTGAGGTGCTATATGTATGCGTAGTGTACACATGTTAAAAATTAAGTATGCAAACTGCTGTGAATATATACATATATTCTTTTGAAATGTGAAATAAATTTTAGTTAGTGAGGAAGTGCATTATTGATTTGTAGGGATTTTCTATCAATCTTTCTATCTACCTATCAAGCTATACATATATAAATATGTGGGTTGGGTCGGGATGAGCCTAGCAGGACCAACGAATAACGACCCTCTTTTATTCTTGGGTTTTTCTACAAAGAAAAAAAATTGTTGATTTTGCTGTTGCTCCCATGCAAGGCCCACTGTTTATAGTAGACCTTGTCCCATAGGACTTAAGACTCATGATTATCTGAACCTTAACTATGGAGCTAGTTTGTATGAATTTAAAAAAACGAAGTTTTAATTAAAAAAGAGGTGTTTGCACAGCAATAAACTTAATACAATGACACCAGGTAATTTAAAATTTAGTAGACAGTACATCAGATTAAGTAGTTATTCTATTATCAAGATAGAAATTTTCTCACTTTTTGTATTGAGTAATACGTTGAAATCGAAGCTGTTTTCTACTTGTATAACTCTTATAATTCATAATGCGAATGTCACTTTCGATTATATAAAAAAATCGATTATTGCTTCTAAAAGCCTATTCGTAAACTGTTTCTTCAGTTCCCATTGTAAAATTTTAATTGGAAGATTTGGACTTTCAACAGTCTGATATCTTTTTACTATATCGACTTCTTGTTTATTTTCTTCTTAACTATATCTTAGTTAAAAGTCAAAACATCCTTCTATCGATTTTTTAATAACATAAAATAAAAGTTCAAAGATTTTCGAATAATGTTAAAAGGCGGTACTTTATTCGATAAGACGGATAATTCTTCTTAATGTGTTTTGTGGTCGCAGACCTATACGGATTTGTGATGAAACATTTACAGTTTTTTATAGCCGAAAGAATATCGAATCCTTGATCTTTTAAAAACCGACGACATTGAGTTTATCCACGTTTATAAATAGACTATGTGACGTTGACGTTTGCACAACGGTTGTGTGTTTTTCTTATCTAGAGTCATAATTAACTCGTCACATTTTTGTTACTAGCTTGAATGAGCGCATGCTACATTTCTAATAGTAAAATTCCATATAACATCTATTCTGTGTTTTTTATCACGTTATTATAGTTGTTTTTTAATTTCTGCTTATAGTTGCAGAAATTGTTTTTTTAAAGGAGTTCGTTGAACTCTAATTCCTTAATTTCGTAAACGCTTACTAATTAATGAAGATATTTAGAATCTGACATCACCGCGTGTTAGAGAGTTCTGTTCTCTTTCTTTTTCGACTCAAATAGTTTTTCTTCAGAAATCAAAATATTTGAGAGTAGTTGTTGTTCCCATGAGTATTAGACAGTATTATTTTATTAAAATTAGAATGGAAAGAATCTGAATATTTTTTAAAAATCTGATTTCCCATTGAAAAAAATTCAATATTCTTGTGCAGTCAGTCACAAGAATAGATGTGCCCATATCAAAGACTTTCAATACTTATTAACAGGGTTGGAGAAAATATTTTAAAATGTGAACAAAAAGGGTTGTCACTTTGTGGTAATGCTAGTAGAAATAGGGTTAAAAATATTTCCATGTTTTCTTTGGATTTTACTTTCATCTAAAATATTTTTGTCATACAATTTGTATAGCGAAATATTATCACATAACTTGATTCAAGTTTTGTCTGATTTTTGAATAGTAAGGAACATATTAATGCGCTCCCGAAGTATAAAGTTCTCATGCCTCATTAATAATCTAAAGAAGAACATTGTTACGCATGGTGAGGAACCACAAACCAGACAAAGCTTAATTAATGGAAGAAACGCGTGATATTGTATAACAATATATTATTCTGTTATTGTTATTTTAATAGTGTATGTAAGAGTTTACGTTTATTTAGTTGTAATTTTGTATTTATGACATTTTCACCTACTACAAGTATTTTTATCAAAACTGGTCTGATTGATTCCTTTCTTTCTCACCTATACAAAAAATCTAAATTTATTATTACAATATATATATATATATATATATATATAAAGAGCACATCAATGGCCATTTAACATTAGAAATTTTTAATCACATTCATAATATCAACATTAGAAGAACAAATTATACAAAAATTTCAGAAGAATTAACAACATCGACAAAACAAAGTTATTAAATAAACAAATTTATCCAACTAAGTATTTATATTTATTTTAGATTTCATTTTATAATTTTAGTGTAGTTAATAAATTGTAAAAATATTTTTGCCGCAAATTATTTGACACTTTTAATTGTAGTAAGGGCGTATTGACATTTTAGATGCAGGCCTTTGACGCATTTAATATATTATTACTTATATGTTAAATTATTTTTGAATACTGAGCTATATATTGTAAAATGAAATTTTCCTCTAAATTGGAATGTATTTATCACCTCTAAAAATTCATTTTTGATTTGTACAAATCATTATCTCTGTAACAGGCTTAGTGCAAAAAATTCCTATGCCCACATTTTAAGATTTTTAAATGAATTTAAGTAAAAAAATTTCATGTTAAATTTATATTTTTTGTTAGATAGCATATAAACAGGGCCATCTGAAAAAATGTCTAAAATATGACATTTAAATTCACAAGAAGAAATTCTTCTGATGCAGAAATTCAACGATATTTCTGTAATTTTTGCAAAAATAGTTTTCAAAATGGTGTTAGATGACTTTTAAGGGGAATTGTATATTAGGCAATCTTTAATAGTATTCCATCCTACGCAATTTCACTATTATTCTTAATTTCTAAGAATTGCAGGAAAACGCAAGCTTGCCAACCTGTACTAAGTGGTTCTTTTCATAAGGTACTGTAGTTTTAGAATTAATTTTCTCTACATGTTTTATTGAAATAAAAGTGCTTTTAAGTCCCTTCCTTCCATTGACAAACACTGGCGACCCAGAGACTATTTTCCCATATTTCTATCATGTTTAACTTTTATGATCTAATTTTTTGGACTATTCAAATTAAAAATTAATAATTTAGTTCTAAATTTTAATTTTTATAAATATTTTATTTTTGTCGAAATAATTATCAAATATTCTGAAAATCAACTTGTTTTCTTACAGTGACCATCAATGACGAAAATATAGAAAGCAAACATTAGTACTATAAAATATACATGTAGTTCACGTTTCATGTTTTGGGAATTAAAGGTGTGTTCAGACTTTTATTAGCAGGTTTTCAGTTAAGAATTCGTAATATTATTTTGATTGCCGCAGTAGGAAATTACACCTGTAAACAGCAAGCGATTAGAATTTGAAATTGAAATATTTCAAGTTCAATACCTGTGAGGTATATAAATATAATAACAAAAAATAGAATTTCATTGAAATCAAATACTAAATAAATAAAATATTAAAAAATGAAACACAAAAATATAATTTCAAAAAATAAAGCACCAAAAACAATCAATTGCTTTTCGAACTTGAGAAATATTTAACTTAGCATTAATATTTAACGAATCATTTTAATTTGAAAAAAATACCTATTTTATTCTTTACGAATTTATGTATGAATTCCTTTATATGAATTTACTAAATTAATGACAATCTTTTTCAAATTTCTTTATTTCGTTTCACAATTTCATTTTAAAATTAAAAATTTTTTGTTCTATTTATTTCGTGCATTGAAATCTATGCATCTAATGAAATTATATATTGTTTTTTAATTTGATTTTTCTAAGTTTCTAATATTTTAGAGAATGTTGGTAGAATTACTTAAAACCAAAAATGGAAAGGTCTTTTATTTGGATTTCTTGGAATTTTGAGAAAGTACTGGATTCCATGTAAAATTTGTTTGCACATTTTGCTGACATTAAGATAAATTTTGTAAAATAATAGTAAGATTTAATGAATATAATAAACATTTTATGTAAATATAAAGTTAATTCAATTTCTAAAAATAACAATAACAGATGAAATATTAAAAAATTAGGAAATTTGGCATATTGATAAAATTTTGGTATTTCTTGCTGTGAGGTTTTATTAATTTTGGCCAGGGTTGGCAAATAAAAGACACCCGTGTTTTAAAACATGTTTTAAAACAGTTGTTTTTTATTGATGTTTTTTAAAAGAGTTTGTATTATGACAACGGCTTTTAAAATTTTATACATTGAATTTTGCTGTAGTTGTAATTGTATTTTACAATGTAATGTATAATTAAACATATCAACCCTACACTCCGACGGAGCTGCGAAACCGGTCTTAGCATAAAAAAATCCGAAAACTGAACTTCGTCATGAAGAACAAATAAATCTTTTCATGTAAAGTAGGTTTTTTTCTTAGTAGTTGTTCAGGTGTTTTAAAACACTGTTTTTAATAAAAAAGCAATTTTTAAACATTTTTTATTAATTAACGTTTTTTCAACCCTGATTTTGGCATTTTATTTTTTGATTTTATATTTCATTGCTTTTTGTATGTCTGTTGCCTACTTATTAAATTTATCAGATCTGAGGTTTTGTCGTAAAATCGGCTGTCTTGCTCCAATTATTGGTTCTTAGTAGCTGATAAAGAAAGCCGATGCGATGATAAAATGATAATCGATAATTTTGAAAAAAATTAACTCTTTTGTTGCTTATATTTTAGACAAATGTTCAAACACATGCTACGTACTAATTCGAACTAAGTGTTAGATCTTAACTAGTGCGATTGTACAAACTTTTGGGGATTTACTTTTATGGATTGGCCTATCAGCACAAAGAAATATACATTAGTGTCAAATTGCAGGCAATATTTTGCGATTAAAATTAAATTGTAAATAGCCTGTTCCCTTGCAATAAGCGCTGTTTGGAATCAATTGTTTCATTGATTTTAATGTGATAGTAATTTTAATTGCTAACAAAACGGTAATGATGCAAAAAATTGTTTTCTTCATTTGTTTAACATTAAATGATAATAATTTATTCATATTATGCAACTTAGCAGACATCAATTTTTCATATACCATAAGTTACTTGGTAGAAATATGTTCTGTTAAAATTTTAATGATCATAGATACGCAATTAATTCATTTTTAAAAATATTTTAAATTAGTGGAAATTTGGATTAATATATCGGCCCAAAAATGCTCGAAAAAATATATGAACACATGCAAATTCGTTCACTATGCTTTATTAAAAAATCATTAATAATTTTATGACATTTCCTATGATACCCATTTGTATTGTCTATCTGACATATGACAGTTTGTATTAATTAGTTTTCTATTTCAGATGTTATTTCATGTAAACAACAACACCAATAATTTATGAACATTGTGTATATGGATTGATGTTGATAATTTTGCGGATAAATATCGGCAACGTTGATGGGTAGCAAACTATATTTTATGTTAACTACTAAATTGATGGTGTGCAAGTGCATACTGCCATGCTTTGTGAAAATTTCCAGCTATAGGTAGAAAACCTAATATTGGTGATTTTGAAAAAGCCAAATTTTACATTTAGTTGAAAAAGCAAATAAAAAAACGCAAATTTCAAGTGCTATTGATCATAATTTAGGAAATCCGGTAAGATATGGTAGTAACAGTAGAAGAATTACAAAGAAGTTTTCTGATAAAATCATCAGAAACTTTCTAAAACATAGTAAGCGCTCAGTTCAATATACAAAAAATTGGGATTTTAGATATGAAAAGATGGAAAAGCAGTTATCACATGACCTAACATTTTGTAGAAGCACCATGTCACAAGACGGTTTACGGATTTTTCTCAGAGGAAAATAAATGGAATCTGTGTGGGCTTGATTGTGTAACTATACGCATTTAATTGGAAATCAATAAACATAGTATTGAGGCGAATTTCTCGTGGAGATGGAATTATGGTTTTGGCCGCTTTTGCAGTTAGTTGAAAAGCGGTTTTAGGAACATCTCACAGTAGGTTGATTCCAGAAAATATCAACCGTGTTTTTCCGGTAATTTATTTACATTTTTGAATCCGGAGATGTGTTCCAGCAAGATAACGCCCCAATACACGTGTCTATTGAAGTACACGTAACTATTATAAAGATTACAGCAGATATCCAGATCTTAGCCGTATGCTCTATATATGGAAAAGTATTTTAAAGGATGTCTATAGAAATGGAAATTAGCATACGACAGTAAGGAACCTGATAAATGCTACCGTGGCTGCCTACACCGATTCAAGTGAGGTTCTTCGATTGTTTAATATTAGTTTTTACAGTGTTCATAACTATTTTCGCAACTGCAAATAGCTTGTCGTTGTTTACATGAAATAAAATCTGAAATAGAAAACTAATTAATTCTAACTGTCATATGTCAGATAGATAATATAAAAAGGTATCATATAGAATTTAGTAAAATTATTTATTGTATTTTAATGTGCAAAAATGAGTATTCATATATTTTGAGTATATCCAGAAAAGTTCGTTTAGTAATATGTAATGGATGTACATGCATGTCAGAATTTCAAAGCTAAGTTTAAGTAGGTCAAGCTTTTTTAACATCGTTAGTTAGTATTATTAAGTAAACAATTGTTTCACTGTAAAATAATGTAATTTATAAAATTTTATTCGTTCGTCCCAATATACTTTTACCGGGATTGCTTCTTAACGTAACTGAATTTACTTAATTTTTAGTAATAAACAGTGCAAAAAAACAAGAATTCCTAAACCACATCACAATAATTTCGGCTAAAAATACGATCAATTAAGTTGTTAAATTTGATTAGTAATATTGTTCTATTTTGTGTTAAATCGCTGTACAATTGTTAATTAATTTCATTCGAAAACATGCATGTTTCGTGTTTTGGGTGTTTACACGGTGACACAAGACATAAGACAGTCGAGAAAATCAAAATCTTTTGATATTCGAATGTTTTCAAGTGCTCTACTTGAGTGGTTGAATGTCGCGCGTTTTGGGTGTTTAGACGTGACATTCGCTCATTGAAAACACAAGACATGCATGTCTCATGTCACGTGTAAACGAGGTATTATGGATAAAAGCTTGTTGATACCTTACGGTTTTGTATAGGAAGTAAGCAGCCGAGGTGGACCTATGCGAGTGCACCCCACAAATGCGGAATGGGATCACTCAGATCGAACACCACCAAAATAAATATCCCTGACAGGTTCCAATACCTCTGCATTGATAAAAACTAAGAAAAATTTGAAACTAATGCAAAACACTTGGTCTTAATAATTTGTTTGTGTTTCCTAGAACCGAAATCGAACCGCAGTTAAAAAATTCAACCGTTGATCTCTAATTATGACATAGAAGGTTTATTTGAATATAAACATACTCAAGAATTACTGCTAGTTTCATTATGCTAAATAGTAAACGACTTTCATCGTATTTTAACCCTTTTCTGGCCAAAATTGTATGTTAGTTGATTTTTTTAAATATGACCATTTTTCTAGATAAATATGCGTCAAAAAGGATGTTGATAATTGAAAAAATAAATATAAATTTTAGTAGAAAAATCGCTATGTTCATTGTGATAAACCCTGGCCAGCCTCTCATTTTTATGAATATTTATGTTCACTGGAATGATCAAATCGCATAGATTTTGGTCATTATAATGTATATCAAGGGATACATAATGCTAGTGAAAATATTTGTGAAGAAATATACCAATAGTTAATAGCATTTCTAAAAAATAATTTTGAAACTGAAAGTTTTCAGCTTAGGCTGAATAAAAATTGTTTAACAACATATAAATCGCAACAACAAACTGTAAGAGAAAGTATTTTATTTTTATGAATGTTTATGATCACTGTAATAAAGAAATCCCATAGATGTTTGGTCATTATAATGTATATTAAGGGATACATAATGCTAATGAAAATATTTGTGAACAAATATAGCAATTGTCAATAGCATTTCTAAAAAATAATTTTGAAACTGAAAGTTTTCAGCTTAGGCTGAATAAAAATTGTTTAACAACATATAAATCGCAACAACAAACTGTAAGAGAAAGTATTTCATTTTTAGCATAGACGCAACAACATAAACCACTACAACAGATTTTCCCTAAAATTTGACTTAGCTTTTTCAGTTTTTGTTTTGTTCATTGTAATGAACAGAAAAGGGTTAAGTTGCTGCCTTTGCTTTGCTAATTCTTATTTTATACTGTCGCTAAGTAGAGTAATTGCATCTGCTCACTTTATTCTTATGAATTATTGTCAAACTTTTACATTTCAAACATTTCTCCCTAAGTTTCTGTTAGCTGATAATATTCTTAACATGGTTTTCAAATAATCAACATACATTGCTTATGTTCCTACTTCATATTTTTGGAACATGGTTTTTTTATAACAGGTTTCTCTCTAGTGTTTAGAAAACAATTTCATTAGAATTCAAAATCTTGGGCCATATCCGCTAAAACCTGCAATAAATAAAAAATTGTGGTTGAGACTACATAATGAAGATCAGACATAATTTCAAATATATCTTCCTTATAACGGATAGATAGTAATTTTTTGAAAACCTTTCTTCTGTTTAAGTTATATTCGTTTACTTTTTAATCTTCATTTTTGTGAAACCACATTTCATAGAAATCTGCCGATTAGTTCTGAGATCTCAGGTTACATGCCTTAGTAAATTCATAGGTTTTGACTGCTAAAGTTCTCACTCCAAATTCGTGTTTACCCATTCATTTGATTTTAAAAACTCACATAATGCACATACGCTCCCTGGGAATTACTATCATGCATACATTCAGGAACACCGTCCTAATAAAATTGGTCAGTTTTGGTTTAACTGCACTTTTTAGTGGACGCATTCGTTTGTGAATTGAACCTTATTGTTTTGGTAATTTTCAATTTTTGATGCTTCATGGATTGCTTCGCTAATCATATCATTGATTACTCTTGGTGAGTCATTTTGCTAAATGAAATTTAACGATCAAATAATTGGTTCAATATTTAGAGTGCATTCAACCGGTAAATCCGCGATTTGGTTTATTGGAGAATTCTCTCATCTCTTTCTTTGTGACAGTTTTAAAATCAAAGTTCTATCTCTTTAGAATAAATTAAGACTATATATTCAAGAATACCAAGCATGAGACTCTTCGCCATTGCAATACTTGTCATTGCTATTTACTTAGGATTTCTTACTCATTTTGTTCACACTGCACGCGAAATTTCTTAAGTGAATGAAGCCTCATACCTGAGCGCTGTTTGGTGCGTATGAGTGCAATAATGGCGAACATTCAATTGATTAAAAAATTTCCAACACTTTATTTCCAATAACCAATATTTTTCCTTATTACTATAACACTTAGAATTTCAGAAAATCATATATAAATATATGCAAATACGGGCTTTGGATACAAAATTTTAAAATACCTACAAGGCGCTGGATACAAATCCCATAGTATCAAGAGTCCGTATTTGTATGGATATGTGTATGTGTGTGAATCAAAGGGAAAATACACATATTAATTAACAAAGTGAATGATTTTACAGCGTGATCAGGAAAATAGTTCTGAATGCTTTGATTTGTACTAAGATTAGTTTTTTGTATTTATTACATGTAGAAGTACGTCTAATAGATTTTCAGAACGGTTTGTGAAAATTTATTTGTTCAAAAGAAATCTATTTTAGTTTTCCGAGCCAACAACTAACATTAATTTGTGCTTTATATCTAATTTTTGCTCTTCTTAAATTTTTTCCTACTGTGCTGTAGGCGCTAAGTATACTACCACTCATTTATATGGGGGCCCAAAATGCATCGGCTCTAGGCTTCTTGTAAAATCATGTAATTCAGTGGTATTGAAAAAATTGTGTACATCAACCAAGATTCTAAAATTTTACTCAAAAAAACCTGAAATACATAGTCATTAGAAAATACTAATTTATTGAAATGGTGCGTTTTTAGCTATTTTTTGAATTTTTTCATTGAAATTTAATTGGGATCCTAATTAGGCCAAATTTTGGGAGTGGATATTAATTAAAAAGCATTTCATTGCAATAACAGGCTCGATGCTGAACGAGTGCTGATAATATATATATATATATATATATATATATATGGACTTGTCCATACATAAATTCATATTTTCGTAAAATATCTAAATTTACTTTTTTGCATAAATTACTTACTCATGGAAGAGTACTTTTTATTGTTAACTATTAATAATACTTTACTTGTCATATTCCACACATTCAATATAATATTAAATAACAGATGTCCGTAGCAAACATATATATGGCGTCATATATATACTGAATAAATTTCAATCTTTTTAATTTGTTGATAACTAACATTTTTGTAATTTAAATGTAGCATTAATAAGTAATTTAACATTCATAGAAATTTGCACATGGTTCCTTGTTGTCCAAGACATTGATTTTCTATGATGTCCCGTAACTAACATATTTAGTCTATCTATATATATATATATATATATATATGGTGTCCCAAACGTTTGTGTACTCTAAAACCTTTGTGTTTAAAGAATTGATAAAAGCAGGAGTGCAAATTTAATATAATTATTTTTCTTGAGCAAAAGAAGATTGATTGAGACAAAAATACATCAGAAGTTTCCTGGAAAAAGGAAAAGATATCTCTTATCGTAATGGAATGAGTGCGCAACATTATTGCAAAGTTTTGAGACATTGGCAGGGTTTTCTCCATGAATTCACTAACCCTTCTGGAGAGTCAAACCATGATAACTACTAATATTAAACAAAATACTTTCCAATCTTTAGAAATGGCCTCATTGATCATGAAAAACCGCTTAAAAGTTTTTCTATAAGGCACAGTTTATTACAGCCCGTGAAAAAGTCTTATCATTTCACCTTACTTGAAAAGCGAATTTGGAGTAACAAAAAACCATGGCGATAGAACTCATTAGTAAATGTTGATATTCCAATGTTTTGGTTTGGTTTTGGCCAAATTCTCTTTTATGGTTTTATACTTTTGTTCTAGTGTAAAACTACGTTTTCCATACAAATGTAAATTTTAGAAATCACTTTATCACTTTTGAATTTAATGCATTTTTCATTATATTTAAAAAACTGTTATTAATAATCTTCTTATATATAAAATTTCACAAATTATCAATGACAAATAGTTCTTAATGTCATTTATACAACTGGTCTTAAATTTTGTTCAAGAGTGTATACATATGCATCTGATGAATTTATATTGTTAATTTCACTGCTGGTCCTCTTTTAGTAAGTCACGAATGGTGTCTATCATATACTCCTTCACTTCATCTTTATTAGCATTTGTTAGGGTCTTTGTGGCCTGGAATTCTATAATAGATAATGTCGCCAACAAACGGTGTATATTGAGGCATGGCTAATGCTGGTAATACTCCCTGAGCGTTCCACGAGTATTGTAGGATCTTCTGACACTAGAATGTCAACAATGTTAATGTTGTCATCTGTTCGAACATCATTCTTTTACTGAACTCAACACAATATTTGTAGAGATTGATTTAAGAACATATTGTGGTCTTGCTTGCATTAAAGCATTGAAAATTTGAACATTGGATTCACCAAACATTTTTCGTGGTAAAATCTAGAACGTTCACGTGTAAACTGCATTAGGACAGATTAAAAAGATGTGCTTAACAACGGTTTGTAGTTTTCCTATGTGCATGTAGAAATGGGTACATTGCACAAATGAAATAGCTTGTGTAAATATGCTTGGATTTTCATTCACATGACAGAGTGCACTTTTACGTCTATGATTTTCTTCACTAGTGCTTTTCAATGAAAAATCCAAATTTATAAAGTTTCAAATTCTCTCATATCTAGTGTTTAGCAAATCAGTTTTATTTAAACATACCACGGCAAATTTATTGTCTGGTTACTGCCGCAACCCAAAGTTAAATATGCTGTAATGCACTGTAGAATTAAGTGTCCAGTGGCAGTTTTAAAGAATGCTACAAAAATCATTTTTAGGGTCCTCAACTATTTGTAGACAGAAGAACGAATCATGCTTCATTTTTATGTCCCTATAAGACACCGCTGCCTAATTTTTAAAAATGATATTAGTTGCAAATTATATCATAACAAAATTTTAAATGTTTGCAGTCCTAAAATTTTGAATGCAATCAATCACATTGTCTAACAAATATCTTAAGCGCATGCGGTTTTACTTCATAGTGGATGTTGCAATTACCGTTCGGAATTATGTCTAAAAACGATTCTAATTACCTTAACAAAAACTCCGTCACTTTTCATTAACTAAATGCTGTTAAAAAGCTTCACTTGGAATTATAAACACTCTACATTTATTAAATACAATGACACCAATTCATCTGGTGCACACCTCTTTCTTAAATTGTTGTTCTAATTGTAATTGCTTTTTTTCAAGCGGGGAGACTTTTTGGAACTTGTTGTTATTTTTCCCAATGCTTTATAGAAAATATAAACTAAACAATTATTATTATGATTCGATATAAATAGACTGCTTTCTGCAAGTGTATAGTGTGCATCATTCCTCTTGGGAAGTACTTTCTCTTATTTTGATAGTTAACTATTATCAATATCATAAGTTGAAAAATAGTGTCCATTTGGATTCGCATTACTCTTCTTTACAAAAACCTTGTTTTGGTGATCATTTGTAGTTCTTTACGAAGTTTGCGAGCATTAGAGTACTGTAATTCACATTTAGTGAGTGGAAGTGGGAGTGGGGTGATATAATTGTTTTATAGTCCATCAAGCTCTTTTAGCGAAAATGTTTTTTCTCCGTACTTACAAACTAAATATTTGCTTTGCAAAATTTTTGTGTATTTCCAATTCGTTTATCTATTTCAGCTGTGGTCTGCTTCTTCTGTAATTTCGTGAAACATGATGTTTCTTAGAAGTTGAATTTTCACATTGAATTTTAAGGAACATACAGGGTGAGGTAGTCGAACCTTCTTTTCACATTCAAGAATTGAGACAAGCAATAATTATTGATTAAAGTTTATTTCAGTGAAAAGTGCGTACAAAGAAATTTATGTACTATATAGAAATATACTCAATTCTTTGCAAGATTTTACGACTACTTACACATCAAGAATATCAGTGAATACTAATACTTTGAGGGTAATTTTCCAAAACTACTTCACCTGAAGGAATGGGGGTATTCATTGGCTTCCACGATTGCCTAACATTAGATGATGTGATTTAATTATTTTTTGTGTATACTTTTCACATATGTAGTAAATTTATAACAAAAAATATTGTTTGTCACTATTTTTTAATATGGAAAAGAGGGTTTGACGGCCGCGCACCCTCTGTGAGCAAAAAAAGTTCAATTTTTCATATTGGGTATTCAAGATGTAAATAAATATTTTGAAATAGTAATTTAACACAATTCCAGTAATTTCACTAGAAAATAATATGAAGCCAACTATCTACGCACAATTGTTACAATTATTGCAGTAATTTATGGCTTTTTGAACTTCGAAAGTTTTCTTATTTTCAAATTGATACGCAAAAATAACAGTGCACTTAATTGTATATATATATA
>CABFPE010000077.1:1552493-1566781 GCA_900660155.1 Hofstenia miamia
TATATATATATATATATATATATATATATATGGCAAGATAGATAATCGTGGCTGCATCATGTAAAATCCGTTTTACTGTTTCTTAAGTATATCCTTTGTTGAGTGACTAATGACGCCTAATTTTGTTCACTATAACTGCAAGTAGAACGTCAATTCTTCAATTATAGTTAACTACTTCGGGCCATTCGGTTTTTGGGTTATGTAATGCAGCATATAAGGTCGTTGCAGGCGTGTCGGATACGAAAATATAACTAATTTACATGTGTTCTCAGTTTTTGAATTTTTACCTTATATTTAATATTTAGCTTCCTGTGTATTTATTGTGGCAATTTTAAAAAACTTTTTGCTTTAATGACGGTTTTAAATGTATACACTTGCAGTTATTTAACAATTATTCATCGATATTTTTTGAATGATTAGTAAAATAGATGCGTTTAAGTTGGTTTGAAGCTATATATCTTACGACTAAGATGAGCCTGCGACAGAGTCTTGTAAATGAACCGGGCCGGATATAGGCCAAGGAAATTTATATAATTTGAGCCTTCCATAAAAATTCAATGAACTGAATATAGAATTTTAAATTATTTTTTGAGCGATTTTTGGATTTTCAATGTAGCATTTACTAACCTTTTATTAACTATTTTTTATAGATAGGCATTTTCAAAACATTAAATAAAGTTCTCCATTTGTAGTAGCTAATGTGTTTTGTTAGAGCCTACATTATCATACATAATTGTGGCCCGAATTTATAATCGTATAATTACCAAGAGAGCACGGCCCGGCCCGGTACGGGCGGATGACATCGGCCCACTTACAACTGTGACCTGCGAAAGAACTGAATTTATTTTGTCAATATGTTTAATGTTGTATTCCTTACACTTAACTCATTTGCTCTTAATTATGCTTCCTAAACATTTCAACCCATTGAATTTACAAAGCGAGCATTTCAGGATAGATTATAGCATGGAATGGTCTGATGCCTGCAGTGGCGTCATTGAGGAGAAGAAAGGTTCAACCTAACCTCTCCAACACTCGCAGAAAAAACGTTAGACTAGGAATGTTTAATCACTTCGCTTAGAAATGCGGAGGTGGGTGTAGATATGAATCGGGTATTTTGACGAGAATGTTCATTTTGGTGCTGTTAATATTCAACAGGATTTCATTTTCAGAGTAAATCGGACAAACTCCAATGTTGTACTGGAATTGCTCGTTCACGTTATTTGGAGAGCAATCTTCGTCTGTCTGGGTGTAGGAATTTTACATGTTTTGAAAAGTACGGGTTGGATGCCAGAACGTTATAACTATGTTGGTGCTAGTTGATTTTAGCAAAGACATGGCGTCAATTTGATGCGAGTTTTACTAATGAAAGTTCGTAATTTTGCGACACTTGGCCAGGCGCAGGTCTAGATAGTTTCGAATGGGGGCGGTTTAAACCATTTTTCCTAGATGTATAAAACGAAAATTTATTTGCAAGTTATACACAATCTAATCATATTTTGCAAAAAGTGTAATGATTTATGAGGTTCTTCACAAAAACCCTTAGGCTTATATTTTTACACAGTAAAGTTAGTCTTTCCAGGACGACTTGTATTTATGAAAAAAAACAGAAAGTTTTTGAAAAAACACTAAAAAATGGTTTTATCACAATATTAACATAAAAAATTCGCAATTTCATATTCTGTAGTAGTGCTTTTATATTGTTTTTGAAATAAGGGGCGGTGGTCCCAACCCCTATTCCTAAAACCGCGCATGCCCTTGGCTATAACTTGAAAATTAGATTTAACTCTTTGATATTCAAGGTTGTTTGGAAAGTGGTGACTTAACTACATTTGTTTGAGTCATTCCTACAACGCGATCGTTAATGAGGCGGGTTGTTTAGAAAAAATGTTAATGTTAATTCGGGACGAAATGCAATTTGTTAGGATGCCATTGTGTGTTGAATAATATGAAAACTCTTCTTTTGAAATAAGTTTATTAAATCTCATTTCAATGAACTTTATTTTTTGGCCTTTAGGAATCCGTTTGAAATAATAATCTAATTTAATGCAACAATTGAACTTCAATCATTTAAAGTTAAATTGTGTTAATTTTATTTAGAAATCTAATTCGTTAATGGATGTCTGTTATCTTTCAAACGCCAATTAGCCATGCATTCTATTCAATGTTTTGTTCAGTTTAAACAAATCTAACTTTTGTTCTTCGCAATCTTAATTTTAACTCCCAACTTTTGTTTACTTCCCATTTCCTACCGTTTCATAGGAGTTCCCATTCTTCATTCCTTTCTATCATCGGCTTAATGGCCCTGCTAAAAGTTTTCCTCCATTATTAATCAACAATTTTGATTAGTTCCAGCGACTTGTCGTCTGCCTTCAGTAATTTATCTAACATATACAATAGCATTTTCTTTGAACACCAACCTCTGACAAACTACCCGCTTTTACGGGTTGCTTTCCACTTGCAAAAGCTATGTCTGTTTTATTTATTATCGGGTTCATACATTTCAGGGGATTGTATTAGGTTATAGAATTCTCTATGGTTGATTAAAATCAAAAATCAAAGCCTATTTTTAAGCCTAAGCATCAGGATTTATGAGACCTCCCATAGTATCCCATGGAAATAAGGTTAATTTTGTTTGATGCTGCGTGTTTGAATTTTTTATGTTTTTCATACAACAGAAGCATATTTTAACAAATCTATAAAAAAATTAGGTGTTAGATGAATATGCAGGTATGTTTACAGTTACAGTATCGAATAGAAAAATGGGGCGACGGATGATTTGAACCTAGAATATGTGGGAGAAAAATCCAGTCCTAGAAGAAGCCTGCTAGGCATTCTTAGCATTTGATGCACATAACATTGTTCAACATAATCCACTGTTTTATATTAATTAATATATATATATATGAAATATTTTGAAAGTCAAAATAATGTGTAATTAAATTGTTTCGTCGAGGTGAATGGCAAACAATTACTTTGAACTGCCTATTGCTTAAGTTTTCTTGCAAAGCCTCTACGATTTGATCATTAACAAAATTGTTGGGCTTTAACGTTTCTTTTTTAACATATTCAACATTTGAATTTTCAAAATTAAATTTCCTCAATCGAATTTGTTTTATCGGCCAATCAGCAAACACTGGTTCTTTCACATTGTATACTGTAAATAATTTATCAGAAGTATCGTGAGACCAATTACTTGCTCGAAATTTATATTTGAAATTTGTTTCACTTTGTAGAGTAGGTTAATTGTTTTCAACGTTTCGAATTTGACGGAAATTTTAAAAATCCAGAAAAACACATTAAAGACTTTATAAATGTGTAAAAAGTTTTTTTTTATAGAAATCACTCACCTTTATATTATTAGTTCAGTAATCTCAAGTAAGAGCAGTCAAGGTTCATTTCTGATCATATTTAGCGACCTTTTCTAAGATCATTCAACCAATTTAAATTCATTTAAATGTTTCCAATTGTATTGTTTTCTATTTTAAGAGTACTGAGAATAATCATAAAAATCAACAAATGAGTTTTTTTCAAAAATTACATGTTTTGTGTTTAATTAAGAAAAAACCGTTTCAAACCCTTATTCAAATTCTTATTTCATTTCGCAATCAATTATAGCATTTCGAAAAATACTTACGATTTTGATCCAACTTTGTAAATAAGGGAATTGCCTAAAACGCGAGATCTAAAAAATCGTTATTGGTTTAACTACTTTTAAAATACACGTTTTTCTATCGAAAGGAATAAATGTAAGTTACATGTTTTAGCCTCTTAGATCATTATAGCTGTTTTGTATTTCAGTAGTTACTTAAATACTTTCGTTTCTTTGTTTTAGCGCTTTTTCTCAATCCAATCAGTTAACTTCCTCCTACTCCATTCCTACTTTTATTTCTTCTCAATAATATAAACAAATCGCTTTTCTTTTAGTAATCCTTATGCTTTATAATTAACTTTTTATCGGAATCTATGATCCTATTGGAATTCAAAACAAGTTAATGATGCGAATGAGTGATTTCGTTTGATAACGTTTCAGGATCCTGCTGAATAATTTAAATATACAAAGACATCAATCGAATTTGAATATATTTTGAAGATCTGAAACACTTGAAAGAAAAGGTTCGGGAACATTCCCTCAATTGTTTGAAAATGATAACCAAATTTGTCGAAACATTCCCAATAAAATGTTTTTGAATTGTATATATATATATATATATATATATATATATATATATGTATATATATATGTATATATGTATATATATATGTATATATGTATATATGTATATATATGTGTATATATATATGTATATATGTATATGTATATATGTATGTATATATGTATATATATATGTATATATGTATATCAAATCCGTAACTAGCCCAGGTAATCTGGCATGTTGTCGCTAAAATTACTTGTTCCAATTGAAAAGCTTGGAGCAAGAGTATGTTAACTCACTTTTTTTAACTCACTTTTTAGCAATTTCGAGATATTAAGCTTTAAAGTTTCCAATTTGCCATCGCTTTGGGGTAATCTTTTTTGGCATTTTTATTTTTGAATATTACAGAGGAAAAGTAAAGCTGCTAGCTGAAGAACCCCGGTGCAAAAATAGATCTATAATAGAAACCCACTACTATGTGTCTAACTCAAAATCGTAAAAAATTGAGTTAACATACGCTTGCTCCAAGCCCTTCAAATAATAACAGCAATTTGGTAATGTTAATTTAAGCTCACTGTGCCCTATATTCTGAAATTGAAATTATATTTGTGTCTACAACATGTACATTTTATGAATGGGTAAGAACCATAGAAAAATATGATTTGTCCAAATAAAACATGAATTAAAAAAGCAATATGCAACAATATCAGATCACATCACCAAGCTAATAAGCTAACTTATTATTCACTTTGGGGACATGGGGTTCATTCTCTATTTGAAAATACAGGCATTGGCGACTTGGTATGGCATCGAAAACTCAGTATTAGTGAATCTGCAGTGGTTACCATCGATACTTTTGCATGTTATTAGAGGAATGGAATAATAGAGATTATACAAATTTTAATACTAGTTGAGAGACCTATGATTAATTTAATTTCCAGGAGTTTATAAAGAAGATTTTGGATGTATCGCTTTTGCAATTATGATTTATGTATAAAATGCATGTGAAAAATCAAATTTACAACGACTTGGAAAATTTAAATGTTAACAAATTTAGATTTGGAGTCATGAATTAAATCCTACTCTAAACTCAATAAAACCTGTTTTTCTCAAATCCTTCGTCTGCATCTGAACGACTTTTACTACGTGGCAGTTTTACAATAAATTTATAAAGTTCATTCATTGTTAGTTTTAATTATTTTTCTTTTTTTCAAGACTGAACGCTTTGTAAAATGAGTTTTCTTTCACTCAAGTCAAGAAATGTTATAATTTTATTGCTCAGCTACGTGCAACATTGATTTCAGAAATTTGCGCTTAATTAAAACTATGCGTCTAAATGGATTTAAGGTATAGCATAAAACCTGATGAAATATATTGACAGCGCCTTTCGCAGCAAGTCTAGTAGGGCAATTCAGGTTAGGAGAAATTCTACCTCGTACATGCTACTAAAATTTTGCATCATGTTATTTAGAGATGAATTAGCTTAAACGAGATGCGCCATCTATAGATTCGTTTCGAAATTGAAAGCGTAATTACAAAGGATGTGTATAAGAGACTATTTCCAAGGTTATTGCAAGTTCTACATTTCCGTTTAATTACGATTTGGTTGTAATAACTTGATAAGATGCAGATTTAGACATTATTTTCTGGTAAGGTTAATTATGCAAAAGTGCTTTTCTATAAATTTCCACATAATCAGGAAAGTTGATAAATTATATAGGAAAGTACTATCTAATATTTGAAATATATAGTTTCAAAAAATACTTCATATTTCTTATAATGCAGCATTCCTTTAACATAAGTTGGAAATTTGTACAAAAAATGTATGAAAACATTCACGATTTTTCGCTGAAAATTTCAATTTCTTAAAAAAGTTTGAAATTCTTGCCATTCCTAGTGTTCAGATATTAAAGTGCGGCGAGTTGGAAGTTGTCGCCCGGGCGGGTTTGCGCAGGGAATTATGTAGGAAAATGAAAGAGGAGACCACTTTTTAACCAGTAGTGCCTACACATTTTGGAAAACTTTATTAGTTTGAGAGTTATGCGCGTTGTTTTTGATGAATTCAAACAATTTGAGTTCTATAAGCATGCCACAAACTGAACATTTGTACAGCTTCTCACAACTTTAGACATTGTGACTTTAATTTCCTGTATCGCAAAATGCAAATTTATTTAAGGGAAAGAATACGTCTTTAGAAAAGATTGTCGATTTCTGATTAGCAATTATGGGGAACATTTTGTGTTAGTTACTAAGATGTATTTTCAAACTACTTAATGGTAAATGTACTTCCAAAAATTAAGGCCTGAAACTTATTTATAAAGAATAAGCAATTAGAGTTCTCAGGAAGTATCGTGATTTTAGAGGTCCTCAATTATAACTTAGAGAGTGGAGTGAACTATTTGTACCCTACTAGTAATGTTTGCATTCATCGTCTATTTCGAAAATATTATGTATAGCATAGTGTTCCTCAAAGTATGAATAAAATAGTTATTTAAACAAAGCTCGAGTTTTAATGAACTTACAAATCTCGAAATGGAAATCCTTCATAGTTGACCTCGGAAGAAGATCCACATGTTAGTATTAAAAAAATACCAGTTACATTAATTTCCTATTTGTTCATCATCACTCGAATTTAGTTTATCATTCGATAAAGAACTATGTAAGTGGTGTCTACAACGTTGTTGTCCCCCATTCTCCTTTCCCCAACTACGATAGGGGTTTGCATAAATATCAAACAAATATTCATTTTATATTTTACCCAAAAAATTAGGCTATCTATGCTTGTTGAAATGTTCTAGATTCGCGTGTTATCCTTATCATTGGGCTGAGATTTTAAAACAAGACCGCTCCGAGCCTTAATTTTGTAAAAAATATATGAAAAACATTTTAGAATTCAAATAATTCAGTTGTCTTTATAAACGATTAGAAAGGTTTGTGTGAAAAATAACAAATTTAAAATGAATTTGTATAACTACATGTAATTCAATGGCTTCTGAATTTATCAGATTGAAACTGATTCGAATCGGATTCGACCATTTTTCCAACTATGTTTGTTCTATTTATGAAATTGTTCGTTATTAGACATATTTGTGGAGACACCAGAATCCGTTTAAAATAGACTATTCATTTAATTAGTTTTAATCATTCTTAAAAATAGGTTATATTGGCTAGAATGTCTCCATTGTTCATTTCTTAAAGTGCATTGCCGTGGTGTGTAATGGAAGATTACTTCCTTACGCCCATAGTCCGATATAATAGTGGTTTAATTACTGAATAAGCAATTTTAAACCGTGTAGTTATTGTTAAAACATCACATTTTTATGTGGCCTTCCAGTAAAAATGGTAGGAAAGCTTTCAGTAGAATTAAGAATAAAATTAGCATCTTCGATCATTTAGCACTAAATCTCGTACTAAATCACTGACATTATAGGTTTTGTCGAGTTGGGAATATATTGTTTTTCTTTAACTCAACTAAATTTTCAAATTTCGCGGCATTCTGTTTTAAATGCGCATGAGCAAATGTGTATGATACGTACTTTGAATATAAATGTATGTATAACAATGTCCACTAACTATATTGATTTTAGAAAACTATAATTACTTCAGCAATTATTTTGTTTATTTTCAAAAGAATGTAGGCTTAAATGTCGTAGTTGGTAGGTAAACATGTAATCCAGGTATGGTTGCTCAATAACTATGACTATTATATTTAGTGCAAATTATGGTATGAAATAGATTGAGTGCTAAGTCGACTATATCAGCACACATGTCGAATTCTCCCATTATATAACTCAACTAAAGTTTCCTTGGGCTAACACTATGCAACCTGGCTTTTTTAGACTTCTTATGCCTGGCTGACTGGAATGAATTATATTAAAAGAAACTGCACAAACATTCTGCGTGTCAGCATTAACAATTTAGAATATTCAGAAATATAGTTTTTTTGCTTATTTTACTTGCTTTTTTCACACTAACAAAATAGGAAGATTGTAACATTGTTGAAAAACAATAGCATATTTAAAATGACCGCAATCTCGTTTAAAAAAATTTATTTGAGAGTTGTGGCCCCGATATAATTTAGAAAAAGTTGCCAAGTCTCATTAAAAAAAAGCTTAATGGGGGAGGGGGAAGTCCTCTCCATCCTCTGGTAGAATAGAGTTAAGATTCTTTAGGGCTTGGTAAATGAAATAACATGGAGTTTTCTGTTTCTAAATTGGTGTAGACCAAATATTTTTATTCATGTCATTTGATTTTATTCACTTTTGGAGTTTTTTTTGTCGTAGCTTTTTTCATATTTTCAAACAATTTTATTTATCATTGAGAAAATGACATGATTATTGAAAGATGTAGTCCAAAAACTATAGTCTAAAACATCTTAAACGCGTTGAACTTGTTGAACTAGTGCGTTAAAAAGAAGGAATTCGGCTCTCATTTCCTCTCGAATACAATTAATTAATCCGTTATGGAAATTTTTAGCGGGCTTATGATACTTTACGAATGCATACGAATTAGTTTTTCTTTATATAATACAATAAGTGACAACATGTTTGATTATTTGGTGAACACGATAGAAAACTTATTAGGAGATACAGATATTTCACTAACTAAATTATCAAAAGGTATTTGAACAGTTGGAATATTCGCGAATAGTTCAGTCCGAATATTCGAATACTTTGTTCGCCTGATGTCCAACACTAATAACAAGCCCAAATACAAGAGTATAATTCGAAATTAACACAAACTGGGCATTGGATAATACTTTGTAAATTAATTTTTGTTAGTTTGCTTTATGCGTATATTTATAAAAACTAATGTTACTTTTTCAAGATAACGAAATGAAAGCCTTTACCATCGTATACTTATTTATTTCTTTGAAATTTTTTATTGTTTCCGTTCATGACGACCAGTCAAATTAAATTTTATTAAATGCGATTTATCAAACTGATAAATCATCATCCAAAGAAATGTTATTCTTTTATCACATTTTGAGTTTAGCAATATAGCCCGATCGATCAATGTCTTGAAAATTGGAACAAGCTATATTTCAAGAAATATATGCTAAATATTTACAATATGACTAAACAAAACAAAGACAAAAACAACAAAAACAAAAAACAAAACAAAACAAAAAGTTATTTACAGACGTGTTTCAGTTTACCCAGTTTTGCCATGCATTTAGTCGTTTTGATGAACCTATTTTAAACTGATGGGCAAGTAGGTTCTCTTTTTGAAATCTTTTGAAAGATTTAATGTTTGGGGCTTTTTTGATGTTTATATCAAGACTGTTCCATAATTTCGTCACAGTTACTGCAAAAGATGTATTCAATTTCTAATATCTTGTTGTAATTCCTCTCTGAATTCCCCCAGTTTTAGAGCGTAAATTGTAAGTAATTACTTCACTTAAGAAACTCGTAGATATTGATGGACTATTTATATGTTTGTAGAGTATTTCCAAGCTAGCTTGCATTATGTAGTATCTTGGAGAGAGCATTTGCAGTTGTTGTAGCTTGCTACCAGTATCCTGTTTACAAATTTGAAATAGAGTAGTTAGTGCCCAGTTGAATACAGTATTTATTCGCTCTTGATGTTCTACACTAATACAGTTTAGGAGTGTACATGCATACATGAATTGACTGAATACAAAGGAGTATAGAAGTTGTTTATTTTGTGATATCATCCTAATTTCCCTTAAGTAATGGACACCTGCTGCCATGTTTCTAACCTTGGACTTTATGAATTTTGTCTATGAAAAATTAGAATCGATCTCCACTCCAAGATACTTTACAAATTTGGATTGTACAATTGGTGTGCTGTAGTTATCAACTGTTAACGAGAGATTTTTTGTTATTTGTATTTGTTCATTTGGAGCAAAGATTATGAATTGTCTTTTTATTGTTCATAGTTAGTTTATTTTGAGAAAAATATTTTTTAATTAACCTGATGTTAGATTCTAATTGTCTTGTAGCAATTAATGCACTTTTATGTCTACTAACAAGACATGTATCATCAGCATATTGGTATATATTGCAGGATACACTTTTTACAATGTCATTAATGTATAGTGTGAAGAGAATTGGCCCTAGCACACTACCCTGTGGGACACCCTTATTTGTATATTCATAAGTTGAATATATATTTCCCAGACGCACTCGTTGCTTTCTATTTGATATAAAGCTGCAAATCATATTTCGGGCGCTAATGTCAAAACCATAACATTGAAGCTTTCTGTCTAGAATATTAATATTCAGGCTATCAAACGCCTTGCTCAGGTCCAATAGAGCTATGGAAGAACATACATTTCTATTTAATGCTAATCTTGTAGTCTCTGTAATTGAAAGTAAGGCATCGGTTGTGCTGAATCCGTTTCTAAATCCGAATTGGCTATCTGCAAGTATGCTATTTTGTGTAATGTAAGCATTTATTTGCTTACTCAATAACTTTTCAAATACTTTGGAAAAGGGATTTGTGATGGTTATTGGTCGATAATTTTCACCTAATAGAGGATCTCCTGATTTAAAAATGGGGGTTATTTCTGCTACTTTTAGTGGTGAAGGATAACTGTTCGTCTTTATGGCGTAATTAAAGATAAATTGTAGTGCTTCCCCATACTGTTTAGCATATCTCTTGATTATGAAAATAGGTATCCCTGTACTCCCACATGATTTGCTGCTATCTAATTTAGAAATGATCTTGAACATATCGTATCTGCTGATGTAACTAAATGAGAAACAGTTTTTATTTCTGAGTGTAAATTCTTGAGTGATCTCCTGTCCATTATAAGTGCCCAGGTTTTTAAAAATTGCATTTAAGTGGTTTGCAATTTGCTGGACATTTGTGGAAGTATTATTGCCAATCTTAAGCCTTTCAATATTGCAACTTATGCCCTTGCCCTTACTTAAAGTTTTATTTATGTGTCTCCACTTGTCTTTATAGCTACTGATCTTTTCAAAAACAGCTTTATTTGATTTATGCGTACTGGACGCAATTTCAGTTTCAAGTTCTTTATTGAGATCTTGGTACTCTTGAATAGTAATTGAGGGAGTTGCAGAGTTCAAGTCTTCCCATGCTGCCTTCTTTTTCTTTTCTAATGCTATTGCTCTGGAACTTCTACATTTAACTTTTCTGCAGGAAGCCACGTATTTTGTTTTATATGGTGCGCATTTATTTAGACAATAATTAAACTGTTTTAAAAAGAAATGCATCATGCTATCTGCACTATTCATGATGTAGACGCGGTCCCAGGGATGGTTTTATATGTAGATACACAAATGGTGATCGGAGAATGAGTTAAACATGTACGATCCGAAAAAGGTGACATTTCTGGGCCATCAGACGAGTTTGTTATAAAGTAATCTATTAGAGATTTATGTCGTGTAGGCGTAGTTGCATTGATTATGTTTAAGTCCAGTGAGTCACAAAGGCTGTCAATAATAGAGGCTTCTCTTTCATCTAAGAAATTTATATTAAAATCACCTAAAGCATAAATTACTTTGTTGTACTCTAAAGCCTTTTCTATCTCCGCTTTTTTAAAGTTAATAAATTCCTTGCCAAGCTGCTTTCTTGGTGAGTAAGTAACATTCACCAATCCGTTTTCTCTGCAATTTTGTCCTGAGTTTACCTCTATCCACATTGTTTCAAAATGTGGATGGGACTCTTCCAAGCTTAAACATCTAGTTGGAGACATTCTCTTGGGTACTATTACCATCAGTCCACCACCCCGAGAAGCCCTGTTTTTGCAGAAAATTTCAAATTTCTCTTTCTTGAAGTTATACATATCGTCAGGGGCATTGCTCAGCCAGGTTTCGGTAATCGTCCATATTGTATTTTCATCTAATTGATTGAACATTACTCTGAAGGCATTTCTGTGAGCAGACAAACTTCTAGCATTTATGTAAGCAAATTTCATATTTTGTTTGAAGTTTTGAATAATAGAGTGCAAGTCATAACTAACATATATGTGGGGTCCAGGGTTTGGGTGAATGTTCCCCGAGAGTAAAAGTAAATTTAAAAGAGTATGAAGTGCAATCAAAACATATGCATGACAACAAAGGGTTAGCACTGTACAGAGTTTTATATTTTTTACATAATTTCTCCTATGCGCATATCTAGTTTGACCATGATTACATATATGTGGGTAATGCGCCGAATAATCTTTTGCCTGCAACATTAATATTAATACAATAACTAGAACAAAAATTAACCTGTCCATCTTTTTTAGAACAAGGTGATTAGTCTTTATATTCGTACTGATGCTTTCAGTTTCCATGTTATCTCGAGAGTTCTGCTATTAATGACTTAACTGAGCTATCAATTAATGTTTTTAGGAGTGACTTAATTTCATTTGAGTTTGAAATAGCTTCTGATCGCACTATTTCACTATAAGATGTGTTGTGTGGACGTCTAGTTCTATATGTTGGGACGCTTGGTACATTAGTATTAGACTGTGGATATCTTCTATTTTGAAAGTTTGATACATCTTTCTGATAGTGACCAAAGAATGACTTTATCTGAACCACAATTTTTGCTACTCCGAAATTTGACAGATGTATATTATCCTTTGCTAGCATTTTTCCATTAATTAACTTTGGTGCAGTTAAGAAGTGTCTAAAAGTTTCGATTTTTTCAATTGATATATGTTCAGTTTGCATTTTTCCAATAATCTGATTGAATTTCACTATTTTACTATTAACACAGAGTTTATCTTCAACTAGAATTGGTGTTACTTCCATTAGTATAATCTTCTTTGGAGAGAATTTAGATTTAACAATCTCTATTAGTTCTGATAAATCATTTTGGAATTCTGATTCTTCCAGTCCATCTATTGCATCTATAATGCCAGTATTTAAGATAATTGTGTTCACATTCTTTTTAGGGTATTTACCACAGATATCTACCAGGTCTTTTGTATTTTTCCCTTTATAGGAGTGTAAAGCACACTTTTCATTTCTAATTAGCTTCTCAGCACGAACACGCTTTAGGATAGAATTTCCAATGGCCAAAATTGTTGTGTTTTCATGTATCTCTTTAGCACATGATTTTTCGAAAACTGGTGACGCTTGAACTAAATCTTTAGTTGTTTCACTCATGTTGTTGTCAGAAACCGAATTTGGTATTGGTGAGCATACAATCTGATTTGAATTCAAATTTTTCGCGCTTAGTTTAAATAATTCTAACAGAGCCTTTGCAGCAAGATTTTTATCAAGCTTTTGGAACATTTGATGCAAAGAAGTCTTAGATTTTGAATAAAGTAGGTTAGATACTTCATCATAATCATCAATACCTGCAAAAATTTCTTGATGGAGATAATCAAAAAGTTGACCATCAGTGGACTGTCCCATCATAATAATAATAATAATAATAATAAATTTGATGATTAGTCAAAACTAAGATCAAATTATGATTATTGATTAAAAAACAATTTAAGTTTAATCATCACATTATCTTTGTAAATGCAAATAAAAAGATACATAAAATGGCTACTTGTTGTCTACTTATACCACCTCAGAAATTTAGGGACAGATTATCACATTCAGCTATTGCATGCATTTTGCTCATCGCAACTACATTATTGTTCATTTTTATTTATTAATTTTAATACAAAAAGCCGCTATTTATTATCAAAAACTTTTAATTGGTCATTAATAACATTAAATTTTGCACGTAAGCATGATCATGTTAGTAAATACAGACGAAAGTATAATATATTATCCCCGCTATATCAAGTAAAATTCCATTTTATTTAAATATAAATATGTCAATCAATTTCTTTTCTAGATAATTACTTAAAAGTAAATCCTCGATCACATAAGTGTATTTGTAGCAGTGTTTCCTATCCTAGTTTTCATCGAGCAGCCTCTTATATTTGGAATGATTTCGATAATGAAACTAAAGAAAAGAAAAATTAGAAAAAATTTAGAAAAAAATTAAAAATCGTACTTTTACATCGACAAAATACAATCGGAGACACAAACATGCTAAACACATTTACTGATTTTTTACACTGAGCTCACCACACATATAGACACACACACACAAATTTATTATTATTATGTATTTCATATTTAGTTTGTAGATTAATTGTAACTTTTTAGCAAATATTATTATTATTATTATTATTATTATTATTATTATTAT
>CABFPE010000077.1:1567781-1584406 GCA_900660155.1 Hofstenia miamia
TATATATATATATATATATGGTTGTGACCCCAAGCTGAAAAATTTTAAAATACTAATAAGGCATCGTGAAACTGAAATCGCAGAAGCAATATGTATAAAATCAACTAAGAAAACATTATTAAATAAACAAAGACATCCAACAAATCTAAATGTATTTTGAAGATCTGAATTTCTGAAAGAAAAAGTTCAGAAATATTTCTCCAAATGCTTTAAAATGACAACAATGTTTGTTGCAATAAAACATTATTGAAAATGTTCAAAGTTTTAAGATTATAACCAGTACACACACACATATATATATATATATATATAAAATATATAAAATATGTATATATATAAAAATATATATATACTGTATCATATGTATACTATATATCATTTTGTATACCAAGTGCGGAGCCTTCCAAAACATAGCATAAAATAACTATCACATATATTGCATATGTGCTTTTCAAATAATTTTCTAAAAATTGAGGCTTATATGAAAAATTTAAGATGTCAATTTTTAGCCAAAACTAATATATTTGGAATGAATTTTCATATGATACTCAAGACATTATTTATTCACGTACTCTCTAGCAACATTGCCCAAAATATTTGTCGAAATATTTTTGTCTAAATATGCTAGGATCTCAATTCGGCATAAAATAATTGAATAGTATCTTATGCATTTTTCGTTTTGATCTCATGACTACATAAGAGTGCTTAGAATATAGATTTCTATCACCTGATGTTTTCTGATTTTGGCAATATTATCAGGAAAATGTATTAGAATAACTAAAGGTGACATTTCTTTGCAGTAGAGATTTTCGACAAGAAAATTATTTGAAAGGATTTCTAAATTCTAATTAATAGTGCACTTATCTGGTTACTCAAGATCTAATAAGTGACGTTTGCATTAAAAAGATTTGAAATCAATTTCTAAATGTGATTTATTGTAAACTTATTAAGTGAACTATATTAACGGATGGTAAATTCCGAGGCAAAATTTCACATCAAGGAAAACACATAAATTGCACCATTAATTTAGCGAATTCTATTTGAGCTGCAATTTATTAGCTGTGAAAATTTATAGCATTGTTAAAGATAAAACAAAGAAAAAAGTGAATTTTTTAAATTGAAACTTGTAGACGTGATTTAGTGGGTTTTAAAAATCAATCTTTCTCAATATTTTTTAGTGAAGATTGAAAATATAGTAAAAAATATGTCGTAAATTTCAAATCAAACTATTGCATGCCTTGTTCTTTGTCATTAATTTAAGTAAACGCAATCTAATGCTAATTTTTATAGAGTAAATATTATTTAGAAACTTTAAAATGAATCAATTTTAGACTAAGAAACACAGAACAGAAATACCGAACTAATTAGCATTATTTTTCGTGAATTAACTAATGAATTAGTTCATAAATAATAACAACATTAATTGCAACAAGCTATAAATCAACAAAAACAAAAAAAAAAAAAAAAACAAAACAAAACAAAAAGTTATTTACAGAGGTGTTTCAGTTTACCCAGTTTTGCCATGCATTTAATCGTTTTGATGAACCTATTTTAAACTGATGGGCAAGTAGGTTCTCTTTTAGCAATCTTTTGAAAGATTTAATGTTCGGGGCATTTTTGATGTTTTTATCAAGACTGTTCCATAATTTCGTCACAGTTACTGCAAAAGAAGTATTGAATTTTTTACATTTTATTTTCTCATTATTTATGCAAGTTTTAGAGCGTAAATTGTAAGTAATTACTTCACTTAAGAAACTCGTAGATATTGATGGACTATTTATATGTTTGTAGAGTATTTCCAAGCTAGCTTGCATTATGTAGTATCTTGGAGAGAGCATTTGCAGTTGTTGTAGCTTGCTACCAGTATCCTGTTTACAAATTTGAAATAGAGTAGTTAGTGCCCAGTTGAATACAGTATTTATTCGCTCTTGATGTTCTACACTAATACAGTTTAGGAGTGTACATGCATACATGAATTGACTGAATACAAAGGAGTATAGAAGTTGTTTATTTTGTGATATCATCCTAATTTCCCTTAAGTAATGGACACCTGCTGCCATGTTTCTAACCTTGGTCTTTATGAATTTTGTGTATGAAAAATTAGAATCGATCTCCACTCCAAGATACTTTACAAATTTGGATTGTACAATTGGTGTGCTGTAGTTATCAACTGTTAACGAGAGATTTTTTGTTATTTGTATTTGTTCATTTGGAGCAAAGATTATGAATTGTGTCTTTTTATTGTTCATAGTTAGTTTATTTTGAGAAAAATATTTTTTAATTAACCTGATGTTAGATTCTAATTGTCTTGTAGCGATTAATGCACTTTTATGTCTACTAACAAGACATGTATCATCAGCATATTGGTATATATTGCAGGATACACTTTTTACAATGTCATTAATGTATAGTGTGAAGAGAATTGGCCCTAGCACACTACCCTGTGGGACACCCTTATTTGTATATTCATAAGTTGAATATATATTTCCCAGACGCACTCGTTGCTTTCTATTTGATATAAAGCTGCAAATCATATTTCGGGCGCTAATGTCAAAACCATAACATTGAAGCTTTCTGTCTAGAATATCAATATTCAGGCTATCAAACGCCTTGCTCAGGTCCAATAGAGCTATGGAAGAACATACATTTCTATTTAATGCTAATCTTGTAGTCTCTGTAATTGAAAGTAAGGCATCTGTTGTGCTGAATCCGTTTCTAAATCCGAATTGGCTATCTGCAAGTATGCTATTTTGTGTAATGTAAGCATTTATTTGCTTACTCAATAACTTTTCAAATACTTTGGAAAAGGGATTTGTGATGGTTATTGGTCGATAATTTTCACCTAATAGAGGATCTCCTGATTTAAAAATGGGGGTTATTTCTGCTACTTTTAGTGGTGAAGGATAACTGTTCGTCTTTATGGCGTAATTAAAGATAAATTGTAGTGCTTCCACATACTGTTTAGCATATCTCTTGATTATGAAAATAGGTATCCCTGTACTCCCACATGATTTGCTGCTATCTAATTTAGAAATGATCTTGAACAAATCGTATCTGCTGATGTAACTAAATGAGAAACAGCTTTTATTTCTGAGTGTAAATTCTTGAGTGATCTCCTGTCCATTATAAGTGCCCAGGTTTTTAAAAATTGCATTTAAGTGGTTTGCAATTTGCTGGACATTTGTGGAAGTATTATTGCCAATCTTAAGCCTTTCAATATTGCAACTTATGCCCTTGCCCTTACTTAAAGTTTTATTTATGTGTCTCCACTTGTCTTTATAGCTACTGATCTTTTCAAAAACAGCTTTATTTGATTTATGCGTACTGGACGCAATTTCAGTTTCAAGTTCTTTATTGAGATCTTGGTACTCTTGAATAGTAATTGAGGGAGTTGCAGAGTTCAAGTCTTCCCATGCTGCCTTCTTTTTCTTTTCTAATGCTATTGCTCTGGAACTTCTACATTTAACTTTTCTGCAGGAAGCCACGTATTTTGTTTTATATGGTGCGCATTTATTTAGACAATAATTAAACTGTTTTAAAAAGAAATGCATCATGCTATCTGCACTATTCATGATGTAGATGCGGTCCCAGGGAATGTTTTGCAGTTCCTGTATGAACGTCTCCTCACAAAAAGACGAAAAATCTCTATACCTAATCTTTTTGCGATCAGTATTTGACATGAGATGGTTGGATATGTAGATACACAAATGGTGATCGGAGAATGAGTTAAACATGTACGATGCGAAAAAAAGGTGACATTTCTGGGCCATCAGACGAGTTTGTTATAAAGTAATCTATTAGAGATTTATGTCGTGTAGGCGTAGTTGCATTGATTATTTTTAAGTCCAGTGAGTCACAAAGGCTGTCAATAATAGAGGCTTCTCTTTCATCTAAGTAATTTATATTAAAATCACCTAAAGCATAAATTACTTTGTTGTACTCTAAAGCCTTTTCTATCTCCGCTTTTTTAAAGTTAATAAATTCCTTGCCAAACTGCTTTCTTGGTGAGTAAGTAACATTCACCAATCCGTTTTCTCTGCAATTTTGTCCTGAGTTTACCTCTATCCACATTGTTTCAAAATGTGGATGGGACTCTTCCAAGCTTAAACATCTAGTTGGAGACATTCTCTTGGGTACTATTACCATCAGTCCACCACCCCGAGAAGCCCTGTTTTTGCAGAAAATTTCAAATTTCTCTTTCTTGAAGTTATACATATCGTCAGGGGCATTGCTCAGCCAGGTTTCCGTAATCGTCCATATTGTATTTTCATCTAATTGATTGAACATTTCTCTGAAGGCATTTCTGTGAGCAGACAAACTTCTAGCATTTATGTAAGCAAATTTCATATTTTGTTTGAAGTTTTGAATAATAGAATGCAAGTCATAACTATCATATATGTGGGGTCCAGGGTTTGGGTGAATGTTCCCCGAGAGTAAAAGTAAATTTAAAAGAGTATGAAGTGCAATCAAAACATATGCATGACAACAAAGGGTTAGCACTGTACAGAGTTTTATATTTTTTACATAATTTCTCCTATGCGCATATCTAGTTTGACCATGATTACATATATGTGGGTAATGCGCCGAATAATCTTTTGCCTGCAACATTAATATTAATACAATAACTAGAACGAAAATTAACCTGTCCATCTTCTTTAGAACAGGGTGATAAGTCTTTATATTTGTACTGATGCTTTCAGTTTCCATGTTATCTCGAGAGTTCTGCTATTAATGACTTAACTGAGCTATCAATTAATGTCCTTAGGAGTGACTTAATTTCATTTGAGTTTGAAATAGCTTCTGATCGCACTATTTCACTATAAGATGTGTTGTGTGGACGTCTAGTTCTATATATTGGGACGCTTGGTACATTAGTATTAGACTGTGGATATCTTCTATTTTGAAAGTTTGATACATCTTTCTGGTAGTGACCAAAGAATGACTTTATCTGAACCACAATTTTTGCTACTCCGAAATTTGACAGATGTATATTATCCTTTGCTAGCATTTTTCCATTAATTAACTTTGGTGCAGTTAAGAAGTGTCTAAAAGTTTCGATTTTTTCAATTGACATATGTTCAGTTTGCATTTTTCCAATAATCTGATTGAATTTCACTATTTTACTATTAACACAGAGTTTATCTTCAACTAGAATTGGTGTTACTTCCATTAGTATAATCTTCTTTGGAGAGAATTTAGATTTAACAATCTCTATTAGTTCTGATAAATCATTTTGGAATTCTGATTCTTCCAGTCCATCTATTGCATCTATAATGCCAGTATTTAAGATAATTGTGTTCACATTCTTTTTAGGGTATTTACCACAGATATCTACCAGGTCTTTTGTATTTTTTCCTTTATAGGAGTGTAAAGCACACTTTTCATTTCTAATTAGCTTCTCAGCACGAACACGCTTTAGGATAGAATTTCCAATGGCCAAAATTGTTGTGTTTTCATGTATCTCTTTAGCACATGATTTTTCGAAAACTGGTGACGCTTGAACTAAATCTTTAGTTGTTTCACTCATGTTGTTGTCAGAAACCGAATTTGGTATTGGTGAGCATACAATCTGATTTGAATTCAAATTTTTCGCGCTTAGTTTAAATAATTCTAACAGAGCCTTTGCAGCAAGATTTTTATCAAGCTTTTGGAACATTTGATGCAAAGAAGTCTTAGATTTTGAATAAAGTAGGTTAGATACTTCATCATAATCATCAATACCTGCAAAAATTTCTTGATGGAGATAATCAAAAAGTTGACCATCAGTGGACTGTCCCATCATAATAATAATAATAATAATAATAATAATAATAATAATAATAATAATAATAATAATAATAATAATAATAATAATTATACATTTACAAAGATTTGAATTTAGAAAAATTAAATTAAAAAATTTTTGGATATCATTCTAGCACTTAGTAAGTTAGTAAATATTAAAATTCTATTGATTTTGAATTCATTTGTGTACTGTTTTAAAACACCATAGGCCTTAGTGTACATATAGAATAATAGCAGCTCATTAATCATCTGTAATCACTAACAATACTCGTAATGCGTTTCCCATTAGTTGACACAAAAACGCGTTAGTTCACATAATAGTTAACGCTGTCTTAGAATACTTTCATAAATAGAGTTGTGTAGGTAATAACTCTGACTTGATGACGTCATATTTGAAACATTCAAGTGAAATTAGGAAATGAAATGTGTATCTTCATTTTCTACCATATCAGATTCTTTGATTAGGTACTAGTTTAATAGAAACTCTAAGGAAGTAAGATGATTACATCATATCCTTATTTTTACAAATACAGATTTTATTAATAATTTCTTTCTGCTATGATCATAGAATTGTCGAAGTTGCTGGGAAACTTTCGCTTGTCCGCCAGGTGATAAATGTATACAGGAAGCCATCGATTTAAGATTTCATTTTGCCTGTCAGCACCGGCAACTTGATACAATTTCAATAATTATTTCACATTTGCATTTTTCTTCCCTGAATTCAATTGATTTTCCAGACCCTTCGGCAAAGTAGGTTATTAAACGATAGCTAACCATAATCAAAACTTTAATTTCCTATAATGTATGAGCTTTCCTTATTTTTTTCAATTTTCGTATTTTTATCTATTTAATCCTAGTCAAATCTTGCATCAACCATTAAAATTTGGTTACCAATTTTTTTCAAACGTTTATGCAAGATTTAAATTACATTTTAGACTTTTTTGGGTAATTTGGAAGTAGATTGATAGTTATTTAAAAAGATCACTTTCCAGTATTGAAGAACTACTCATATCACTCAACAGGTGCGTTGTGCACCGAAAAAATGGTGGAGGGGCTTAAAAAATTTATAATTATTAATTAATAAACATTTTTTTGGATGCAAAAAACGAGTTTTTAGTTCCCATTTTCCACTCTAGCAAGTTTAAATCAAAACTGTATACTGAGAGATTTTTAATTTCGGTTCTTTCAAAGGCCATAGTTTGGTTAGCTAACCCTACAAATCTTTACACACATTCAAAGTTTTCTTTCCCTGATGCTTAGAAAATTCTTTATAACAATATTTTTTAAAAACTTTTTCTTACTGCGAATAAATTTTTTGAATTTTATGCGTTTTCCGACTGTGGATTGATGGTGTTGTGGTTAATAGATCTAATAATCCCCGGTGAGGAATCATTGACATTGTCGGATTAGTTAAGATATTTTTATGATTTGCTTATTGATTATAATCCATTAAATCAATTATCTCCGAGAAGTTGATGACATGGACTATCGAAACAAACAGTTAAATGCCTCCCTGGGCTAAATTTATCGAATTTTGTTAGACGATCTTTCTTTCATTTCAACTCTTGTTTGTTAATTATGTCATATGCTATTAGTCACAAAAGTATTTTCTTTAAAATTATAAACATCTATTGTCATATCAAATCATTTTAATTTAAAATCGTTTATCATCTATTAGAGAGTAACAATAGAATCCTTTGCAAGAGTTTCTTATTTTTTCTTTTGGACTAAAAAGTTCAGTGAATTTTTTGATCAGACATTTAGTTTCCATTATAGATCCCCCAATTTGGGACTCATTAATAAAATCAAAATCATTATGGTTGCAGGTTGCTATGATAAAATTTAACAAGAAATTATATTTAGTTCAGTATTTTGGCTCTCAGAATTCCCACAAATTGTGATATTTAAATTTTACTGAAATCCTGTTACATTAGCTGGTTTTGATAAAAAACTTTTTCAAAATATGTATTCACAATGAAAACATTAATGGTGGACAAAATAATTGAATTTTGTTCTGAATTGCCATTACTTATCGATATCGGTTTTAATACGCAGGCTTAAACATAATCAGGGATGCTATCAGCAAAGCTGAATACAGCGCTTAATTCAGCTAACCACTCATTTTGCTTTCAGAGCTGCACGTGTTTAATCGTGATAAATTTCTTGAACACACATCATTGTTCGCTAACTTGACTAATAAAATAATGTTTTATTATAATATTTTCAGGTCAGATTTGAAAAATGCCTTCTAATCAAAGATATTTTGATGCTGTTACTGGCAACAAAATGAAGTGCAAGCATTGCCAGGATACTGTGAAATATGTGAATTCGCACCTTCACTCAACTATCTTGCCAAATCATATTCTTACAAAGCACCCAGATATCCTTACACTTGGCCAAAAAGCAAAAGGTACCAAAAATTTCTGACTTCTTCACTGCAAATAAAAGTACCTTACCAAACCTACCAATGTTGGATCGCCGAGCTATTGCAGCGGGTTGCTCAAAACACGTGCTACCATTTGATTTAGTTGAAGACAAAATCTTTCAATGGGCGTATGATTGTAAAACAAAAAACAGAGAAAAAATATCATCAAGAGTTTCTGGCTCGTGATTGGAGAGAAAAAAATACAAAAGGACTTGAGAGGATGATTCGCCACAGTACTTCTGGACGGATGGAAGAATCCTTTAAATGGGTAAAGCCACATGTGCTATATCATATCCACTGGAGGAAACCAGATTTATTATCTGAAAAGCGTTTTGGTTAATGACAAAACAGCGTCAATCTTTTTGCTATCTTGAAAAATGTTATTCAAAACCTGATTAGTGGTGGCACTAAGGTTATTGCAGTTGTTGGAGATAATGCTCCTTCAATCCAGACTTCTTTCAAATTAATGAGTACCAAATTTCCGTTAATTCTTTATTCAGGCTGTGTGGCACATATCCTTAATCTATTGATGGGTGATGTTTTCAAACACGTGGAATCTGTTAAGCACATTATGGGAATTATTGACAATCTTGTAAAAGAAGACAAGATTCCCCGTTATACTGTCATGAGATGGAACTCTCAATACGATACCATTAATAAAGCATCTGAGAGAGTTATTCAATGGAGAAGACATCCCAAACTTTGAACGAACTCGACAAATCATGAAAGAGGTTGCAATTAAGTTGGATCGTGCTCAAAATGATTCTGTGAACTTTTCCGATTTTGTCAATGGTTTCAGTTTAAAAACATGAAGCTGCCAGATCATTTGCGGAACGATTTGACGATGTTTTGGACAAAGCGTTGGAAGATGTCCGGTAAAGGTACACTTGGCAAGGTTTGTTCCTTCTTGAGAAACGTTTTGTTTTCGGAGGAGAAACACCTGTTTGATATTTAGGATCAAAGGGAAGATTATTTTGACCGCAAGTGGGTTGAATCATTTTTACCACCCGGTAAAATTCAAGAATTTGATGCTTAAAGGATTGAAATTGATGATTTGGAAACACTTGGCCACAATATATTAATCACGAGAACTACCGTATCCACTGAAGCCTTGCCAATGCTGTTAAAAAGGTTCTGATTTCAGAAGCTTGTGTAGAAAGCATTTTCAAAACACAAACTTGTTCATTCAACCTTACGGGCAAACCTTAAAGCCGAAATTGATTAGTTGTATATCCGCTATAACGTTGAGAAAATCACGGACATTGCATATGAACAAAACCAATTGTTTCAACAAGATTTGGAGTTTTTGAAGTTTTTTAATAAAATGTTTGAACCGTTTTTAAAAGATTACTGAATTCAGCATTTGGAGAATGCTGTTCAGCATTCAGCATTTTTGTGCTGTATTCAGCTAATGAGGCATCCCTGAACATAATTAAAAATATTTGTATGATTATTATTTACAATTTTATTAATCAAAATTATTCTTTGCTATTTTTAGTGCCATCTATTGTCTTCGTTATTTATTCAAAAATGGAGGATGAAGCGTCATCGGATGTGGAACGCCTTTTGTCATCAGATGACTATCTGGTTTCGATATCTACCAAAAACCTCAATTACTTAGTGAGAAACCTTCCAGAAAAACAGGTTGCTAAAATCAAACAACACAGAAGAACTTTAAAAAATCGCGGTTACGCTTGTAAGAGTTTTACCGATATTGTAGTTTAGATCTCGATTCACAGTGCATTGTTTCCTATTTAACAAAATCAAATATTTTTAATTGCTTGCGTTTTAACTGAAATGTTTTATACCGCGTGTTAATGTTCTTTCCCAATAAACAATGATATCGCATTATGAATATAGCAATGTTACGTGATGTGCTTTATAACTCCTTACACAAAATCTTGACAAACTTCCTGATTATTGTCACAGAACACGGTTGCTAAAATACGAACGATGTTGACAACCTTAAACAATGTAGTTTGGCATACAACTATATATTGGGTATTTCGTTTTAGTGCGTTCCAGCTGAATACCTGCGGAACAGCAATGTTGCAACAATTTGAGAACTGATTCCCCTACTGATTATAATGAATTCAACAGCTTAAAGCAGTTGTTAAGGAATGCAATGAAATATTACATTTCTCATTTTAGAATGAATAATTGGCATTTTTGACAACCCATATCCTTTGAGACATCAACTGAAAGACGACTAATGGCGCCTAATGTAGAAGAAAGATTGTGCATTATTATTAAGTGATCGATTTCACTTCTAGGCAAGAGATGAACTTTAAAATCTAAGTTTTGATGGTATTTTGTGAGTTTGATTTTATGAAGTATTTGTCTTGGTCACCTCGTCTGCAGACTTATATTTAACGTTTTCCACCGCCTTTTGTCAATTTCAAGGCCATATTCTTCAAGTGTTAAAATTATTGGGCTTTTGAGGATAAAATAATTTTTTACTAATATCAATTTACATTTTTATATTGAAATGATGTGAGCTGAATATTGTAACATGAGATGGTTCAATATGCGGTAGTCGACTATATTGTGGGAATTATCAATATTTTCTTGCGTTTAGTCCTTCAGAAAACCGAAGGGAAAATTTTTCCAATTAAATGATTTTTACAACGGAAATAACATCGATATCTCATGTCAAGCTATTTTAACTAGTGCAAATTCAAACCACATTTCTGTATCACATCGTTTACATATCTTATTATTCCATTTTAAAAACGGAAAATTTATCCATAATAACACAACAAAATACAAATAAACCTGGCATACGACGTTAACCTTAGAGTGTAGCCTTGTATTATAAAGGTTTTTTCGTAATTCCTGGTCGGTGTTTGCCTGCTTTAATTGCACAGTTATATTGTTTATTCAGCTTAAGTGTTTTAATGTTTTGTTGGAATGTGTCTATCAATCAACAACCCATTTAGTAATCAGAGAGCTAGAAAAATATTCACGAAGAAAGTATATTATTCCCTATCAAAATCAGCGCACCACTTAACAATTAAACGGTATTTAGAGCCTAAAGAAGAGAATTGCGCATTCAATTTCACATGTCATGTAACCAGTGGTTTGTTCGTATGCAATACAGCTTCCAGAATTCTCACACTGGTACAAAGTATAATTTTCCCCAGTTTCGTATTTTTTTGCAAAAGCAACAGCAATTTTACTTGCATGTTTTAAAATCGATTACGTTGATGCAATTTATCAGCATATTACGTCCTTGCAATTAGCTGCTTTATAAGATTTAGCTTAAACTGCACCTGCAGTTTATCAAGTTTTACAAAATCCTTAAAAATTTCTGTAATTTTATTTAGTTTTTGCTGTTGTATAAAGGTTAGCATAAAAAAATCCAAGAAAAAATGAGTATGTAAAGCAGTAGTTGCTGATCCTTCTTGTAAAAAGACCTCTTCAAGCACTATGAACCAGGGGCGGATACAGAAAAAATTTTTAGAGGGGGCCCTATGTAGAACAAAATGATAACTGCATAATTAGCTACCAGTAGGAAGGGCACAAAGTATTGAATTTTCAATTTTTAAAATTCATCACTATGCACGGGCTTCACCACCATGCACTGACTCCAAAAATGAAAATGTAGAAATTGTGCAATTTTTCAAGACTAAGCACAAATTTTTTCAAATTTCAAATTACGATTTATTAATAGCATGTTGTTTTTACATTTTTGCATTATGCACTATATAATAGGGTTAATCGAAAAAAACATAATTACTTGAAATTTTATGGCAGTGTTATTTTTAGATGTATTATGATTCGAAACAAGCAAAAACATCAAAAAAAACTAATTTAAATGTATGCTTGCTATCGCGCCTAATCAAAATAATAATGCATGCATTAAACTGCTGAATTTTACATATTTGTATTGTTTTTGAGTAGTTAAAGACCTCAACAATGCTTTATTTAGATCTGTCTACAATTTTTATTCAAAAAGATTGCATATAAATTTTGTTTTGAATCGAGTTTGGGTGCAATACAACGGGAGCTTTGCTTAATTTTTACAATGGAAGAGTGATTTTAATGCAACTTTGTTTGCATTTGAACAGCTGTGGCTATGTTGTCCTTAACACAATGTTAGATCATCTGGGGGTGACACTTATAACCGTGAAGGGCTGAAGAGGGCATGATACAAACTTTCGCAGCCTTGCTCACAGCATTGGCTAAATATTAGTCATATTTTGAAATTGATAACGCAGATAGAAATGAAAACATTTTTGTAATTCGTTAATGCCAGTTGTTGCCACTTTGCACCTCTGTTTGAGTTTTTTCTTCATATATATATCGGGGTTTATTGTTAACTAACCAGAGTTATATACTTGCTACTTGCATTTACAATGAGTTTAAGGGATAGTATATTTACCGAAGACCCAGTTACCAACAAAAAAAGACGTTGGAAAATGGAAAAACTTGAGAAAACCTCCAAAGCCGTGTCTGAGTTATTTAATGCTGCAAATTTGCAAGTTATCCCAACAGCTGAGTTGGAATTTTTTGAAGATTAAAAAAGCCCTCGGTTGATGATAATATCTTGCTGTAAGGATATTAAAACATCAGTAAAATGGCAACGAAAAGCAGACAGAAAACGAAAGGAACAAAGTAGATGCAATAAAACTCATACTATTTCAGAAATGTCTCAATTAATATGTGATTTCAGTACAGATGATGATGAAGACCAAATCGAAAACAAAAATGATGAGGACTATGTTTCAACAATTTCACACAGGCACACAAATATTAAAGTTGACTTGACACCAGTTACAGAAATGAAACTTCGGTTTTCTCTCTCAGATAGGGCCACATCCTCAATAGTTTCTGCAGCTTTGTCCTCAACAGAAACTCCTACAGTGGGTGATCTTTCATCAATCAGACGTGCTGTCAAGAAAAGGATTCTGGATGCTAAAACCGAGTCTGTGACACTGGATGGTTGCCTAGGCTTTGATGGAAGACGCGACAAAGTGCTTACCCGTAAAAAAGTGGGAACAAAATTCTACGAAAACAAAATCAAAGCTGAAAACTATACATTGGTAAACCAGTCTGATGGGTCTTATTTGGGATTTGTGACGCCAAAAACTGGAAAAGCACATGACATTGCGGAGTCAATATTTACCTTTTTGCGTGACAATAACATTCTTGAAAACTTATTTACTATCATATGTGACGCAGCGAATGTGATGCTTGTTGGAAAGAAGGCGTAATCAAGTACATTGAATCCTTTGTTGGTAAAAAATTGCAATGGTTTATTTGCATGTTTCATGTAAATGAATTACCTTTGAGATATCTCATAGAGGAGCTGGATGGAAAAACTGTAAGTGGAAATCAACTAAAAGGGCCTATTGGAAAACAGCTCTCTGATTTATCTACACTAAAGCCAGTTCAGTTTTGTGTCATTCGTTCTTCAAATATGTCATATGTTCCGGATTGTATCAGAAAAACTTTATCCAGTGACCAAAGATATTTATTCCGAGTCTGCACTGCAATTACGACTGGGATTATGGACAATTCCCTTCAGCATGAAAAAATAGGTGCATTGAGCCACAGTCGATGGCTAACAACACCATCCAGACTTTGCTATTTATACTGCTGCACGGTAAATCCCCCTTATTCACTTGTCTCCTTGGTGACGTATGTTGTAAGAATCTATGCACCAGCATGGTTCCTTATCAAAACACATGAATCTGCCATATATGGTCCCAGGAATTTATTTTTTCTTGTCCGTGAAAGTCAAAAGATCAAAGACGAAGGAGTTCGTTCTATTGTTCAATGTGTTTTGCAAAACAATGCTTATTTTGCTCACACTGAAAATATTTTGCTATCAATGTTAGCTTCTGACAGTCTATCATATCGTAAGGATGCCATAAACACCATTATGAATATTCGGAAAACACATATTCCAGTAGAAAGCAAGCGTGATTTCTTGGTTCCAAGATTAAACTTTGAAGCTACACATTGGCAAAAAATGATTTTTTGGGAATCAGAATTGGTGGAAGAGCCTCCATTGGTTTTGAATGTCTGAAATTTTGCTTAAGAAACTGTTTCATGCCCCGCTGCAGGTTCTAGGATAGAGGTGTCACTCTCAGATGGTCGAACGTTGTGTTAAAGACACCACAGCTGTTCAAATGCAAACAAAGCTGATGAAAATCGCTCTTCCATTGTAAAAATTAAGCAAAGCTCCCAAACTCGATTCAAAACAAAATTTATGCAACTTTTTGAATAAAAATTGTAGACAGATCTAAATAAAGCATTGTTGAGATCTTTAACTACTCAAAAACAATACAAATATGTAAAATTCAGCAGCTTAATCCATGCATTATTATTTTGATTATGCGAGATAGCAAGCATACATTTAAATTAATTTTTTTGATGTTTTTGCTTGTTTCGAATGATAATACATCTAAAAATAACACTGCCATAATATTTCAAGTAATTATGTATTTTTTCGATCCACCCTACTATATAATTGACCAATTTTTAGTGTATTTTGAATGACATACGATTAAACAAATCACAAAATTTTCACCTAATGGTACGAGTGAGTGCTCAGTCGTCAAATTGTTAAATATCTTGATAAAATTCAAGAAAATCAGAGCCCAGAAATGTAAATCTCTTCCTAAAATCAAAAAATTCTAAAATTAGAAAAATGTTCTGAATTTTACGATCACACAAATATGTTGTTGGATATTTGGAGTAGATGCATGGTGATGAAATCTGTGTATAGTATTGAATTTGAATGCAAAAAAAAATTGAATAACACAATTGAGTATCGTCAAATGGAGCTAATAGTAGTAGAAAAAAGAAAATTATATTTATTATTACTCATACTATATTTAATATTTTACATTGTTCTTTTGAGGATAGCTTAATCACTGTAGGCTTATGTGCCATAGGATAGCCGTAGCTATGCTCATCTAATTTCATTAGTATTTGAAAAATAAAATTATTAGAAATGTTATGCTAAAATTAAAATACCCCACAGAAAAGAAAGTAATCCTAATTAAAAGAATCAATAAACTTCCAAAAGAAAATATATATATGCCTATAAATTATAGTTTAAAAAATATTAAAGAATATTAAATATAAAAATATAAGAGAACAGTTCAGCAGAATGACACCCATGTATGAGACTGCAGAGGATTTCGAAGAGAGTCAAGTCAATTCTTGTGATGATAATAATGACCAGCAAGTATTCTTTCAAGAAAATACCGATCACACTGGAGAAATTATGCATTGTAAATGTAATTTGCGTTAATTTTTGGAAAAATTGGGAAGATTTACAATTATATGGAACATAAAACTTCATTTCAGTGTTTCTTCAGACAGACAGTGAAATACTGCATCATTTTCATTTTTGAACAAGAAAATATCAGTGATTTCAGTTTTCATTAGATTGATATATTATTTTGTAATTTCATATACCTAAAGCTAACTGTCATTATATCTTTATTATACACCTTTGCAATTTATTAAAACACTTTCACTGTTCGTATTCACCCCATTTGACAGTACTAATTAACCTTCGTTTGAAAATTTTATTGCACAAATGTAATGAATTTTCCTTATTTTAGAGGGGCCCGGGCCCCCTCGGCCTCCCCTCTTTATCCGCCCTTGCAAACAGCTATATATATATATATATATATATATATAAGAATGCTTTTATAAAAGAAGTTTTGACACTTTAATATCACTCTTGCAAAATTCTTTATATATTTGTTATTTCATTAATGATACAAGTATGCTTCTATTCACACTTCATTATTATTTTCATTTTTAGGTATTGTTGAAACCAAAATATATAATTGCATAAGTATTGCCAAACTGTCTAAAACATTTATGTTTAAAATTGTTGGGTAGTTAGTTTAAGAAAAAACAGGCATTCATTTCCCCTTCAACATCATGTGATTTTATAAAAATTATTAAACTTAGCTTAGAAACATTATAGTTGGCTGCAAAAAAAAATGAGACTAGAAAAATGGCATATTACTTTTGAACTACTGAACGTAACAACTCAAGAAAGGTAAGATTTTAAAGATACATTAAAGGACTATAAGTAAAAAGCATCAAAGTCTAATTTTTTTTCCTCCTTAGAAATAACTTCATTCAAACGAACTGAAACTGATTTCATTAAATTGGACTTCATTTCAGATGTCAAAATGTGTTGACTTTCTTGGATTTTTTCTTTATAATCGGATATATTTTTCGCATTTTTCTTCTCAACGTCATTTTTCAATATCTGCCACACGTTTTCGATTGGAGAAAGATCAGCAGAACTTGGTGGCCATTGCAAAAAATGGATATTATTTTCAGAAAACTAATTTTTTGTCTTTGCTGACGTGTGCGGGGATGCTCCGTCCTGTTGGAGTATCCATCCATCATCATATAAATCATCAGCATAAGGCAT
>CABFPE010000077.1:1587722-1605854 GCA_900660155.1 Hofstenia miamia
CCCCCCCGTCTGTATCCGCCCTTGCTATGAACAATAAGCTGAGTAAACTAAGCGCATCGATGATTCTAAATATGAAATGCAATATCCATGTTTTGTTATTCCCAAATTAGGAATGACATCGTTTAAAGTGGGACGCTTTTCATTCTCGTTAAGCCATTGTCGAAATTGTAAAGTGAGGAACTCTAGTTGTGAAATCGAAACAAATGTGTCATAAATGCTAATTGCATCAGTCCTTAACCTTAAACTCCTTGAGAATTTTTAAAAAAAATGATTTTAAAAAACTTTTTTAAGCGCTTATAATTCAAAAACTGCTAATTGCGATCCGCTGCGGGCTATGTTCTTTCGGCCACGTGACATATAACTTTGCGCACGGCAAGCCTATTGGTGTAGGATATGTTTCCATATATCAAGAAACACTCAATGTCCTTTGTTGCTTCCATGGGCTTAAAGCTTTATAAATACATCAGGAGAAGGTATGAAGAGAATTTAAATCCTTTTCAAAAGTTGCAAAATGTTCAAGGAAATATTTATCTTTTCAACAACTGCAGCCACAGAAATTTTCAATAGCGCATTAAGCAAGTTCCCCAATAGATATGTCAATGCCTCACGATTTTCAACTTTCCTAATAGGCTTGGAGACAATTCTTTGTAAATGTGGAGAAACGACTCTTTATAGAACACCAGGCTGTTTAAAGTTAAAACAATAAGTACTTAAGCAGTATAAATATACTTGGTTTACTTAAAGTTAATTTGCAGGCTTTAAAGCTCAAATTTCCTTATCAATTATAATACTTAGTCGATCATTTAATTTTGCATACTTTTGCTGTTGTTCATAACTGAATTATATTGTCATCGATTTACATCGGAAAGTTGTTAGTTTTATATTGTAATTTGCATTGCGTAAAATTACAATATTTAGCAAACAGTCGGAAGAAACGTGATGATGTGAAAGAGATTCTTTGCGATCAGAAGGCAGAGTTAAGTTTGGAGATAAAAGGCCTTCAAACGGAATGTAATCTTATGACAAAACAGTTAAATAAAGTTCAAAATAAGGTACGATCAAATATCAAACCCAATATTGCTCTTAATTACAGCATTGCTTCTACGAATTTCTCAACGTAATTTAAAATTTCGGATATTTGCGGTTAGCTTAAGACTAAGAAATTATTTTGCTTCGTAATTATATTTGATTAAGTCGTTTTCTATGCAATTTGCAATCATTTTCAGTGTGTATAAACAACTTACTTCTAGTTGAGATATTTATTTTAAGGAATTGCGTGTACAGGTACGAGCATGCAGTAGCCACCTAGGGTAATACTCTAAACATCCATTGCAGAGTTTTCGAGTCGAGTTCGAGTATTTTTTGAAGAAAAGTTTTTTCTAGGTTACTGCCTTTTAGTGCCTAAAACTGCCTGGAAATTCTATTTTTTTATTGCGTCCAATTTGTTATCTTGTCTAAATTTATTCCTTTTTTGGTTGCATCCGCTTGTCTTGTCTTCATTATAGGTCAATCTTAGTATGAAGATTGAAGTGTTAATTCGGAACAGTCTCTTTTTAGCGCATTTTCTTAGAACACATTAATAAAATTTTATTTTCCTATCAGTCTCGGATTTATTTATTGACTGAAAAATACTTTAACCCAAATTTTCTATGCCATTTTAAATGTTGTGATAATGTATTTAAGTTCCAATAAATCAAAGTTATCACTGGACTAGCAAGTAATGATATTAATAGATTCATGATAACCATTTAAGATTGCAGTAACAACTCCATTGTCTAGCCATCTTGTTAAGCACACCATGATATCACGAACTACTACACAGATATTTCCACGTGGCTTTTCATTCATGACTTTCGCAACAGCTAAAATTAGCCGGAGTTTGTCATATTGCACCATTTCCAATAGACACATTTCTTGAAATAAGCTTATAGAAAGATGCTATTTTTCCTATGCAAGATTGTCAGCCTGACTAGGAAGTACATCTGCACTAGGGCAGTACTTTATAATTTTTTTAAGAGATGTATGTTTCGCGTGGCATCATAATAGAGAAACGTTTATTAGAACAAGTCAGTAGTAGGAATTCAATTTTACAAAAAGGTATTTAAAAATCGTTGTTCTTCACTACCGTACGTAATCATTACCTACAAAATATTTAATAAGATGAATTTTGAATCTGAACTATTTGTTCCGTAGTATCACATCAAATTTTGGAACCTAGGAATGGAGTCATTAATTTTTTGGACAATAAAAATTACTAGTATAATCACCCAGTGTTAGTGCTGTTGTACTCCGTTTCAACAAACCCAATATATACATGTTCCATCCTTTTGACTGCTTCAATGACATTGGCTTTTCTCTAACAAAAATGTTGTTTACATACCAGAGCAACATCGAGTTCCCTCCAATTAGTTGGCTGGACGGGTCTCTGTCAAACTGAGCGCCCAAGTTCATCCCAAAGATGCTCAATTGGGTTCAAATCCCGACTTAATGGGGGCTGCCGTAGATCGTTGATGTTGTTGTTCTCTACGTACATTTACACAACCCGAGCTTTATGTGCAAGAGCGTTGTTATATTGGTACCTAAAATAGTTACTAAATATGCCATGAACCCAGAGAACCAAGTTTCGATCCATAATCTGCCTGTACACGGCACCTATCACGTTCTGATCCAGAATGACCAGTTCTCTTTTTCCAGTTGCACAGAAGGCACCCCATACATGCACTGATCCACCTCCTCCAGCAACTCGATTGCGCACACACTGGATAGAGTACAAACCTGGACTCACCACCATATACCACGTGCTGCCAGTGTTGCACAGTCAGGTTTCGATACTGCCTAGCCCAAGCAAATCGATTACGTTTGTGTCTTGGAGTCAATTTTGGCTTAACAGCCAAGTCCTGTATCCCATCTGGATCAGTCTATTATTCACAGTCCGTTTACATGCTTGGACATTAGTGTCCTGCCGCCACTCAGCGTTGATAATGTTGCACGATTTGAATTAATTCTAACGTGCCAAACGACCAAGTACACGGTCTTGTGCATTACTGATGCGTGGACGAGAAGAGGACCTTCCTGGATCCAGACTTCATGTGTCCTAATGGCGTTTCAGGATCCGATTAACTGTTGCACGTTTGATGCCAAATCGTTGCACAATAATTTTCTGAGTTAAGCCTTCTCAGCATACGATTACGTGTACCAATGCCAGTAGGACGTGGCATGATTTAAGAATATACTTCAACTAGATTTACACCAACAAAATTGTTTAAAATCAAGTGTATGAGACATTTTTAGTTATGTACAATTCCTTTATATAGGCAGCATGAAACCTGTATTTTAGGGTAATTATCTCAAATCATTCATTGTGAGCAATATAAAGCTCAAACCTGAGCTATATGAATTAAGGGGTAGCGTCAAACAATAATCAAGTGAAAATAAAATCACTAGAAACAAAATTGACAACCAAAAATAGGCATATTTCTCTGAAAATCTCAAATTTTGGCCATGTAGCAACCATTTGCCATAGGACTGCCAATATATATATGCTGTAAATACATGTAACAAAATGGAGAATTTTGCTTTTCTATGATCTTTTACCTGGAAGATGTGTCATAAAGAGTGATAAAAAGATTTTAAAAGTACATCGGGCATATTAAAAGTACGAGCATATTACTGTACAACCATAGTCTACAGTCCTGACAAAGACAGTTTTCAGAAATGAATTTGCATATTTTTCTACTGGAGCCGCATTTGCTAGGAGCAAAGTATTTTACTTTTATCTATTGTAGCGCTACATTAATTCCACATTAATAACAAGGAGGTTAATCTAGATCACACATTTGCAAACGACTACTCATTTGGAATAATTTAAACTCAGCGGACGATTATTTTTTTTCTGCAGGGAGATTTCGTTTTATCAACTAAACCTTCCCAAGATTTATATTATAATTCATTCTTAATTGTTTTCCTGAGTGAGAATTAGTAAACCAGTATTTCGCTTAAAATTTTAACTTAATAATGTAGTACTTTATAGTAAACTTTTATTAATTTTTTAGGTTTTAGTATATCTTTTAAATTTCCACAATTCTATCCATAAAAATTGATGTTCATTAATTCCATTCTTATATTTACTGTTACTGATTTGTAAAGTCTAATTCTTAAGATAGAGTTTATTTGTGATTTGTGATAGATAATATTACAATTTAAATTGTTTGGATCACTTTAACTAATACAATACTGGAAAAAAGAATTCGGCCACCCATGATTTGTCATAAATATTTCTAAGAAATGGGCGTCAAGAATGTCATAGTTATTTTTTAATTAGATTTGGGGTTGCAGAAAGAGGAATTCATCAGTGTTGAGACAAAATTATCACTGTTTACTTTAAATCTCAAGTAGAAATGCTACAATGCTTGTAGTTAGCTGATCTTTTCTTGGAAAAATGTATTCGGCCACTTCAGACCAAATCAGAGAATCTGTAAAAAATATCATTGGTTGAGCTTTTTCAAGTCTATATATATTGAAAATGTCTCATAACAGTCTTTCTTCACCATATATGATGCCTGGTTACGTATGTCTTACCATTCGCGAGTTGATTATCTCCAAACATTTGGAGGGGATGAGTCAACGTAATATAGCCCGACTTGTAGAGCGACCTCGAAGTACTGTCGGGGATATCATCAGATGTTTCACTTCTTAAAACATCATTGTCCCCAAGCCAAAGTCCGGAAGAACAATGAAGTCCTCCAAGACCGTCCAATCAGCTCTTAAGTGCCTTTCAAAGCGAAATCCCAGGAAGACTTCAGAGGAATTCCGCACGGAATGGGATGATGGTCACCTTGTGATAGCAAGAACTGTGCGAAACATCCTGAAGAAGCCATTCTTAACCTCAAAGCAAAGATTATGCCGGGTGAGGTGGGGCAATTTAATGAGAGACAATTCATTTGAATATTGGTCTAATGCTACATTTTCAGATGAGTCAAGGTTTGAGCTATACTCATCGAAAAGAATTCTGATAGAGACCAACTGGACAGAAGTTCAGATTCTTGCCTCAACTTGCTCGGGGGACCAACAATCATGGTGGGAAGTCTGTAATGGTATGGGGTGCAATATGGTAGTGTGGCTTTCGCAGGATTGTTCAATCCCTGGTATTCTCCTAAGCTCTTAATATGCTCAGATTCTAGAAAGGGAACTCTTGTCACTCCTTACAAGTGATCAATATATCAGCAGGATGGTGCTACATGTCATACCTCAAAATATATGACAAATTTCCTCCACAATAATGAGGTTGCTATCCTTGCTGTCTGGCCTTGACAATCTCCAGACCTTAATATTATCTAAAATATGCGGAAAGAGGTCAAATATCGAATGGGACAGCATACTTGTCACACTGAAGCCGAGCTGTGGAGCGCAATAAAGAAAAATTTTATGCTATTCCCAACAGCTTTATTGAAAGACTTTTTGCTTCGATTCCTGATAGCCTTGAAGCTGGTATTCGCTCAAATGGACACCCTATAAAATATTAGAAAAGACAATTTTGTTGCTAAGTGCTTGTATTGCATCAATTATTAATTTATGTATCTTATTTTGAATTTATTTTTTTCGGATTTGCTCAATTGTTAAAATTTTTTCAGGTGGTCAAATACATTTTTCCCATACAAGTTTTCTAATTTTAATAAAAAATTAATAGCCAATTGTTATTCTACATATTTTATGGTATTAGACATACAACTTTTCCTTTCTTAATCAAAGTAACACTTAGTTATAATTTAAGGCCTACTCTATCCAATGTATGTTCATTATTTATTCAAAATAGCAAGGTGGTCGAATACATATTTCCAGTACTATATTTGTGCGAGTTTGAAATCCTTTGTTTTTATGAAAATCGATCAATTCTGCTCTTCTTTAATATTGGATCTTTTGAAGCATTGTCCAAAATTTGTCAATGATTCGCAGGTGTTTCCAATTACTTATCAGTGCCTGATGTTAAATTGACTTTTCAACCGGTTTGTTTAAGTTGGCATCCTTTATATCAATTTAAAAACTATAATTTAAAAAATATAAATTGGTTCCTTTGAGATTTTATTGCACGCAAGTTTAGTTTTGTGCTACGTAAAGATAATTGCTTGTTTCAATTGTCTACTTTTTTAAAATTATGTTTGTTATTTTAATTTGGTTATTTAGTGTGCTTTAATGAAACGTTATTTGGACGCTGATGAACTTGTTATCGGTGAAGATTCGCAAATAAAACCATTACACCACAGTGATATAAAATCCAAGAAGATCTCGTCCAAACGTCCAAAGCGATTATAATTTTCGTTTTTATGTTATTTTAATGGAATTATTTTATTTTATTTGTAATTTATATGGAATGTAAATTGTTATGGTCTATATTTATTTAAATAGTACTCTTTATAGAGATCTTCAATATTTACAATTCGAACTTATTAGTTTACTATAATAACCGCGACGATGATTAAGATTCTTCTTGATGATTTCCTGATATAGCAGGGAATACAACTGTATATAAAAGATAAAATTATAATTTACATTACTCTTATTGTTAGAATTAAGTTCGGGACCACAAATTAACCTGGCCTGATCTGTTTTCTAATTATGTATCCTGTGTTTATTTTAACTTGTTTTAATCTGAATTCTAAAATATTACAAAGAGTTGAAAAGTATATGAATTATATCATGCATGAAGCTTGAATAGCAAACAGAGTTACAAACATTGTCAAATATTGTTCAACCAGTTCTCAAAGCAGCATTGTACTTCAACGTTTTCATCATATAATTAGCATCGATATTTGGTCAATGCAAATCCTGCATTCGAGAAAGGTCGCTTTGGAGGAATGCTTGTCGCAGGAATACAAGGAAGTCTTTTTTCCAAGTCGTATTAAGGTCAGATATATGCTTATTTAGGATTTAAAGACTACCAGTCGAAAGATCTTGCAACAGTTGTTAGGGTAGTTCCGATAACGATTCAGTCCAGGTTGGAAAGTGCTTTCACCCATCACAATATCATTAAAGTCAATTTCCCACTCATGCAAATTGGCTCGTTTTGTAGGAACAAGGGATCTGAATCATTCATTTTCTCCAAGTTTCTCTGCCAAATTTTCGAGTTGTTCCAAATGGTTTCTCTGTCCTTGTCATAGCATGTGAGATTTTTTGTACCTTGTAGCGACGGCTGTTGCAATTTGGCAATGTTTCATTGCATTTTCATCAGACTTTAAGAGCAGTCTATGAACCCCATTGACAACCTCTTATTTGAAGTTTGCTTAGTACTGCGGATCGAGTAAGTCAGGGTTTTAATGAAATTTCAGCATGGCAAATTGGGAAAAACTTTGGAAACAGAACTAAATAACAGTGTCATAACCAAGCTCTTTGGAAGCAATCTCACATGGTTTAGGGATTGTGATAAATTTTGCCAATACAATTTAAATGCGATAAGTTAAATATTATTGCCCCTAACAATAATAAATTAAAAATAATCAAGATGACGTCATAACATCATGTCACTGTTGACACAACAAAATTATTATTACTAGATGATGTAGTAAGGAATACGACGGATCAGAGAACGTAAATTCCTCAATTTAAAGTGATACTAATTATCTACATAACTGCTTTATTTATCATATTGAGGAAAGTGAAAATTTTATTACGGCATTAAATTGCTTCATTTTTACAATATATTGCGTTTTGCTCCTTCACAGTACCAAGTTAGCGGTTATTTTTTGCTGCTGCCAATATATTTTTAACAAAAGAGACAACAACGGTGGGAAGCTAAACGTAAAACTCTTGTTTTGTTTTTATTCTGTTTAACCTGTTTAAAATTGTTGCAGTGATTTATGCTGTTTTGGCTTTTAGCCTGATTTGAAAGACATTTTAATTTAATGATTATGCTAAGATCATATAGAGGTTACAATAAACGAGTTTTCCCATTCTACCTTCCCTGAAATAGTTTTAGTAAATAAATAGTTTTTTTTAGATCCTTGTCTGGGAATCATGTATTTCTGAAGTAATTAGCGTAAATGTCCGTGGAGATGGGAATAAAACTTCCACACTATGCTAAAACTTATCCAACTGGTTATTAAAGCTAGGAACTTAAAAATATTCAAAAATTTAAAGCCCACAACCGGTCGTGAACGAATTTACTTTTATTTATTCGATTCTCAACTGAACGTTTTTTATTTGTGTAAGAAATCTATTACAAAATTAATGATAAAATTGGGTGGAGGGGAAATATGTCTTTACAGCATTTGATCTTTTCAGAATTCGTTCTGTATCAATTGGTCATTCTAATTATAAACAAAACTAGCTCAAAATGAAAATCTGATTATCTAGTCTTGAGAATCTATTCGCCAATAAAAAAACAAATTTATATGCGATGCACCATACATAGACTGTTTCCCATTTAGTAACTAACAATCAAGCAAAAGTATATTAAAGAAATTGAACAGTATAGTTTAAGCATTTCAGTTTACAATGGAAAAGGAGTCAAACACTCGTTATATCTGAAATACAAATATTATTCCAACAAATTTGAAATAAAATTATATTGCTAGCACTTAAAAAAACAATCGCACAAATCTTGTGTTTAATTTTAAAGCAGTATCTACAATAATTTATGAAATACAGTTCATCAATTTTGCAATATAAAGAATTTTTAATTTTTGCTCTAGCTACAAAAAATACTTTAGGAAATGATATCTTTCAAGAAGCGTTACGAAAAAATCAAAGGATTTCATAGGTCACAAAATTAAAGAGGCGATAAATAAGATCATTAAAAACTATGGTAATTTAAACAACAAGAAATCATTCATGCATACATTTCAGATAAACAGTAAGAGATCATATTAATATCAGATACTTTGAAAATTCTTAAGGATTTTTAATAACTTTAATAAAAATTTCGACTTGCAAAATTATTCCCTTGTGTAACGACATTTGTTCTCACACTATAGACACGTGTTATATGGTTTGAAAATTATTAAGATAAATTGCAATTTAAAATGAATTAGAAGATAATAATAGCATTGTTGTTTTGTATATTGCTATTTTAATAAAAGAAATTCAAACCTCTTTTGTTGTCTTCATTGGTGACTAACGCTTACAATGATTTTGTAGGCCAACAATCAACATGGTAGATGCTGTATCTGTCAAGCTTCTGATTTTTGGACCTCAAGCCCGATCACCTGGTTCGCACAAGCTGATGCGTAGTTCGCAATCAGCGGTATCACGGAAGATTATACCAAGTACTACCACGTGGTGTCACCATTAGACTACTACTGCAGCTAAAGTGGTGTCCAATCACTGACAAATAGACAGCCATTAAAAAATTCTAACTTTGGAATATGATCTTTCTAATTCGGAACGCGCTTCAGCATTATTCAATTTGCCCTGCATTTGTGATTCCAAGGCCTCTGAATTAATGGATTCGATTCGGGCGCTCTTGGGAACTCACAAGCCATGTTTCCTCTTTAGACATTTATTTCTTCAGCAAATGCCAGGTTACGTTCGTGCACCACTTGCTGCATCATTGACTGATGACTACTGAAGTCTGGCTCAAGAAGCTAATAAGATATATTTGGCTGGCCTTCAAACCCTCTAAGAAATCAACATAACCAAACGGAAGAATAACAAACCCTCCAAAAACGTGTGTTGGTACCATCGCCGTTTTGGGAAAGACGCCAGGAGTTGTGCCCCACACTGTAAACACTACTCCCCAAAGCAGGATAACTGGTTTCAGAACTAACGGTTAAATTCAACAAGCACCGTTTTCTTGTAAATACTGGTGCCCAAGTAACTGTTATACCGGCCTCATTTATTGATCGTCAATTGAAGCAAACACATTCCTCAACTCTCTGTAGTTTTTCTACATTATGTGAGTTTGTCATGGTGGAGTCCTCCAGCAATCACTTCCGCAAAATGCTTATGGAATATCATAAGTTATTAAAACCTACTTTCTCATCTGCAACAATCAGTCATGGCCTTCAACACCACATCACCACTACAGGTCCGCAACCCATGCAAGAGCAAATTAGCTATTGCAAAGAAAGAGTTTAATGAAATGGAGAAAATGGATTTAATTTGAAAATCCAACAGTCCTTGGTCTTCTCCATTACACTTAGTACCAAAACAATGGCAGTTGGAGAACTGGGTTATTATCAGCGGCTAAATTATGTAATATCACTTCTATTAGGAAAGACAATATTTTCCAAAATTTATTTAGTACATGGTTACAATCAAATACCAGTAGCATGTGATGATGTACCCAAAACTGCCATTACCACACCATTTGGAATATATGGATTCATACGCATGCCATTTGGTCTTAAGCAGTTCAAACATTCCAACGCTTAATGGATGCAGTATTTCAGAGCATTACTTGTGTATTTGTGTATTTTGATGATATCTTAATAACTAGTGCATCAGCAAAGCAACACGTTATTGACCTAAAACTTGTGTGTCAACGACTTAAGTAATTAGGTTTAATGATCCGATTAGAGAACTGCCTATATGGAATTAATAGTTTGGATTTCTTAGGACGTCACATCAGCAAGGTTCTTTCATTACCACTTACATCAAAATTTCAAGCTATCAATGATTTTCCTCAGCCACAAAATGTCAAGTCACTTCAGGAATTCTTAGGAATGATCCATTTTTTCCACCGGTTTTTACCGAATGCAGCTAGCATTTTAAGAACTTTGTATCTGTCTCTCAAAGGTAAATCACAGCAACACATTCTGTCATGGTCACTGGGAGTGATAAAAGCAACTCTTGCCAAAGCTACATTACTAGTTCACCCTAATATGAATACTTCTGTCGCGGTTTCAAGTGGTGCTTCTGACAATGGTATTGGTGCTGTTCTCAAGCAACATCTCAATGGATACTGGCAACCCCTAGGTTTCTTCAGAAAACAGTTGCGCGAACCAGAGCGCAATTACAGTACATTTGATCGTGAATTATTGGCACTATATTTAGTTAAATGTCAATTTCAAAATTTACTGCAATGACGCAATTTCTAAGCTTACACTGACCATAAACCTCTTGTAGATAAAACCCGATAACAACGTCATCGCTTGTTTATTTCTGAATTCACTACTAATATCCAATATTTACCAGGTAAAGATTACTTTGTGGCTGATTGTATCTCCAGTCCTTCCATGAATAACGTGTTTTTGGACATTGACTATATGACTCTAGTCTCAGCTTAAGAAGAAGATTAAGAAACACAAGGATATCTTACAGTCATCACCAATATGCAAGTAGTGAGCATGCCAATTTCTTTAATTGGTCCAACCCTATTATGTGATATATCTACTGGTCACGCCCCATTGTTCCATCATGTTCCGTCGCCAAGTGTTCGATATTTTTCGCAATCATGTACATCCTGGTCAAGAGCAACTCAGATATTCTTTTCACAGCAATTGGTGTGGCATTGCTTAAAAAACCAGTTACTCAGCGAGTTAAAGAGTGTGCAAAATGTTAATCATCCAATGCTCCAGGTCGTAATGGCCTTTGGGGGGTTTCAAATATGGAGGTAGTGCGCTTTTTGAGCTCCTTACAGAAGACTTTGCACAAGTATTTAGTACGAAGAGATGTCCAAGGGAATGGTGTGATGCAGAAGTTATCTTCTTGCATAAAAAGCGTTCCAGATCTGACCCTAACAATTACGCACCATCTTCCTAATGGTTGTCGGAGGAAATATCTTTGCAAAAATTCTGTATAGCAGGTTGGAGCAATTGCTGGGTAATAAATGAACGCTCCCACGAAATCAATTTGGTTTTAGATCAGACAAGTCTACTGTGCAGGCCATTCATGTCATGTGCTGAGGCAAGCCCATGAAGCTGCTAGATTACTGAAAAATAACCTTCTAGTGTGTTTCATTGATCTTCGAAGGGCTTTGACTCCGTACCAAGGGAAGTAATTTGGCAGTGTCTAGCAGCAAACGGTGGGCCAAAACGGATAATCAAGATCATTAAGTCCTTGCATGATTCACCGATAGCACAAATTTGTGGCTTATTTAACCCCCTTTTCCATTATCTGTTCTGTGAGGGACTCCGTTGAACCCCCAAAGGAATTGTTTTTTTAAATCTTTCTTTGATAAAGGTAAAGTGGAACTTAAGCATATCGAGTATGAGGATAATCTGTCTTTTCGGCAGGTCTGAGGAACAAATACAGAGCTGTCTAGATGGTCTAGTTACAGTTCTAGCGCAACAAGGTATTAATATCTCTGTGCTAAAGACCAAGTGCATGTGGTTATCAAGTGTATCGGAAAGAACTTCTGATAGAAATCATGTCTCTGGAAAGAACATTGAATTTGTATCAGAGTTTAAGGACTTAGGCTCGATTATCAGCAGTCCTTGTACAGGCCTCTCTGAAGGAAGACATCGGTGCAATAGTGCTGTTGGAAAGATCTTACGTTATCGGCGAATAGCATGTCAGAATGGATTTGGCAAAGCACTCCCTTACCTTCTCTTACGAGGCATTATGGTACCAACACTGACCTATGCGCGCGAGACGTTGGCAGAAGCTGCTAGGGAACTAGAGATTCTTGAGGCTTCCATAAACACCTGAAAAGGGTCTTTTGTGGCTTCTCGCTTTGGGATAGATTAACCAAGGACAAGGTTCATGGACTTATGCCTTTACAACAAGTGCGCACTATAGTAGTATGTTAGTGCTCAACCTTTGTAAACCAGATGATGTCATTCAGTGAAAGCATAAATAGTGACCAGCCTCTTGATTTAGCAATGGCCAAGGCATCAATAGATCTTGAAGGTATTGGTCCCATCATAAGTGCACAGAGAAGTCAGTGCTGGGAAAGCAGTTGATACTAGATGTACAGTTGTTAATGGTTGTTATTCTGAGGAGTCTCAAATATTTTCTACGTTGACTAAATCGTGCTTTAGGAATATTAAAGGTAGTGAAGCAACTCACAAACTTGCATGTCTAATTAATGGTTACACGGAATTGATGGAAAAGAGACTTTCTGAGGCGGTATTCACAACAGTGCCATGGATTGCACATGCTAGTACAAGACACCTACGGTATACTGAGTGTGAGCGTATGTTTTCAGAGCAGAAGACTCTCAATCGACATGTCAGGGATGTCCATATACAGATCTCCAATAGGGAAGCGGATGCTAGTAGTTGGAAGTGTGTGGCAAAGGGCTGTTACAAATCATACAAGAGGAAAGGTTGGTATTTATGGCACATTAAGATCTGTCACACCAACATTTCAGAGCATGCAAAGACGTAGGAAGCTTCAGGGCTTCTGCTGTCAATCGGGGGTTTTGATGGGGCCAAGTCTGTATCCTACCCCTTTGAGTTTGTGGCGATTTTCTTACCGGGGATTCTGGACCAGATCTGGTCGGTACCATACAAACCTTAGCGTTTAATGAAGAGCTAGCGATGAGAGTCCCACCCCAATCATCCAAAATTCAACAATACATCTATCTACCTTTAGAGAATTTCTGTGTACCAGAAAAGCGTTTCTGTCACCACATTCATGTAGACCTAGTAGGACCATTACCACCATCCAATGTTTGTTCACCATCATAGACAGGCATAAGCCATGGCCGGAAGCCATTCCATTAAACGACACTTCAGCAACTGAATGTGCAAGGGCACTCACTTATAGCTGGGTATCTCATTTTGGTAACATCCGATAGAGGATCTCAGTTTACATGGATAGCCATGCTACGTAGTTTAGAGGTACAGGTACACCACACTATATCATATCATCCACAATTGAATGGATTGGTTGAAAGATTCCATCGCACATTCAAGACATTTCTTTAGGCAAGCATAGTGGGCGCCAACTGGTTTGACGAGTTATCGTGGGTGATGCTAGGTTTGCGGAGGACCTTCAGACATCCTCAGCAGAATTACTTTATGGTGCACCATTAACAGCACCTGGTACTTTTGTTTCAAGTAAGACAATTCCTTGGTCATCAAAAACTCAACTTCAAACAACTGATTGCATGTATCTAGCATACCACCAATTCTTACTTCAGCACATGGCACTCGAAAGTCAAATGTGTCTAAGAACCTGTTAGATGTAAGTATGTGCTTATAAGACATGATGCACATCGCACAGCATTGCAGCGTCCATATGATGGTCCATTTGAAGTCATTGCATCTAGAGATAAAACAATCCGTATTTGACTAGGAGACAGAGAGGAACTGATTTCCATAGATCGTCTTAAATCAGCTTATGTGGACTCTGATCATCCACCCGTGCTTGTCCAACGGCCACGTAGAGGAAGCCCTCATGTGACAGCTATTCAGCCAGAATCCCCGTTAGCAATCAACTTTGATAAGTAATACTATAGATGCAGTATACGAAAATCTCAACGGACTAACTGTGTAACATAATGTCAGTGCTGAGGGGGAGTTGTATAGCGACATTTATTCTCACCCTGAAATTTATAGCTACGTGTTACATGGTTTGATAATTATTAAGATAAATTGCAATTCCCGCGATTTAAAATTAATTAGAAGATAATAATAGCATTGTTGTTTTTATGTTGCTATTTTAATAAAAGAAATTCAAACAACTTTTGTTGTCTTCACCCTCTAAATTTTTTAAAAATAGCTTATTTCACTAAATCTTATTATTGGTAGCAATAGTTTATGTATGTAATCCTCTTTGGTATTTAGACCTGGTTGAAATGATGTAATTAAAATACTTTCAATGATTTTGAGCTATCGTAGAAGAAGAAGAGGAAGAAGAAAAATCTATATTCAGAAATTGGTTTAACAATAAATAGAAATATTGATAACAATTCTGAAAGCCTCAAGAAAGTAATACAAAACAAAACAAAAATACAAAACAATGAATATTTACAAATAAAAATAGTGGTTAACTAGTTTCTATTAATAGAGTAATCAGGATTATAAAATTTATAGCCTCATCATTTCAGTTTTTTTATATTATACATACAAAAATATTTTTATAGTTTTTTAATCTATTTAATTTATTAATATATTTTTTGGTAATTCATTCCATATATTTATAGATGTATTTAGAAATTAATTTTTCATTATTCACTTCTTATACCAAATAGGTTCAATTCTGTGTGTTCTTTTATTTTGTTTATTGACTAATTTTGCAGCAAGAAATTCATTTTTGTTATATGGGAAATTATTATTTATGATTTTGAAAAACGTCGTTAAGACTTGTATATAGATGTAACATTGCCAATGTAAAAATAATTTTGAAATTTTTCTATATTAATTATTCTTATTAAAGCTATTATTATTTACTGCTACTTTGATAGCCCAATTTAATTGCACTTGCAATTTCTTGAGAAATTTTTGGTTTATATATGTGTAAAGTATGTTGGCGTAGTTTAAATGACTAAATATTAGAGCATATATTAATTGGATTTTTGTTTTAGTTGGATGTTTTTGAGAAATTAAGTTAATTGCTTTAATCGATCTGGCCATTTTTCTAATAACATGATTAAGTTGTTCTTCAAAATTTAGATTTCTGTCAAAAATAGTTCCGAGGTATTTAAAAGACTCAACCTGTTTTATTTGAATGACGTTAAAATTAAGTTTGTATTTTGAAGTATAAGTTGATTTAGTTTTTGATTTAACAATACAGAATTGAGTTTTTAGTGGATTTACTCTTAGTTTTGTATAAGCAAAATACTTTAGCAAGAGAAGAACAGTTTTTTTAGAAAGTTTGAACGGCTTTTCGGGAAATGTATTAGAATTAAATAATATTGCGTCATCTGCAGATCATATGACGTCACATGTTACATGCTCGGAATTCCTTTGGGTTTATTAAGGCAAAAAGGTACATTCATAACGTTGTAGTTTCCTAAATTTAGAAAAAAATCATTGAAAGCATTGCAGATTTCCTTCTTATTTGTAATGGATTTATTTTTATAGTATATTCTTTCTATTTTTTCTGTTCTCATGTTTTTTCTATTTAGTAAATTGTTAACAAATTCCCACTTATTTTTTGGGAAGAAAGACTTTGATACTGAAAGCGGGTATAATTATTACTTGCAATATTACATAAATTTCGTGCAGTTTTATAAACATTAGGATTTTCCAATGTTCAGGAATTTAAGTATTTTTTCCTTCTTTTTCATTATTTCGATTAAATCTATGCATTTAGAATCATTCCATGACTTTGAAACATTATTTTTAGTTTTTTGGAATATTCGGATGAACGAATATATTTTTCTGGGCAGCATGTATTCAATTAGGAAAGTAAAGTTTGAGTAAAACTTTCATTAGGTGTTAATGATGAATACATGGAATTCCAGTTTTCAATTTTTAAATATTGTCAAAGTTTCTCGACATTTTGGGCAATAAGAGATATTTAATAATTGACTATTAAAATTTTTGTCTGGATTTCGAAATTCGACCCAAAGACTTTCATAAGTTGAGTCTTTTGCTATATCTGTCCTAAGTTTAGGTTAGAGTACTTTAGATATTAAAAACATGACACCTCCTCCTTTTGTCTTATTAAAATGAAAGGTTGGATTTCTGTCGTTTCTAAATATTTTAAATTTAGAATTATCGATTGACCAGGACTAATTGTAATTATCATTTGTAAACCAAGTTTCAGTTATGCCCAGAATAAAGTTTGAATCCAGTTCAAAAATGAATTGTCTAAATTCTGAATTATTTATTGAGAGATTCTGAAAATTTATGTGAATATATTTAAAGGAATTTATTGAATGCACTATGTTTGAGAATTTGGAGTATTCATAAATATCAGTTTTGAAAGGCCCGGGATTAATCTCGATGCCGGATATAAGTAACACTATTGTTAATACTAGAAAGTAGTATAAAGAATGTTTTGTTGTTTTAATGAAAATCCATTTATTAAACATCTTGCATGTATTCATGCTGTTTCTTAACTTATGTTTATATATAGATAAGGTTTTTCTAACACAGGTTATATTGAATTTTGAGTTAAGAATAATTAAAATTAAATATATGATAGAGAGTGAGTTATTGGCGATAGCATAAATTTGGTGAAAAATTCGCCATAACCCAATGAGAGTCAAAAACACAAAAATATAAGTTACTATCATTAGAAAAGTCTGAGAAAGTTTCTAATCCTATGAACCTCGGCGGGCAATAACAGCGTTGTTTCTTCCGTATTCTTTAAAATTTTTACGTCATAAAGTAGTCCACAATCCTTTAGAAGTTTTGAAATGGTTGAATCGTTCTTCGGCTTAGTTGTCGAATGCTCTATAATCTTATAAATTATATTAGTTGCTGATTTTAGGGCTTTGATGCATTTGATTTTTCCCACTTGATTTATTGTATGTATTCCCCGATATTGTATTTTAAATAAATGTTCAAAATTGTGTGAATACTTTATTTCTTTGTCGCTTGTAACTTTTTTCTAATTCTTCTTTAATATATTTATCAAAAACATTGTTTGGGTATTCATTTTTTCTTAGGTCTGCTTTCAAATGAAATGTATACCCTACAAAAAATATAATTTGAGTACCAAACTTAATACCAAGATCATATTTAGCCATAAATGTTTCAGAACCAGCTCCTGAACTAGCTCTTAATTCAGCTGGATTTACGAGTCCTGATTGACCCACACTCAGGCACATTGCCGCCAATCTGAACAAACTCTTATTTATAAGAAAATACAGTATACAATGCAGTATAGTTAAGAAATACAGCAATTCATGTTTAGTGTTCATGGGTGCCTATTGGGGGTTTTGCGGGATTCAGTGATATGTTAGTGGAATTCCATGGAAGAGGGATCAATTCATTGTGTTGCCACAAAAGTATTCTCTCCTGGTGCTAATGTAGAGAGTTCTTTCAGCAAATATTGTAACATTCTAACACAATGACGAACAAACATGATGGAAAAACTCGTCAAAGCCCCAATTTATTATGATCAACAATGTGTAATTGAATTCACATTCCTCTGAATATATCACCGTCTTTTACTTTAGCAGTAAACGCAGAATTCTTCAAGAAAATGGAAAAGCATAGCATAGGTTGTTACGATTTGACATAAATTGACCCTAGCTATCAACAAACTTTACCCATTCGGAATACTGCCTAGTATGAGACCACACAAATATATATGTATATATATATATATATATATATATATATATGATATTATAAC
>CABFPE010000077.1:1606071-1629803 GCA_900660155.1 Hofstenia miamia
TATATATATATATATATATGATATTATAACAGAACTGTGATGCAGGCTCAATTAAGAGAGATAAATAGATGAATTTAAGAAATATATTTATCATATGGTGCCTGATTAGAATACAAAAGCACAACAATACTGTAAATACAAATTTTTTAACTGATATTATTCCTCCGTAGAAATTGGGTTTGGGATTGAATCACCAAGAATTGAAATTGGAATTGAAGAATTGAATTAAATTGAAATCCCTGAGTTCGAAGCTCAAATAACTTCTTGGTTTGTATCTCGTTTCGCTGCAGGAGAAACGGTGCTCTCAACTACTATTAATTTTATTGTTTTTATTTTGTATTCCCACATATTTAATGTATTAAAGTCTATTATTATATTTATTAATATTTGTATGAAAATTGGATTTAGTTTGACTTGTTGTACATGTATGTGTGTAAGTCTTTGAAAAACATTGTTTAAATTTATTAAAGTACAGACGATGCATTTGCGATTACGCCTGATACATTTAATACTGTGGATGTAATTTTGTGAATTGCATAAATTCAGGATGTATTCTTAAGGATTTAGTACATATGATCGAACGTAATCTTATTTGTTTTCCAGATTACAGGTAGCTTGCTTTTTCTCTTGTTTTAATAAGAGCAGCGTAATATTGAGTGTTTAATAGTTTCATTCACTCGGCATTTCAAAGTCCACTATTTAGATATTAAGCGACAATGCCCTGTGATTATTTGTGTACATAAACTCGTTATAGAGAAAGGGCTGAAAGTTGGCATACATTTAAATTGAAAATTTTTTATTGAAGGAATTTATTTTTCGAAGCATTCAAAATAAATTGTTCAGTGTCCAGCATCATGATGTATTCGCAATTTACCATGGAAACGACTTTCAACAGAATGATTACCTTGAAGTGAGACAATTTTAAGCTTGAGACCTGAAACTGTTATAGCTTTGGTGGCCTCAACACTTTCAAAAGTTATACAGATCGCATTGCAAAGGTAACTTGAATGTGAATAAATGTACGCTAAATGGTTTTAATGCACAAACGCTTTCCCCAATTGGAATTCTAAATGCAAACTTTGAAAATTAATGCCCAATACAATTTTTAAGGTCGGCTGATGAAATACAATCTAAAAAATCGCAATTTTCATAAACGTCCAATTAATATGAATTTGTATTTTGTGTAATGCTATTAACATGTTGATTAAAATTTGCTTTGGGGTAAAAAGTAATACTGAAAATTTCTATCGGTTTCAATTGAAATTTAGATGCACTAAGGATTAATCATACTTAGGGAGGGGGACAGCCGAGATTATTCTTCCTCCTTGAATTTGAATTTATATTATTAAATACATAACTGAAAACTTATTATTATATGATTTCCTATTAATATTATTCGAATTTGGGTATATTTTGTAGTGCTCATGTTCAAATTGATTTCGGCCTATTATTGTTGATTCTGATAATTTTCCTAACATACAGACACTGTAACGAAACATTATTAATTTAGGGCTCCTGCTTTTGGAGACCTGCTTTCAGTAAAATTCTGTAGCAATGTGAAAGCATTGCAATATTTAAATTTGCCATATTCTTACCAATTATTCAATAATTATTTTATAAAAAATTTGTTATATTGACTAGGCTACATGTATGTGAAAATTAAAACTTGTTAACAACATACTATGCAGGAAAGTTAGATTGAATATTACTGATGAATTCGAAATATGTTACACAATGACACTTATAAAACCTATATAATCTATTTATGTTATTGTACGTATCTTCGAGGTTTCTTGCATTGCAACACTTTTTGTGCATATTGATTGTCGCATGCATCGACATTCGAATTTAAAGATGTAATTGTATAAATGATCACTTTTTACAAGGTATTATATCAACTACATATGGTAGATTTTGATTAGGCTTTAATATCTTGTATTTTTATTATTGGTCGTGTAGCTCTTGATAGTGGACTTCGATAACATGATGTCGATGTACTAGATATTTGGTTTTACTTAATAGGCCGTTAAAAGTTAAATTATTTACTGAATCGTATTCATTGCAGAGTGACCGGCGGGTCAATGGGTCCCGGGTCACCGTGTCCATCAAGTAACTGTGTTTGAGCGGGTCGGTGGGTCACTAAGTCTACTGGCATTCAGTTGACCCCCGGAATTTCGGGTAGGATTCGGGTACGTGCTTAAAAAATCGGTTCGGTTTTCGGTTCCATATTCTGTATCCTATTCCAACTCTGTACCCGACCCGACTAGCGCTGATGCGCAACTCGACTCATTCAAAGAAATATTGTTAGTATAATTCACAAAAAATGTTTTAATATATAATTATCAATAATAACATTACGAAATCAATAATAAAATACAAAAATAATTGAAAATCTTTAAAAATTTTAAAATTCAAATGTTTCACTTATGAAATTATTCCTTAAATCTACTAGTGTTCTCCCATCCCAATGATTATAAATGGTCCATGATCCGACCCATATAAGAGTGACCCACAACCCGACCTCACCAGTCTATTTTTGACCCGATCTGTGGGTCGGGTAGGACCGGGTTGACCCATTTCCCACCCTGATCACAAATATGTAAGTATCAAATGTTCTTGATAATGACTAACATCAAATTAATTCGAAAGATCAACAAAGTTTTACGTCCGTGAGTGCCGCTTGTCAATCATATGTTAACATTTAGCGCCGTCGCCGGGTCTCCTCGCCAATGGGTCACTGGGTCAAAAAATATGATCCGGCAGTCACTCTGATTCACTGGCTTAATATTCATGGCGTAAATTTGCGGTTTTTATATTATTAGCCCTTAAGTGCATAACTTATTTATATCAACTTTAAATAATCACATGGGTCATTTTAACCCATAATGCAAATGATAATTTATTTAAGAAAATTTAAGATAGTAAAATCGTAAATAGCGTACTGGATCAATTTGACTCTGGTTTTGCACTTAAAGATTAAGAAATGGCAATATTTTTATATTTTCTTTTTTATAGTTAATTCTGATAGTACAAGTATATATAATCAACATGTTGATCATAAAGTGTATTAATTAGTGACGGTTATTCGATTGTAAAAATTACAAATACTTCGATTAATTACGTTTTTAATCAATACATCTTTATTTGCATTAATGCTTACTATGGATGGAACTAGTGAATGAGACGTCATTAACTTGATTTATAATGAGTCTTTGAATTTGCTTTGATATTTAAAATCTGTGGACACAGAAATATGCTTTATATAGTTGAATGTTTAATTGCCAAAAAATGGGTAGTTGAACTCGCAAAGTTTGAAATTATGTTGTATAACTTTGACCGAAATCCTTAGTGTCAGGCAATGTAATCGAGGGATGTGAGTTTGTGTATGCTTGCAAATTGTTGGAGGCAAAAGCATGGCACTTTAATATTTCAATTACGTAAATGGCATTAATTGGGCTCTTATAGATATGCAGTCAAGCATCATTTGTGAATTGTAACAATGTCACTTTCCTACATACCTATTTTTTTAAATATTATCCTTCCTAATATGACATAATAAATAAATATTTCAAACTGTCTATTTTCAAAAAGCACAGTTCTGTTGACGTTATCTTAGTTTTCAGATCTAAAAAAATTATTTTAGTTCGGGAATGTAGTTTTAAGTTCAAGCTGCCTTATTTTAATTGCTTTGTGATCAGCTTAGATGTGGTTGTACAAGAATACCGTGTAAATAGTGCCTTGCAGAACTATACAAATTTATGCTTAAAATCTTTAAGCTATTCATTTCTTATTTATTTCATTTTCAAATAAATATATTCAAAACTACGCGTAAGTCCGAACAGGATATTCAGAGCAAGACAAGTGCAGATAAATTCCAGGGATTGCAGGACAGTTTGCTATCGAATGACTTGCCATTCTTCAGCAGGCCTACCTAGTGAAAGACTTTTCTTGTCCTTCTATTTTATAGCAAATAAGTTTAGATCTTACTGAAACGATGAAGGCGTAGATACAGTATATTGTTACATAAGAAATTGACAGACGTTAGTTTCACTTATTATTTTACTTTTAGAAAACATTTGGTATACTTTTGCGCTATCTAGGGATATATTTTTTCACCAAGCGATATAATAATAATTTATTTTAGTCGAAATTATTATTTAATTTTGCTAGTTTGGATGAAATAATATTTTGATAAAATGCTGTAAATTTAAGGACTTTTCAACCCTATGGAGAGTAAGCAATTGAAGTGGGCTAGTAGAGGGCCTAAATAGTCTAAAAATGGTACGATCCTATTAGTTGCGGGTTTGTTCAGCTACAGGTACTCCATATTTTTTTCAAAAAATCGCTGCATCTACATTAATTTGCAGCCGTTACCTTAATTATTTTTGGATTATTTGTCATTCATAGAAAAGCAAATTTGAGCGACAATCCAAGTATTTTAAGAAGAAAGATACACGTACATTAATGTAGCAATCTCTTGTTAAGCAATCTCTTGTTATATATTCTCTACTTCGTCAATTCTCAGAATTTGCTGCACCTAAATCACTGTGCTGAATTATATTTAAAAGCCAAGTTCTTTTTACACAACATTCTCTCTGCACATTTAATTTTTATTCCCATTTATCTTTTTTGTATAGACATCCTCTGCCAATCTACAATTCTTGTTGTGTATTTTTGTTTTTTATAAAATGTATTAATGTTAGTGCTTTCTACAATATATAGAAAAAGTGTAAAAGAAATCGCTATTAAGTACTAAGTGTTTATTATTTTATTATTACATTACTTCTCACAGCTTCATGCTGGTATCCCTCTCAGCTCGGGGAACTCCCCAGTTCCCAGGGAGTCTGAGAGCTTTCATCAGGACTCTAACTGTACCTAACTATGCTGCCTTCTGTGCTACCACTGCTCCCACTTTGGTACTCCCAACTCCTCCAAGTATCTCTTATGTTTCTTAATCACTGTTCCAAGTGCTCCTACAACTACTAGGGCTACTTCAACCTTCTTCAACCTCCACAGCCTTTCTATTTCCTCTGCGAACTCTCAATACTTGTCTATCTTCTCTTTCTCCTTGCTTTTTACATTCCTGTCCTTTGGTACTGCTATGTCTATCACTGTTCCCAATCTTTTCTTTTTGTCTACCACTACTATGTTTGGCCTCCTTGCTTCTATTACCTTGCTTGTCTGTATGTTGAAGTCCCACAGTATCTTAACATTCTCATTCTCTGACTCCCTGTGGCTTGTGCTCATACCACTTGTCTCCTGCTTCTAACCCATGCTGCCTGCTCAAGCTATTCTTTCCTTCACTCTCAGTTCTTATCTTCCTTAACACCTTAGTGACCTCCAGTAGGGACCCCTTAGGTTGCTCTTCTCCATATTCCTTTAGCCCTAGTGCTTCTGCTTCTACAGTTTCCTCTACACTTAGCAGTCTTTTAAGTTGAATGCTCTCTCTGCTGCTAGTATCTTCCTTGTCTCCCTGTCTAATTCCCTCAGTTCATTCTTGGTCCACCCAACTATTCCTGCTGAATATCTCAACACCGGTATCGCCCATGTATTAATTGCCTTTATACTATTCTGCTCATTTAATGCTGACTTCTGTAGTACTTTCTTACTCTCCTCTTGTATTCTTTTCTTAACCTCGTCTTAATTTCCTCATGATCTATTCTATCTTTCTCTATCACACCTAAGTACTTATACCCGTCTTTGACTTCCTCAATCTCATCCCCACTGCTCGTCCTCAAACCATCTCCATCTATGCACTTGCCTCTGCTCACTTGTTATTATTATTATATTAATATTTATTAAACTAAATATTTTACAAGGATTGAAATGAAATTATATATTAGTACCATAAAAATTAACAGCAATGTTTTAAAATTACAAATAAATTGATAAAATAAAAAGTAGATATTGAAGCTAATAATGAGCAAACTGTTATAAATTAATTTCTTGTGGAACTTGATAAGTACCTTTCAAGACGAAAGTGACCAGAAAGACTTCATCCTGAACGAGGAAGACGATCGGGAATTAAATCATTGAGATTATGGGATTTTGAGATCAATTCATTGAAAAGCTTCATTGCCAAGTGAATTCTTCTATATTTTATAATAATTTGTGATTCTCTACAATCAGCCATCATTTTAAAAACCCGATTAATTATCCTCTGGAGTTTACAGTCGGGAGAGATAGGGAGCACCACATAAAGTTGAGATCCATAGTCAATTATTGACAAAACTAGAGATGAAAAAATTGTATGTAAAAAAGTTGCTATTTGTGTAATTTCTGAGTTGTCTAAGACAAAATAAATTATGCTAAGCTTTTTTACATGCTTCCTCAACACGTTCTTTCCATTTAAGTTTCGAGGTTAACGTAACTCCTAGAAGCTTTTAGCTTATAACAATTGGAGCTGATGAGGGCAGATCAATTTCACAACTTCCAAATAGCACTTGCCATGATTTGTTAAAGTTAATCCTAACCATCTTCTTTGTGGCCCAACTTTCGATGTTACCAAATTCAAACGAAATTTCGGGTGCATTCTTAGGAATAGGAATAATGAAGCTGATGTATATAAGGATAATGCTAATTCCTTTATAAAATCTAAGTCCCTTTAATTCATTCTAGTTTTTCTGCAAGAATAGAATTAGTAACTTATTTTTTCAGTTAGTTAAATTTCAGGGTAGCTTTAAGCAACAAATTCCATTATCGTAGTGCAGTGCTTATTAAAAATACTTGCATCTAATAACTATATTATATAGTGCAAAACATTTTTTAAAAAATTTGACTTGATATTATTTGAAGAAATGAAATATCTGCAATGAATCCTACAGTTGTTTTCTTCGTTTCTTATCGCCTTTTGAGAGCTTCATCCAAATATAATAAATGACATCATCGTTTACTGCAATAGTTTTTAGATTATACTTTACGTTCTGATTTAAGTCATTAATATTCACATAGAATAGCAAATCATGTAACATTGAGTCCTGAGGTACTCCTGAATTCACAGCATCAGTGCCTGGATTCTAATACAACGGGCAGCACGGAATAAGCATGGCTCAGTTGCAACAATAATTAAATTATAAATCAGGAGCTCAATTTTTACTTTTAAATAGGTAGTTATGGATTTATTCAATGAGGCAGCTAAATTTTTTCACTATGAGTAGTTATCAATAATGATGAGAGTAGGCTAGAAGCTTTTACAACCATCTTTTCTGATGTTTTTGTCAACATGATTCAGAGGAGGGGGTGAGTAACTCTTTATTTTATTCATAGCTCCTGGAATTAATGTCCGCTGATTAAAATTTTTGTGACTTTTAATATTTAAGTATTAAGCAATGTGAACTTCCAAAAATATAACAATTTTGTGCTAAAATCTTGCTACTAGAAATGGCTATCAATTTCTGGAAGGTCGCGAAAATTATGATGACTTCAAGTAATTTCGGCCTATTTCTGTACAATTAACCCATAGAGCTACCCCTGTGTGGATTATAACATCAAAAAACTAATGCAACTGCCTTCTCATTTTAAGGAAAAATCGCTATTTTTTCTGACATTTGCAAAAAAATGCTGACGTTATCACAGGAATATGAAGATTGCACAAGAAATTGAAATTTCACATCATGGTCTAGCTATATCCCCAATATTAGCTAGAAAGATAATAGGGGTGAGTTTTACCCACCTCTTGAATAAGGGGTCCTCCACCAGAATAAGGTTAATCATACAATCGAATACTTGTAAGGTCTACTTATATTGCGTGAAATTTGGATTTAGAACTATGTCAAAACTTGAATTGTGAGTTGGAAATTCTAATTTTAATTGAAAGCTTGGACTAGGATCTCTTTTACTGCTGCACTTTGTAATCCTTCTGTTTACTAACTAATGCTGCATAGTAAGCATTTTTAAAATGTGAATTTTTAACAATTTCTAGGAAAAGAAACCAAGCCAAACATAAATATTGAATCTATAAATAGAATACAAATTAAATTGAATTCTCGCTAACCATGATCTACTAAATATTTAGTAGGTCAAGTTCTTACCCTTGGAAACAGTCTTCATTAATTGAGTGTGGGAATGAAAGAACTAAGACAAAATTAATTTCACAAGGAAAATCAGATAAAGTGCAATTGATTTATGAAACAAAATTTATCTAAAATTCAGGATTTCCCTATTCTTGACTTTGGATGCCATGCTATACTTTTAGATGAACACTGCATTTCACTCATTTTCTGTTGAGCAATATATGAGCTATGATTGCAGGAAATATGTTTTTGGTGACTTCAAGAAATTGACTATTTCTTGCATCCCTTGTAATTACTATTATAAAACTATATTAGATATTCTAGTTTCAATAAATCTTAATCGAATAGTTCATCAAAAAACTCATATTCAAGGGAATATTTATGATTTAATATTCACTAATGACAAAAATTTAGAAATCAGTTTTACAAAAAATTCTATTGAATTTACAGACCATTACTCTATTATCGAAGAAACAAATTTTGTTTGTTTCATTTTAAATCATTTTGAAAGTTGTACAAACAATAATACAACATCATTTAAATCAATTTTCTCTAAAGGTATTGAACTATTTATTTTTGATATTGATTATTATATTTCTGATTGGTACAACTCTATAGAAATGATTGTAAATTCCAATTGCTTCAGTAAAACGAGAAAAAGGGGCAATATTACCAAGTTATTATTCTTCTCATACAGTCAATTTATACAATAAATGCAAAAGTTGTCATAAAAGGCATGAAAAATATAAAACTAAGACAAACTACGTAAAACTGTGTCGATTTCAAAAACTCTATTGAAAGTTAAAATTCGAACAATTTGATGCTTTGCAAAGAATGATGTTAACTCGTGCTGTCGATTCTAAATTTATTTATAAGTCTGCAAAAATGCAATTTCCAAGTATATGGAATAACGAAACAGTTAATAATAGCTTAGACGTAGGAAATTTATTTAATAGATGTTTTGAATCTATTAAAAATTCACAAAATTCGATCTAATTTAAAATAAAGTCAACCTTATATATTTGATATTTGATTCGTAATGAATTTTTGAATGTTCTAATGCCATGGTATGCAAATCAAGCAAATATATTAAGTTTTTTAAATTTTCAAAAGTGATGTATTTGGTGGATAAATTGGAAAAGCAAATATGCATCTTCACTTCAAACCTCAAATATATTACCAATATCCCTAAGAATTCAGTTAAATGATGTCTACTGCTTGATAGATCTTCTTTAGAATGCTGATTTCAATACATTACAAAACACATCTTTTCATTATTCTTCTAAATTTAGAGGCAAGAGTTATTTCTGTTAAAAAGAACGACTAAAGTTAAAACTGATGATGATTTTTTTCATAGATAATGTAGACTGGCAAATTATTTATGTTGTAAACAACATCAATATTAATAAAAATAACTATTCATCATCAGTTCAATGAGTTTTTAAATAATCATTATGCTGAAACTCCAACTTGCAAAAGATATTTTTATTGTTTCTGCTCTCATTGTATTGCAATGGCTATAAAATTTTATTTACATAGCTATGTAACTCTTTTGATGGCATAATAAATCTTCCTATTATTAATATTAATATTAAATACTTAAAAATGAATTTCAATAATTCCTAAGTATTAATTGAGCATTTTCAAATGAATGCCGACCTAATTATTTATCAAATTAGAGGCAAAAATGCTATTTGTTTACGTATATATACAGTATACGAAATATATGTTGGAACCCTTATGTATTTTGTTCATAATTGGTATTTTACTGAGGGCAGAAACAAAATATACAAAGTACATGCCATTTAACTATGGTTTAGAACTTAATGAATATAATAGTTGGAACTCACTGAAGAAATGTATATAACTTGTTGTAAGAATTGACAAATTAAAAACTGAACATAGATAAGCCTGATTAAAGCATGGTGTTTGATATGATTGTATTCAGCTTTTAAAACAGCTTGAAGCCTTCGAATATGAAAAAAAATTTCTTAATGAAAGCATCTGAAATTGAATACCAAATTGACCTTCCAAAGTTCTTTTAGATTTCGTGGATGCCTCTTCAGCAATTCAGCTTTCATCTTAGCCCACAATTATTCAATTAAAATTAAATCAGGCATCTGAACTGGTCACTCAGAATGAAGAGGCAACCTAATGCCTTGTATAAACTGTAAAAGCCTTGCAGTGTTCTCTGATTGATAGGATGACCTTTTGTTCAAGGATGGGAATTTAGTTTACACCATTAAGATTTCTTCCCCCCTTAACAAGTTTCGAGTACTATCACTCTTGATGACTCTCAAACCATTAATGAACCACCACCAAACTTGATTGTGTTCTTGGTATATTAATTGTTAAAACGAGATTTAGCTGTGGAAGGAAGTCTAACACATATTTCTTCCTTACTATAGATCTAAATATTTTCTTCCTTAAAAAATATTGTGTTAAAATTCTATCATCGAGAAGTGACACTGATGTTTTGTAAAATGAAGTAATTTGTTTTGCTCTGATTCACTTAAAAATGCTTGATTTGCTGCCAACCTACCCTACAGACCAAATATATTTTAAAAAATTTTGCATTGGACGCAGGGTGCCTAAATTATACAGGTCCCTTTGACTGAACACATCTTACAGATCAGCTCCACTTTGAGTAAAGTTTGTGGGTATTAATGTGGGGTTGGGCTTTAGACTGCCGAACTAAGTGTCTGTGCGGCAGGAGTAACTTTTCGAAGGCAAACTGTTCGTTTCTTGGTGAAAGACGCTTTTCTAATTTGTAGATACTAATTGTTCGCAATACAGAACTTTTAATATAGTCAAATCACACGATATTTTGTTATGGGTCTTATCTTACCTTTTCAAGTGAATCATAAGCTCTCACTTCTCAGTGAAGTATTGTTTACCTGGAGTTACACTAATAAATTGTAGCAATAGTGAAATTAACACTAATAGAATAGATTTAAATAATTTCTGTCAAAGGTTCCAACATTTAATTCAAGGTGCAGATGAATATAATGTCAATAAAGAGCCTGCAATTCAAGATTTACTGCATAATTGAAAAAAATTGTTAGTATTTTGACTACATTGCGACTTCAATTGGCTGCATTAAAGTCATAAGGCATTTATGTTTGCAACTTTGCAAACGCCACAATTTACGCATTTTGAGCATTGATTCCAACATAAATTAGCATACTGGATATTGAAATATTATAATACAATACAAATACGTGCATGTGAATTAAAACTTAAGATTAACATCTTAACCCACTTCAAACAGCGAATTCATATACAACCGCTATTTAAATAGTACATTTATATATTCGTATAAGTTGATATGGATTTGTTTTTTCGTTTATTCTGACATAATCCATCCCCTGATTAACTCTCAACACTAATTTATATGTTTTAGTTTTGTTTTTCTGCTTGAAACTTAATTTAGTAAACAAAAATTCTGTGGCAAGCAAATATTTAATTATAAGGCTATTTGATTGGAATTAGAAATGACTTTTGCGCTAATTAATGTATCCAAACCCTAACTAATAAACCATCAATAATTAAATCATAAATATAAAACTGAATTGTTGAAACTTATCAACATGGCAAAAACCATCTTACGATCACATACAACAGCTTGGGCTTTAAATCTATATGTCATAAGATTTTCTAAACATGATTTTACTCTTATTTTACATGAAATATTTTACAAACATGTGTGTATAATGTCCAAAAGGTCGTATACGGCAGCAATTTTGAACTTTTGATAGGAATGTGTGCAGACCTTAAGAACAAGAGAAAATATTATTTATTATAATGTGAGATTATGTTAATGATTTTGAAAAAATTGGATAAAAATTACAAACTTGGTCATATATGGGTTAAATCATGAAATTTCTGCAACCGGATGTACGTTATATTCTAGCTCATGTTAAATTTTAATATCTTGTTGTCCTTAAACATAAAAGTCAATTTTAGAAATAATTAATACCGTAACTTTTTAGTACAAGGAGACAACAAAGCCATAGTTAATTAAATCTGCTAATAACTAGAAATTTGTAGATGGAAATGGTAGTTTAGTACAATTATGCTAGCTTAGAACTTGAATTTTTATATCCTGATATATTAAATATTCATTGTTCTTAGTCCTAAAATCCAATTTTGTGATGCCGTAGAAATAGGTTTTTAATGCCTTCTGAGGGAATACGTCCTATGATGTCAATTAAACTTTCTAACAAAGAAATTAACACTGTACGAAAGTTATTATGCAAACGAAGTTTAATGTTGATAACTAATCATCATTAATTACTAGTTTTCGATGTCTTACTGATAATATTTTGGATTATTATCCAATTTAGATTATTCATGGATTGCTATCTTTAAGAAAATAGCAATTCAGATCAATGTAGCTTACTCAAATGCCTATCCGGATGATAGTTGAAGAGACCTAATGAACTATATCTTTAATGCTTCCTCTACCTGTACTACATAGTGTAAGTATATATTAAAACTTGATTCGAAGATGACAATTCTACAAAGAATCATTGTATACTATCTATTCTGATAATGCTCATTAAACATAATTTAAAATATTTATTTAACTGTTCCTACATTATTAAAAGTAATATACAAATTTTAATTTACAAAATTAAAAAAGTATAAATAAATTTAATACTATATATTGAAGAGCTTTCACTTATGATTTCGATTAAAGAAACATTTGTGGGAGTACAATTTTGAATTAGAACATAATTGCAAATCTTTCCAATATTATAAATAAAGCGATGGATTTCAAACAAAGCATGGTTGAATCTTTCCGATGAAAGGCTCCATAGACAGATTTTCTACAAATGTTGTTCCTGGAAAATTTATCGATGCAAAATTCACTTGACTGCTTCCAAGAAGAAATGTCTCAATCACTTCAGAATACGACTTTATTTTAAAGAAATCGTTTGCTACGGTTCTCATAAACCTTGAAAGTGACTGAGCGCTTTTGTAAACGACGATAAATGTAATGCCTCCCAAATTGTTATTCTTAAAGAAGAACATTGTCACAGCTAAATTTCCATATGAAATATAGATCTGTGAAAGGATATTCTCAACTAGTGCAACTGCATTATTGCAAGTATAACAGTGAATTCGACTATAAAGGCAGTAGTACCTTGTGTTGTTGTATAACTGATAACGGAGGAAGTTCGAAAGCATTTTACCCGAGTAGTTCAAAAAAAATTTTGTATCTTTGAGAGGCATGGATATTATGTGTTGCAGGCTTTCTTTATTCAAGGGATGTAAAACTCCACGACATACGATCTCTGATTTGAACTTTGATATTTTGGCAGGTGATGTAAGACATGTACTCAAAAACTCAACTGCAGATTTATATTTAGTCTTATAACGATGCTTTGTAAAGGTTTCAAGCCTGATTTTAAAGATCCAAATGAGAATTATGTAATCTTCATCACGAGGATGTCTAGAGAAGCACAGTATGACATATGGTGTGGGACCATTAAGAGATTGGATTTTGTTGAAATAACTAAAAGTTTCTCAGTTATTTAAAGACATGCTGAGTTTAAAATTCATTTAAATTTGCTATGATTGTGTCAAGAATAGACAATTAAGTTATTGAATCATTGATGTTGCATTAGATTATATAAACCATAAGTGTTAATCCTCATTTGAGAGGACAAACTTAGGCAATTAGTACATAGAGTCAAAGTAGTTTCACCAAGTTTTTAGAGGTAGCAAGTACACCTTTGAAAAACTTCATTTTTTTACTTTTGTTGACAAAAATTATCTACATTTTCGCTAAAAATCCAAAATACAATTTAACGATTATTTTTTTTCATTTATATTTTATTCCGATGTAAATTCGATATTTATATTCTTAATTAATGTTTATTTACAGACTTAGTCTTTCGCAACCCATTTATTCTGTTGTGTCATTGCTACCAGGTATGTCAAGCTGCATTTCCACAACTTTGAATATGGAAATAATTTTTCATTCTTCGGAAAAGTTTATTCAAACGTCAAAGGGTTTTAAAAATTTGTTTTTTTGCTTGAAAGTTTTAAATAATAATTGTTATTAATAAACTTTCCTTAGATTTTTATACATATATTGAATATATATCTTTAATATATCAGATTTATCGATATTTATAATAAATATCAAGATTTTGCTATCTCTGGTTGAAAGCATTTTTTAAACAATGACTTAACTTACGAAAGTAAAATGGTCCTTGTTTATGGTGATCAGATGTATTTTGTTAAAGAAATTATTTTCGCTCCTTTTCATAAATTCCCTAAAACAATATGGATCCTCAATTGCTACCTCTGAATGTTGGCATGAAGAGCGCCGTTTTAACCAGTGTTTTCTCCAAATTTTTCTATATCGTCAAAGTCTGCTAAGGGTAATTTTTTATTGTACTTGAAAATCATTTTTAGCATTGCATTTAAAATTTTCTGAGGCCAGGATCAAGGCATTCCATTTTGTGTAACTTAGCAGCTTCAACCAATGATGCAACATGTCTGAACCATAGGTGGAAGAGGATCTGATCGAAATGCCATTTGATTCAGATTGGGTCTTTTCGGGTCAGGTCAGAGTGCTTCCCCAACCTGCAATTTAAATAAATATTCTACAAAAGTATATCTCCATTTGCACTTTTTTGGCATAAAAAACTACTGGAATCCAAATATGATAAAACAACCATCCTTCAACTATTTTATTACAACACCCTAGAAGTATTTGAGATTTTGTAGAAAGAGTTCGCGCAACTTCTCTATTTTTTACTAGGCTAGTTGCCAGATTTTAATTCATATATATTCAACCTGCATGTTGGGTCTGGTTTTTACTGACCGGTTCCACGTACGGTTGAACTGAATTGAACCTTCGAATAACCATTATGGTCATTTTGACGTACAACGAGTAGGGTTCTGTATGACTACTAAGTCCTAAGGCATTTATTTGTCTTAGTCCAATAGAACTATACCTAATTATTTCAGTGCACTGAGACTAACATGAGACTGGATTATAAAATATCAACCTGGACCTACAGATTTCAGAATACTACTAAAGTTTTTTGGCAATTTTGGTCAAAATAAAAGGCATATCGCGTGGCCAATGAGTGTAACCAAATCCAATGAGACTTAAACCAGTAATTTTCTGGTACCGCAAAATCTCTAACTACTAGTTCTAAGAATTTTGGAAAGATGAGGAAATTAATGGAATATTATGGAAATTTTGTTAATATAGTTGTAAAAATGGAATGGAAGAGCAAGACAATAACATTTCCATATGCACGACTGTGCAAATGTAACAAATCAAAGCCTTCAGCTGTCATGTTTTCATTTTGTAAGTGGCTGATTATGTATTTTGTCCATTGATATTTCATTTTCATATTTCAAAAATGTGTTCCTTGTATAGAACTATTTTCTCGAAAATATGACCAAATTTAAAATAAACAACTGAAAAATAATGTAGTTGAAATTTGATTAAAAACTAGTTTTGATGTCAGTATCTTGTATAGCTCCTATTTCAATTTTTATCATGCGAATGGATTATTCGCATTAACTTTAATTAGTAAAACACCTGCACAAACTTTTCATATTAGCCTGTCAAAATGGTCTTTTTGAGTAAAAAAGCTTACTTTTACATTAATTAGTTATTAACCGAGATAATGCTTTTCCAACAAAAATTTACCTTAAACAGTCCAATACATCGCTTTTTTCATCTCTTCCGCTGGCCCAAAAATGAAATAAGAACGTGATTTCGGTTGTATTTGACATTAAATCAAAGACAGTTGAGCATCGCAGGTGCGTTCGTAAATGTTTATAAACGTGTTGCGAATGCAAAGAAGATAACTTAAATATACAAAGCAATTGAGTTGTAAACTATGAGAGCATTTATAATGCAAAGCTGCTCACCATTCTTATCGGAAAGTCATTGTTTAACACTCTATGCGGTATTCACATGAAAGACAGTAATCCATTAATGGCACTTATGAAACTGAGATCCGTTTCTGGTGTTGTTACTAATTCTAAACGCTAGCACCAAATAAATTTTACTATTTGTTGTCCAAATATTTTCAGAAAGTAACTTAATCGAGAGATCAAAGAGTCCCTTTTAATTTCAAATAAATCCATTTAAATTTCTTCAATATGTTAACTTTACTTGCGTTTAAGTCTACGTATTTGAATAACATCCAAAACATGAAGCTGGAAGACGAAAACGCTTAAGTGCATATAGCTACAGTTATATTTAAAGCTCTCATAAATTAAACCAATTTATGCAAAAAAAATTTTTTAATCAAACACAAATAAAATTTATTAAACATTTAAACACATATCACCAGTGTGAGAACCTTGTGACCTTTTTCACTCGAGACTCGAACCAACCGTTTAACAATAATCTGTCACTCGGCACGTCCAAAAATGACCCTCGACATGACCGGATCAAAGAAAGATTACTAATATAATACATACAAAAGTATCAATGAAGACAGTACAAAAATACAAAATATTTAATATCAATTAGATTTTTTATTTCTTAATTCTGTTTGTGTTCTTTCACCTAAAAATTATAAATGGCCAAAAAAATTCTTCCTCGACCTGTCTAAGAGTCACAGGTTTCCCACTCTGCATATGACACATGAATTCAGTATTTAAAAATGAAAACCCAATGTGAATTAATATTTTGGTTATAAAGTAGCCGTTCCGCTTTCATGATTCGGCTGAATGACCCCCAATGAGAAACATCATTAGTAACAGTTATTTGAAAAAAAATCTTTCATGAAATAAACAGAGGCTGACTACGCAATAATAGCTGTGATTGCAACTTCGGCGGCTATCCAGTGTATTTGACAAAATGCTACATTGAGTAAAAAATTGTTTGGGTCGTCTTTCTGATTTGATGAGAGGAGGAGCAAAGGGTCTAGTCTTGAGAGCATGCTACCGTGTAAAATGTGATCATTTGAAAAAATGAAAATGCTAATTTAGTTCATCACTCTTGAAAGCGAATTTCAAATTGAGCATTCGAGATGCACGAACCTGGAACTTTTCCAATTAGTCATGAGTCTTTTGGGAAGGGCTATGGATCCTGATAATGTTCTTTACATGATTATTGCATTTCAGGTCGCTTTGCAAGGTTAGTTTGATACTGTCTATAAGTTTTAGACTGCCCTCAGTGTGCAATTGATACATTTCCCAATGTAGATATCTCAGATTATTTGCTGGTTTAAGGTCATACTGTTTAGTTCGCTCCAAATTTCTAAGTGAGAAGTAAGAAGCGAGGCTTTTCTGAGCACGGAATTTTAGAAGTATTATAATTGGAATATTTGATAAATCTAAGATGTTACTTGACATGTCGATCGGCAACGTATATACTAATAAGAATGGGTCCAATGTGCAAATCGAGTCGTACGCCAAAGATACGTTAAGGGACTTAGGGCGGTGGCCAAAATGAACAGAGATAAATATGTTCGAAGAGTAACTGCCTACAAAATCAAACCACTATAATATGACTTAGAAAGGCAATAACTACACAACTGCTAACCCTAAGTCAATTCATATTTTTATACTGCTTAGTTAAATATTTTTTAAGCACAACTAAATAATATTTTGTCATTATTACTCAATTTTGGTATAAAAATTATATTTGAGGATTTCCCATCATGAATAATAATAATAATAATAATAAGGTACAAAGGGTGCCATTTTAGAAAAAAAAACGAGTGTTACTTTTGCTTCGATTTGACTTTATGCAATATATCATTCCTAATTTGGGAATAGCAAAATATTAGTTTTGCATTTTATAATAAACTAAATATAGCTGAAGTCGTTCCGAATAAATTAGTATTTAAGCTTTTAAAGCATTTAACACTACAGAGTATAACATTTTTTGTTATCCTATTTTCTAATTGCAGTTTATATTACTAATGAAAAATTATTGAAATGACATTTGATCCCTGTTTTGGGGATTAAGTTTTCTGGGGAACCTATATGCGTCAAAGGTCAAAGATCTGCTTAAATTGAAAAAAATACTTCTTGAATTTCTTTGAAATCTATGATCTACAACATAACCATCAGTTCATAAAGTATTTTTATGAATCAAGTTCAGAAAGGATTGATTTTTATGCCTGAAGCTTGAAGAAAATTGAAATAACACAAGAAGTTAAAATTGATTCTTCTATTATATCTAATTTTGTACATTTTATTATGGTGCATGGATTCAATAGCATGTTCTTATATATTAAATCAGTTGCAAAATATATTGCAAACTTTCATTAAAATCTAAATTTTATTGCCAAACATAGAAGAAATGTGGAGTCAAACCAGATATTGCATGTAGATTTCGATTAAAAAAAGTTTCTAGAAGCAATCTGTATTCACTTTAAATGTACAAGAAGAATACATGTAATGATTTGTAAAAAAATATCTTTCCAAAAATATTCCAAAATTATATTTATCACATATAGGGCTTTCTATGCCGTTTGCCGTTCAATTTAAAAACTAACGCATTCAAATTATAAATTAATGCATTCAAATTAAAACATAAAGCATTCAAACTAAAACATAGCGCAATCAATTTAAAATATAAGCTATTCAAATAAACATTAACGCATTCAAATTAAAACCTAAGTCATTCAATTTATAATAAATATCGAACTATGACTTTTGTAAAACATGAAACTAAGAAACAAACTATAAACTATTACAATGTTTACTTTATTCTACATACAGTAAATCTTCTTCAGCCATAAATATCTTGTGTATAGCCTCTGTACATGCTGACATACAATTACATTAATAGAGCTATCATGATTATTTATAAAAATTAAAATATAATCTGGAAATCTACAGTTATTGCTCAAGAAAATACACGAAAAATATTAGTACCATATGTTATCGTTCAATTTAAAAACTAACGCATTCAAATTAAAACATATATCACTGAATTTAAAATAAATACCAAACTATGACTTAATTGAAATAATGAAACTAAGAAACAAAACAAACTATAAACTAATATGATGTTTACTTTATTCTCCATAGAGTAAATCATCTTCAGCCATAAATCTTGTGTATAGCTTCTGTACATACTGCAAAAAATTGCATGAATATAGCCATCATGATTATCCTTAAAAATTGAAATTTAATCAGGAAACCCACAGTTACTGCTCAGGAAGAACAGTAGTTTCATATGTTGGCTATATATTCTTAATTTACAAATTCGAATTTTTTCCTAGAAGCCTTTCTACAATATCGTAATAAGTCTTTGGAACAAAATTTTCAAGCGACTCTAAAGCATTTGGCTGCCAAGCTAAAATGTAATCCACATATCGCAATAGATGTATCAGCAATCACAGTACAACGACATCTTGATAAAGTCAACTTTACGCTAAAAAATAACATGAAATAAAAAGGATTTGCTGAATTCTTAAATGCCTTAATGAGTGCATAAAGTAATGTATTACCAGGATTAAAGTAAGATATGAAAGTTTAATATGTTTTTCAAAAGGCTTAGGGAAGGTCGATTTGAGGCTAGTGCTTCACATCTACACTGCCAAATTTACAGTGCACCTTTATCACAGAATGAAATTTTTGTTCCTCTGTGAATTTGAGGACCAAGATGCTCAATGACGTTAGGCAAGCCCAAATATTAGAAAATCCACAAACTTATTTTACTCTTATGAATTAAGTGAAAGGTATTTTTGAAGGTTTAATCAGGTATACAATGACTATTCATGCAATTCGTTTTTTCGGCATGTAAAAAGCCAATATGTAAGATTTTATGGTGAAAATGATTTACTGTATGGAGAATGAGGTCAAAATTGCATTTGTTTATGGTTCCTTCAAAACTCTCTAAATATGTACACAAAAAGTATTCGAGACCTTTAACAACATAGAATTAGGGCAACATTTGGCAGCACGTATATTGGTTCATACGAAGGAATATACAAAAGTTATAGAAGGATTACTTTTATAGAACATGTAGAAGCACATATATTGGTTTATAAGAAGGAATGTACAAAAGGTATGGAAGGATAACTTTAATAGAACATATTAAAACATAGTTTACCTAAGCGGAGATCACGAGGAAGTGATTCAAATTGAAAAGAAAAGAACGAACGAGGAATGTTGGAAGAGAGTATGAGTAGTGTTCCTGACGTTTAAAATGAAAATACAATCCTGGAAACTTCTTTATCACTTCCTTGCATTTTGATGCAAAAAGTTTGACAAGATAATCGCCAGAACTTTGAATTAATTAGCATATTTGATATTTCTTCTATAAACATAAAAAGATTGGTTCCAAAATTTTTGGTAGAGATGAACATGGGCCGGTAGGCAATGATTGGAAAAAGTGGGCCACAATTTCAAAAATCTGATTAGTAAACAACAGTTCACCTATATCATTTCTACACAATTTACATACAACCTGTTGAAAAATAAATTTTTCATTTTGATATTTTGCATTAGCGTTCTAAACAGTTTTTTAAAACTCACTTTCCGAGGTAGCTTTTATTAGAAGTTCCTAACATACTCGACTTTGATCTAGTAAACGAAAAGTTAAATAAATTCTTTTCGGCTAAGATCATTTAATGAACCAGGACTTATGTTTCGGGCTGGGCTTAAGTCTTTTGATGGCGATTAAGCAGAAATAGAAGTACAAGCAGAGGTTTACCGCTGGAAGGGATTCAAATTGAGTTATTTTTAGTACATTGGGACATTAGTGATCAACTAAATATTTGTTTACTGCTATTTTTTTTAATTCGAATCCGTCAACCTTAATGGTTCTTCTAATAAAACACTATTTAGCTTTGCTTTGTTACATGTACATCAATTCTTTAAGCCTTGTAAGTACACGTATTTAATTAACGTTTCAAATGCATGTTCTACCATTTGAAGATTGCAAAATTCTATACAACGCGAGAATATATAAATTCACTGAGTACATTAGGACAAATTTTACTTTTACTATATGAGCTCTGCAAACACAATGAACGGCCTGATTTCTTGCAGAACCAACATGTTGCAACTAGGCTCAACGTCTTATTCACGGACCGATTTGGGGGGGGGGGCTGATTCCAACCATGCTTTTAGACTAATTTTTTTATAAACTAGAAGGCAAATTTTTGTTTATGACATAATACATTTTTTGCGTGCAATGTTTTCTACGAAATTTTAATATTGTATTTGTTTTCATGCAAACATTTACTAGAAAACTGTTGTGCCTTTTTGTTAAAATCTGCAGTCTCACGCATAGTTAGTGTCATTGTGTCCAAATGTAAGCCCATTTTGCAATATCGAAATTATTTGTTGCAGGTAATGCAAAGTGTTTGTCACTGATGATAATTCGCTTATTGATCTTTACAATTAATGTAACGTCCATTAGAATATCATAATTTTCTTCTTTCCTTGTATACATTTTTCGATGAAAAGCAAAACGATTTTGTACATCACACAATGAAAAATTTATTATACTTATTTCTTGGCTGTCATCTTCTGAATCCGAGGAGTTTGAGCTATCATTATGCTAAATCCAGATTAATCTGAAGGTCGCTCATCTTCGATATCCTGTTGAATTATGCAGGAAATATGCAATAATTTTAATTTATGACTAAGCAATCCAGACATTTTTACAATTTGTGTGTTACTATAAAACAATATTAAGCACTCACAATTCACTGAATATTACAAATACAACAACATACCAAATCTCAAATATCCATTGCAGTTGATTCAAGCATTGGCGAAAATGTTATCACTTGAATCTAAGAATAAAAGACATTGATGTAGTCAAAAAATGGTGTCAAACATTTTTTAGCAAGAAAAGATATTTTTGCTGGACTGAAAACTTGTTTCTTTTAAACACACTGTTTGAATTTTACTGCAAAAAATGTGAAAATATTGGATAGAAGTGCTAAAAAAAAGCTTTTGATATATTTAATACACTTTATATGAATTTTATTATCAAGTACTAGTCTTTAATGTCAATATGTCCTACCTAAGAATCTCATGTACGCACTACAGAAAGTTGTCGGCTGTCCATGACAAGCACTAAAACAGACTATATGAGCATGGGGTTGGGTGGGCCCTTTTAATTCAAAATTATGTTTCCTACTTATTTTAGCAGAAAACTTAAACCATAGTATTTTAAATGACATTGAAAATTTATATGCAAATGTGAGTTGTGATCAAACAAAGTAATGCTAATTTAAACAGGAGTGGCATAGGGCAATAGGAAGGGGAGGGGGCTTTGGAAGTTGCTGAAATACCAAGAAATGTTTTTTATTAAAACATCCTCATCCGAAAATGAGCGTCATAACAGTTTTGGAGGTTTCACTATTACAAAACTAGGAAATAGATTATATATGTAAATCCTAAACTGTTGCGAAACTCATGTTTCTGAAAATCAATGGAACACTTAGTTTTAATTTTTCTCTGAATGATTCCATACCCAACAATAAATCTTAATATATCTCAGTGCTATACTGATTAAACTCGTTCAATGAGTTAGTGATATGCCCTTCTGAAATATCAGTGGAGTCTTAGTGTGGCTATAGCTGCAAAATTTTTCTTTGTTGGGTCCATTAACTGCGCTACAATATAATATAAGGACAATGGGACTATCAGAGACTGCTATTTGTATTTAATAATAGAAATCTTCTAATTGATGATTGCATAATTGGGAGAAGCAGAAATTATGTAAGTGTAAAATGTAGTATTGAAATTATGTAGTAGTATATGATGTGAGCCAACAGCTTTTTGCATTTTGGATAGTTTTTTCAGCATTTGGGTCACCACAGTAATAAAATGAGATAAATCTTGTCGTTACAATTAGATTTAAGTTACAGAATGTAGTTACACTTTTTTAACTGAAATATATTTTTATAACAGCTACCAAATTTGTACATTTAACATGAAACAAAGGAAATTAAAGAAAGCGAAAAAGGAAAAATCAACATCAGAAATAATTTCAATTGATTCAGGTGAAAATGATACTTATTATCATGCAGCAGCATCAACTGCATTATCACAAAAGCTAAGCGATCTTCATATAAACTCTCCAAAAACAGACACTGATGCTGTTAAAGCAAAGAAATTTTGTAGCACATGCTTGATTAAAACACCTAATTTGAACAAAAGGCTTCGCTAGGAAACATAAAATACATGGAGCTGTTTGTAATTGCGCAGGCTTATTACCAAGAAATTCTAGGATTTCAATCAATGCCTTCCACAACTTGAACAAATTCATGATTCGGGAATGCCTACCCGTGAACATATTCCCGTTGGATTTTGTATTTATTTACACAAGTGGTTTCAGATTCAATAACTTCTGTAACAAAGAATACAAAAGAACTCATTAATTAGATTAAGCCGTTTAATTTGAGGATATGTTTTATGAGGTCCTCATCAGAATCAGGATAAATACATAAATAATATGAAGTTGTTACATGTAAAATATCCAGGAAAAACAACGAATTACATTTAATTCCATGTCCAAACATTGAACGGGCTAGAGTCATTGAGCATAACTTCAGGAAGGCAATTTCAGCAATGCAATACTTTGGTACGAACCTGGATGGTGGGCTACACGCAATGTTTAGTCTGTCGACTGGTACAGTAACCCCAACTGCTGTGATAGGCGAATCATACTCTTCTTAGGACGTTGTGCTATGGCATTTGAAACATTTGCTAATATATTATCTTCTAAGATCTTTCAGCGACCATGTTTTC
>CABFPE010000077.1:1629824-1669779 GCA_900660155.1 Hofstenia miamia
TAATTCCATGTCCAAACATTGAACGGGCTAGAGTCATTGAGCATAACTTCAGGAAGGCAATTTCAGCAATGCAATACTTTGGTACGAACCTGGATGGTGGGCTACACGCAATGTTTAGTCTGTCGACTGGTACAGTAACCCCAACTGCTGTGATAGGCGAATCATACTCTTCTTAGGACGTTGTGCTATGGCATTTGAAACATTTGCTAATATATTATCTTCTAAGATCTTTCAGCGACCATGTTTTCTGTTAGTCGTTTTACGAAATTGTTCAATTAATGCTCTAACACTATAACGGTTTGGCATTGACTTATGTGGAAATCTTGTAGAAAACTACTTTTTAACAAAATCAAAATCTTTAAACTTTCCTTCAGATCAGAATACATACTCTACAAGAAAAATAGGTCATTAAGAGAAAACACCATTGCTACAACTATGAAAATGTACTGCTGAACAAACAATCGATATGTGTACATTTAAAGATTTGTATTCAAAGACAGATATTTAATCTGACATCAAAATATCAAAATAGTTAATTTAGTTTGACTGAGATTTACAGAAACCTTCATAATATATCGCGGACATTTAGAATACAAGAAACGCCAAACAGTACAATTGAGGATTGCTAAATCATTTCACTAATTTCACTTAGCGTATTTTATCATATATAATAATTTACACAATTCTTTTTTGAGTCTGCGAGAAATTAACTGTAGGAATTTCAAATTCACATTTTCTTTTGATGGTTGTAGTAGTAACTGTATTCATAGTCGTTTGAGGTATTTATCACAAATTTTATTTATATCAGATAGCTCAGATTCTTGCATAAAAATTAAAACAGGCAATATTCTTTTAGGAATTTGAATATTTTATAAATGTATTTGTTAAATATACAATTTATGTGTAAATTAACAATCTTGAGAGCAGTACATACAAATATACCCTTAGGCATGGCACCTTCAATTTTCAGATAGACACTGAAAAACAATCAGATCGGTAGATTTTAAAACAATGTGTTCTTGTGTGTTACTATATTTGGATAGATCTTTTTGATGTTGCTCCCGCTAGGTGTATATGTCTGCTGACGTTTCAACAATTTCTTGAGCTTTATTGATTTCTTCATTTTCGGCTCTTTTTCATGGTTATTTTTCTGAAGATCATAAAACTAATGTTTGCATATCTTAATGATGATATCATTGGAGCAATCATTGACACCTGACACTAAACAGTTCTTGTGCTGTCAGTTGGTACCTCAAAAATAAGAGTGAAGAATTAAGCGTGGTTTTATATTCTATGGTTTTAAAATTACTAATATTGTTAATCACTGATTTTTTGTGAATTGTAAAATGGGTAATAGAATCTGCTAATTTTTGTACTTTGAAAATTCGAAACGTATGATGTTTAACGTTGAGTTTGTGCAGTTTCATGAAGATAGACTGAGTAGTTTCCAAGATATTGGCAGTTAAAATGCCGAAAATTTTTTATAACAGCACGAAAGTATAATAATAATAAACTGTAATTAAAACTGCGATTAGTGGTATTATTTCTTTGTGCTACCCAATCAAGAGATACTAAGACAATGGTGTTCAGTTGCCAACCGATTTACAAACAATCTTAATTAGTAAGCAAATGTGTTTTAAATATAATTTACTGTTTGATGCATAGCATGGGTACTTAATAAAATTATAACGCTTAGTTATGTTGAAAACATTATATTATTCTGCACTCTATTAACTTGGCTAATGACTTGACTAATCTGCATTTGCGGTTATTCAATACTACACCTTTACCGTTCAATTTAAAAATTAACGCATTCAAATTAAAGCATAAGTCATTCAAATTATATTAAATATCAAACTATGACTATTAAAAAATGAAACTAAGAAACAAAACAAACTATAAACTAATACAATGTTTACTTTATTCTCTACAGTAAATAATCTTCATAAAATCTGGCATACTGCCTTTCTACATGCTGAAAAAACGACTTGCATGAATTGTCATTGTATACCTGATTAAACCTTCAAAAATACCTTTCATTTGATTCATAAGAGTCAAATCGGTTTGTGGGCTTGCCTAACTTCATTGAGCATCTTGGTCCTTAAATTCACAGAGGAACAAAAATTTCATTCTGTGATAAAGGTGCACTGTAAATTTGGTCCTTTAGAATTTGGCAGTGTAGATGTGAAGCACTAGCCTCAAATCGACATTCCCTAAGCCTTTTGAAAAACATATTAAACTTTCATATCTTACTTTAATCCTGGTAATACATTACTTTATGCACTCATTAAGGCATTTAAGAATTCAGCAAATCCTTTTCATTTCATCTTATTTTTTAGTGTAAATTTGGCTCCATCAAGATGTCGTTGTGTTGTGATGCGTATACGTCTATTGCGATATGTGGATTACATTTTAGCTTGGCAGCCAAATGATTGAGTTGCTTGAAAATTTTGTTCCAAAGGCTTATTACTATATTGTAGAAAGGCTTCTAGGAAAAAATTCAAATTTGTATATTAAGAATATATAGCCAACATATGGTACTACTGTTCTTCATGAGCAGTAACTGTGGGTTTTCTGATTAAATTTCAATTTTTAAGGATAATCATGATGACTATATTCATGTAGTATGTACAGAAGCTATACACAAGATTTATGGCTGAAGATGATTTACTGTATGGAGAATAAAGTAAACATCATATTAGTTTATAGTTAGTTTTGTTTCTTTGTTTCATTATTTCAATAAAGTCATAGTTTAGTATTTATTTTAAATTTAGTGATTTATGTTTTAATTTGAATGCGTTAGTTTTTAAATTGAACGGTAAAAGGTGTAGTTGAGACAAGAGGAATTTTTTGAAAATCACACATTTATTCATAATTCTGATACAAAATGTTAAAAACAACACCTAATAAATTATAATCATTCAATATGCTCAGTTACATTTTTACAGTATTTATACGTGAAAAGACTACATTTAAAAATTGAACAAATTTATAAATACTGTAACTCATTAAAACTAACAGCAAAAAACTGACTATAGTTACATAAGAAGAAATACACTGCTAACTACAAAATTATTCCTCTAAAAAATTAATGCAAAACTAAAAGTCAAAAATAATAAAACACTAGCGAGTTAACTTTGATGAGAGGGAAATCTCACAAAGTAGGCACTAATTAAAGCTTTGACACTTGCAAACAAATTCAATAAATTTCTAAACAAAATATGGTGTGTGTTGACAAATAACATTTTATAAGAAGCTTAACATATAAAATAATTTTCACAGGCCATAATCTAAAAAACTATAAAGAAAGAAATAAAGCTATTCTTAGGATAACAAGAGTCTAAAGCTCTGAACCAAATATGTCAACCTCTTTCAGTTGAGTGGGATCGAGGGGCTCAAGAAGCGACGACTGCTGCCCGCCGAGATCCAGCAGATGATCTGTGTCAATGTCTTGCATATCTTGAGGTATGTCTCCAAATTGGCCTAGAAAACAAAAATCAGTACTACGTCTTCGTTGTAATGAACCACTTATGATAAAATTGAGAAAAAAGCCAAATGGAAGAATGTCAGCATCAAATATATATTTATATATTAAAAAATGTGAATGCTCGATGTCTCACACGAATATCTATAATGCTAATAATGTTGTTTCCACTCGGCTGGTACGGTAATGTATAATTTACACAAAATAATAACTGAAAGCAAACAAATGAGTAACATCGCAATTACGTGCTAAAAACAACCATGCCTTTTATGGTACATAACATTAGGTTGTTCAGAAACACGATCTTAAATATTGATAAATTAAACAACAGCTAACATAATTATCAGCTCATTATCGAATGGTTTGAACAATTCTATTGAATAGCACAGTGATGAGATCGAAACCTTACATATTCTGAACAACCCAATATAACATGGATTTAGCAAATGCAAGCAATAATGTGGAGTGCACAGCATGCGAGTAAACTCGAAATTGTACCAAGTTGCTAAAAATTCTGCAACCAAAATGAAACATATAAGGTCTACCCTATGGATTGCTTTATTTTACATTTACTAAGACCAACTTTATATCATCTACAGAGTTTGGAACAAATATCAATAATTTAGTCAGTGCTGTAAAATATATAGAGGAGAAATAATATTGAGATAAACATTGGGCGCATAAATTTACATGAGATATGTAAACATGCATCAAAACAACAAAATATAAAACTGAACATTGATTAATACTTTCGGGGTTTTCGTCTAAATTTTGAGCGCTAGCAATAAATAATAGTAATTCGGATAAGACGGTGCTTACATGCGCACCGATGTGTTACCTTGTGGGGGATAGGATCTGTGAGAAGGGTGCATATACTGATCGGCATGATGCATTGTGGGCCCGAAAGATGCAGGAGGTGCATGCGGTAAATTTGCACTGTGCGCACCATGCGGATACATATAATGCCCACCCATTACTCCATATGGCGTAACATCCATTTCCATCACATTTGAGCTCTCTCCAAAACCACCGAAAACTTGACTTGCCTGCAGACCATGCGAACTTTCAGAACGATTCATCTTTCCTCTGCCATCTTTATCACCTCCCATCAAATGGAACAAAACCTGATTGCTATATGAAGCTAAACGAGAAATTATATATAAACAATTTGTTCGAGCTTCTTTTCTGATTTTAACAGTCAATGTTAGCAGAGATAAAACGTGATAAATTCTATAAAATCAAGGTTAAACTATTCAAGTGATTGATTTGAAAGCGAAACCTTGTTTTACGTTGCTTCACTTTATTGATTAAACAAAGTACTGATATACACAATTAATTCAATATACATATACTAACGCCAGTTCAATCTTGCACTCAATACAATAACACGCACAAAAATAGCGTAGGCAGTAAAGCCAAAAGTAAGTCTTACACATTTAATAAAATCAAAACTTGTAATAGATATTCAACTACGATCAATCAATCCTAAAATAGACTAATTCGCCAAAGGAATATATCGATATGTTGACTGTAAAGATTTTTAGAACATGCATTATGCATATTTTACCAAGCGAAACAAATATTACTCACACTATATGGCGATTTACTGTAGATGAATTTTCGTTGGATATAATAAACATTTAACCTTTCACCACTGCACAAACACTAATATAGCTAGTTTCCCAAAAACAATTTCTCAATACGAATGAATCTAGAACAATTCTTAAAAAAGGGGCTACAATTTTTTCATTCATACGGAGAATACATTTTCTGAAATGCAATCTGCTTCGGAATGGTGTTAAGATATCACTTCTGACCAGCGAAGCTTAAATATAGCAACCACAAAAATATATACAAGTAGAGAAAAGTTCAAATTCAACCTTAAATGGACCAGCGTGTCATATATGGCACGCTTCACAAAAGCATGCTAGCACCCCCATTCGATAATTAAAAGTACTGAAATTATTGATTCAAAATAGTTTAAAGTGTGAGTCAACTAATTAAAGGATAAATATTCATTCGTGTTATTCTCTTAGATGTAGAGGGAGTTTAAACTTCGTTTGAATACAAATTATATAGGCCATACCGGAAAAAACCGCCGTTTGTATATTTCTTAACTTATAAAGAAAAAATAATTCGACATATATCGACAAATGTTTAATTAAACAAAATTGAAACAAACTACAAATAAAGTCCATTTTTATCAATTATTTTTTTCATGTCTTCAATCATTGCGTCTAATTCAGTTGTCATAAGCTTTGCAGTCAACTTAGGAAGCTCTTCTGCTAGAAAATGATCGAGATCGTTAATGTTATCAAAATCATTGTTACGTATGGCTTCTAGCCTTGGGAAAATATATCGAAAATACAAACGGCGGTTTTTTTCCGGAATGGCCTGTATAAAATGAGCGACATGTCTAAGTAATCTTTTTATAGTAACTGTTGTTTTTAATCAATTTACTATGTAATTTCTTCCTGTTTACAACATCATTATTTTTCATTATATTGAATTCTCAAGCATTTACTATGATTTAACTACCAAAATTTTACATTCAAGTCAATGTGCCATATTTGTCACAGTGATCCAATATGGTATTTATTCTGAATTGCAATGCATTTACCTTTCATTCTATAATAGTTTCTATATTTCTAGACATCTATGGTATATAACGTTGGCGATGCGGTACGTGCATATTGGTCCGATAAAACTGCTAAGACAGTTTCATTCTTATGGAAATTCGTGCGATAACTATGGTAAAGAATGGGATATGGTAGTTCCAAAGAGGTAATTAGAAGGCCTCTGTGTAGTATTCAAGATGGAGATAATCTTGCTGATATCCAGTCTTCTGTTGATTCTGATGAAGCTCTTGAAGAAGTTCATGAAGTAAAGATATCCCGCTCATTCTGGAGAAAGTTTATGGATTTCGCAAACGTCCAGAAAAAGTCCAAATATGTACAGACTTTAAGAATTCTGTATCTGAAGAAGACAATGTTGAAAACCCGGAAGAAACTACAAATGTGGATGACATTTGAGATCAATTAGCAGCACGTGCATCCGAAAATGAAGATCTCCAATCACATGAGAAATGGCGCTGGAAGCCCATTTGCAATGGTTATTACAACTCCATTTCAATATTTCTCCGATTATTTCGATGACGATTTTTTGCAAGTGATATGTGACGAAACCAATTTATATGCTCATCAGAAGAACATAGAATCCAATTTTAGTGTTAGCATAGAAGAGCTTAGAGTGTTTTTTGGGTGTTCAAAGTGAATGTCACTCATTAAGTTTTCACAAATTCAGCAATACTGGCAAAGAAGCAATAGAATCCCACAAGTGGCTAATTTCATGACCAGAACAAGATTAAAATTAAAAGTAATCTTCACTTCGCCAATAACGACAACATCCCATTTCTAATGATAATAGACTACAAGATCAGTTTACTGATTGATCAATTTAACAGATGTTTCAGACATTCCAATGGAATCGAGTCTATCAATTGATGAGCAATTGATTCCTTATAAAGGATGCAAATCTTCCCTTCGACAATATCTGCCCAATAAGCCGAAAAATGGGGATATAAGTTATATGCTCTTTGTGGCAGAAATCGATTTATTCATAAACTAGAATTCTATTGTGGCAAATTACAAGAAGAAAATGTCAAATCAGAGTTCGGGAAATTTGGCGACTTAGTATTAAGACTAGCAAGCTCAATCCCTGAAAATGTAAGAATTTCCAACTGTATGCTGATAATTACTTCAACTCTACAAATTTTTTAACGAAGCTTTCAATATATATGCTTGGTACACTTCAGTTTGAACCACATATAAGAAGCAAGCAGAAACGTGGTGACATTGTGGAATACCAGTCTGAGAAAGATGGCATTAAATTAAGTAGTGCTGTGCAGTGGTTTGACAACAAACCACTATTGAGTACATTGGTCGGCTCTGAACCTGTAGGTGAAATCGAACTTTTCAATAAAAAAGAACGACGACGAGATAGTATCAGTTGTCCAGCAATCGTCCAATATTACATCAAAGATATGGGCTATGTGGCCGACTTTAATCGTTATATTTCTCTCTATAGAACTGACCAACATTGCAGAGATCGCCACTATCTAAGAATATTTTTCTATTTTGTAGACGCTGCTATGGTCAATAGTTGGATGCTTTATTGACTATTGGATTTTTCCTCTAAAGTGTGCACGAATTTAACTTATTCTAAGGAGATGTCAACACCAAGTAGAGGTCGCCCATCTTCTCAGTGCCCTGTTAAGCGTCCCTTAACTGTCCCTAGCAATACTCCTGATTTTATAAAAAACAATGGCATTGGACATTTGCCAGAAGTTCCCGACAAGAGATTACGATGTAAATTAGCTTCTTGCAACCAGAAATCGAATTTCTTCTGCTCCAAGTGTAAACAATATTTATGTATTAACTTGAAAAGAAATTGCTTTAAATCATTTCATTTATTCTTTGTAAACATTTTTCATTTTTACATTTGTATCATTTTTATACAGTAAAATTCCTTAAAAAGATGTAGCTAAATTTCCACATTTGTAGAAAAATTAGTACTATAGTGGACTAGCGTGACATATTTGCCACAGGGTCTAAGCATATTGAAAATTACAAAAATTTTGAAATAAAATATATCCATGTAATAATTACGTAGCATTTATACGAATGCCACTATATAAAATGAATTTTATACATTAATGTATATTTGGTCCAGTTAAGGTTAATACAAAAATACCTTCGCAAATGTAAATTTACTTAAATTTGTATGAGATTGATCACAAAAAGAAAATAGTCATCTATAAAAACTTAACCATTGAAACTGTACGTAATTCTGAAATGGTTAATTGGTCTCTCACTTTTGAGTTACGAACTTAGCTCGAACTTCTGTCACAGAAAAATTGTATTGAAGTTGAGAAAATGTTTGTAATGCATATTTATATGAATATTACATGCATGAATGTTTATTTATTATTCACATTCAGAAATAAAACTTTAAATAAATTATTGATTTGTAGAAACAGACCGAACTCCAACTTGTGCTAGAAATTTCCTCGAAAATTAAAAATTAATGTTTTGATTTTTTAATTCCAACAAAGCTAAAACACTAACAAGAGCAATAATTAAGATATTTACCTAGACTCTTACAATAATATATCAATTATAAATTGAGATTATTTAAATATCATAAATCTGGAAAACCATTCTAAAAATTCGAAAAAACTACTAAAATTTTGCATTTAGTATACTATACTACAATCGCACCCTCTTGTTCTGAACAATGTATTTATATTATGCATCTCTGAACTGTCTCTGATTTAATGAATCACAATGGCGTTTATGTAATGGTCATTAAACAAAATAATGAATTGACAGTTGTGCAAAAATGAAGCAGCAAAGGTGAAAAAGAAAAATAGTGAAAATTAATTTACATAAAATCGGTTTTCACTCAACAGATAAAACACGCTGGTTAAAAGCAAAAAACATCAAAAAGAGTTAGACAAGCCATGTCAGCACATCGAAAAACTACCAGTTGCAAAAAGAATGGTAAAGAAATGAGACATCACAATTGTAAATGGAAATAGCAGAATTAATGCAATTTACTTGACTTAAATTTATGTGAGAATAGCCTTCATATAAACAAGTTAGCAAGACGCTTTCAGCGATTTACTAAAACAAAATTCTAATAGATTTCAAAAACGATGTAAATGACAAGTGAGAACTACATTTTGAGTGTTACATGAACAAATGAATGGCCGAAGCCTAACAAATATTGAATTTTGAAGAAAAAGTATTTTCAAAGTTTAAAGGAAGTAAAATAAGGAGAAACATCGCAAACCACTTTCTAAAAAACTCATCACATCAGAAATCACACAACCATACACACCAAACAAAAATCTCACAAAATCGTGGAAGAAAGCACGAGGAATTTTCAAATGCTATAAATAATCAATTTAGTGTGTTTTAAATTATGAAATTATTTATAGCTCACAACAGCAAATGAAAGATAATGAAACATAAGTTCTTTCAACTTTAAGCCTACTTATTAACGACTCGTAAATAATGTGCGAGACAAAAACCAATAGAAAAGAGTAGTCTTGTAATTTTACTTCTTAAACTGCATTGCTAGGTAGTCTTAAATTTCTAACAATTTTGTTGAGAAGGGCTCTTACAAAAACGCAAAAATACACTCAGTTTTACAAAATGTTTTAAAAGCAGAGCAACGGGGAAACAAATCATGTTCTAGAATGATGAAATTAAATGCTAATAATTAACAAAATTATCACATTCCAGATGTGGCAACAAAATGAGATTTGCATTTCAAACAAAGTCAATGAATTTGAACAGGAATACACTTAATATGTGAAAAATAAAATTATCACAACGTCAAATGAAAGAATCCAATTATTTCTATCTTAAATAGGAAATTCACAGCAGGATTACTAAAACCAGAAGAGCATCTTCCGCAGTCAATTAAGCTACAAATATTAGTCATGAAAAAGATCCTGTGCTAAAACAATCTTTCAGTTATGCATTTCATGAAGGAAGACCTAATTCAAAAATTGATTTTTTATTAAAAATACACTTCACAATATTAGCTTTATTGAAAACTGTCACTGATTTAGTTCTCTTAATAAACGTGTTTTGAGGTGTAGCCGTTGAACATTAATTTTCATAATTTGATTAGTCTTTAAAACTTTCTAAATTGGGTTTCCAATTAACACATATATTGAAGTACGTCTAAAATGTAAAAATTCCTAACTGAGTAAGTAAAAGCAATTTTCATTCTCTTAAAAACTCAAATACAGAGGCTAGTAAGCAAAATCAATCCCAGTTTAACAGAAAAATTGAATTAATTTTTTTCAAAAATAGTATAAATATGCAATTAATAATACTTCATAACCTATAAGAAAATGAAACCGATTACAAAAATCTGTGATAACTAATGTATGCAATGGACGAACAGCGAATTAAATAATAATGGCTATTGAATGAGTGAAAAAAATTATAAACATCTAGATGAATAACGAAATTAAGTTGAATAAAGGAGGAATCACTGAAGCATTGATTGGAGTCTGTTAACTAATGAAATTAACAAAGTCAGTAAAATTAGCGATATTATGCAATCAGACATCACAACGTCAGATTTGAAAACAGCCTTTCAGAAAGGAGGCAATTAACAGTTCGAGAGAACTAACCTATGTGAGTGTCGTCAGAGCGACTGAGTTCATGCAATGCAGGAAGAGCGCCCTCTTGCTCGATAGCAATGGCACCCTCGCGATCCTGGGACAGTTCGTTGAGAACCCCTACAGCGACTCGAACAATGTTTACACGCGAAGAATAAAGTAACTAAAATCAGCAGCATTAGTCATAATATTTTGAACACGAACTACATTGAGAAAACAAACAAATCATGCATTTTACATGAAAATAGCAAAATATTTATACAGTGCTCAGTAAAATAACGTATTGGTACTTCATGTTTAAGCATGCGCTTTCTAAATATATTATACAGAAGAACTTTTGTGACAGAACTTTACTACAAAGTCGAACTATTAAAAGAATGTAATGATTTCACACTTGAAAATCCGGGTCTAAAATGGATCTCCTCTTTGATTAGCATACCTCGCGCTGGTTTTAAACATCGCATCTAACGAAGTGGTCGCATTTAAGGATTTTATAAACCTAATTCCTAAGCTTATAAATAAGCTAAAATACATAATTTTTTTGCAAATTTTTATCAAGTAATTCATATTTTTATACAGAAAAACTTAAGAGTGTGGAATGATAACTTCCAATTCGATTTAATACAAGCTAAATAATCGGTTTTTGATAGAAATTAATGCGGTGAAAACATATAAATCAATTCATTAAAAGTGATTATTACGTATAGACTAACTTATAACCTATTATTTTGCTTTACTTCTCACAGATTTGAGCCAACACGCCTTTACAGTCAATACACTTTTTCTTTTGATAAGAATTCATTTTATAAGATTCACACGACTCAAAATGCTCGAAATTTAAAAATCATCCTTAGGCTTAAAATATGAATTGAGATTTCTGAAAATCGAATATACTGAGATGTTGGAAAATTTTCGATTTTTTATGTATTTTATACTAATAAAAATATTTTTCCTGTTCTTCACCCATTCTAACGTTAAGTTTTGTCTGTATAAAAATTTTGACTTTTCAAATAATGATAGCTCCGTTTCGCTGTTATAAGTATTAATTGAGCTGCAGACATTTTTAATAATCATGTAGAAATATTTCAGGCTAATAATGACTGAAACATTAAAGCGGTTCTCGATTTATGCAATGCTCAAAAAATATACGTCGCGCATTTTGAAAAACCAAAGTACAATGTGTATTATTTCGGCAAATAAAATTGTTACGTAAAATAATTCTTTTACAAGTAGTCAAAAAATTAATCAAGATTTTTAATTCAAATATAATAAGTTAAAATATCTAAGTGTTTCTTAACGCTCAAAATTAAAATGTAAGTGTTATTGCACAAACAATGCCTTTCTACATGCTATGGGGAAGCTCTGCCAATCCATTCATGCTAGCTTCGCATACTACTGTATTTTGTTGATTACACTTGTAATAAAAAATATGACGTACTACAATTTTGTGAACATATAAACTAAATAAAATGTAAGGCACCAAATAAGACGCGAGTAGGGTGCACTCAACAAGCACATACATCAACCGTTTGTGCAAATAAGCTAGGTGCAAAACCTTGCACCTAAATGATTATAATTAGGTAAAAACAGGGCATCATGAAACCAGACAGTGAATAAATTTAAAGAAATATAATTCATTAAATCCGTTTTTGTGTTTTAGATATTTATAGCAATTTATAAGATGTTCAATTTTTCTATATAAACAGCACAGTAATAAAAATATTGTAAATATGACAATAAAAATAAAGAATGTCTATAAACGATGATTCTTTTTAATAATTACCTGCACAAATGCAGTAATGCAATTGAGAGAACGGATAAGAATCCTAGTGGAAGGATCTCTTGCCAAAATGTGAAGCGCCCCCACAGTGCCTTCAACTAAATCCTGCATAGGTACACCATCTTGATGATAGTCGTGTTTATGCGCAGCGAGCATCAGCTGCACTAAACGAGGAACTGCATCTTGTAGAGGTGGATGAGCTGCAGGACAAAGGGCCATATTACGAACAAGACCAACTGCAGCTTTGATCAATGGCCACCGTGAGGGCGGCGCCAATAATTTGACTATGAGATTTAAACCTGGGCGCACAGCGGCCTGGGCAGCTTCTGCTTCAGGATGTCGAGATGTAAGATGACGCAGAGCGCACACCTAAAGCAATGAAAATATAGAAATTGTCATGGAACTTTTTTATTGAAATTCACATGATCCAGAGTGGGGAAGTCCATTTGCAAATCAGTTTGAAATTTGCAACATAAATAGCATTTAAATATATAGTAACAATAAAAATAAGTCAAATTATGAGTCACTTGTTATATAATTTTACTTCTAATGTAAAGTTTTATCTTTGAAAGCGCAATTCAGCCATATCTAAATCAATGATGAGGGCCTCAACATCTATATTATCTGTCAACAAGCTTAACATGAGTGTCAGTTGAAAACAAAACTAATGACTAGCGGTCAATTTGAATCAATGACCGCGGAGACATGAATCAAAATGAAATAATTAACATAAATGCAATTGGCGTGTATTTGAATAACTTGCTATAGCATAATAGTCATTTCATTCAATACTAGATAAAATGGATTTAAAATGTTGACAGGAATTGTTATCCATTTGCAAATGAAAGGCAGATATTATAACTCGTTCACCATGCGAAGGATTTTCGAGTTTGATTGGGAGAAAGCATAAATTATATTTCCAGGTACGAATTACAGTTCTGCTTAGGAAGCGATCCAACGCAATTTCATGTTTGAAAGCGTCAGTTATNAATGTCTATAAACGATGATTCTTTTTAATAAGACTTTGAAATCAATCGAATAATTACCTGCACAAATGCAGTAATGCAATTGAGAGAACGGATAAGAATCCTAGTGGAAGGATCTCTTGCCAAAATGTGAAGCGCCCCCACAGTGCCTTCAACTAAATCCTGCATAGGTACACCATCTTGATGATAGTCGTGTTTATGCGCAGCGAGCATCAGCTGCACTAAACGAGGAACTGCATCTTGTAGAGGTGGATGAGCTGCAGGACAAAGGGCCATATTACGAACAAGACCAACTGCAGCTTTGATCAATGGCCACCGTGAGGGCGGCGCCAATAATTTGACTATGAGATTTAAACCTGGGCGCACAGCGGCCTGGGCAGCTTCTGCTTCAGGATGTCGAGATGTAAGATGACGCAGAGCGCACACCTAAAGCAATGAAAATATAGAAATTGTCATGGAACTTTTTTATTGAAATTCACATGATCCAGAGTGGGGAAGTCCATTTGCAAATCAGTTTGAAATTTGCAACATAAATAGCATTTAAATATATAGTAACAATAAAAATAAGTCAAATTATGAGTCACTTGTTATATAATTTTACTTCTAATGTAAAGTTTTATCTTTGAAAGCGCAATTCAGCCATATCTAAATCAATGATGAGGGCCTCAACATCTATATTATCTGTCAACAAGCTTAACATGAGTGTCAGTTGAAAACAAAACTAATGACTAGCGGTCAATTTGAATCAATGACCGCGGAGACATGAATCAAAATGAAATAATTAACATAAATGCAATTGGCGTGTATTTGAATAACTTGCTATAGCATAATAGTCATTTCATTCAATACTAGATAAAATGGATTTAAAATGTTGACAGGAATTGTTATCCNAATAATTAACATAAATGCAATTGGCGTGTATATATTTGAATAACTAATAAGCTTGCTATAGCATAATAGATTAGTCATTTCATTCAATACTAGATAAAATGGATTTAAAATGTTGACAGGAATTGTTATCCATTTGCAAATGAAAGGCAGATATTATAACTCGTTCACCATGCGAAGGATTTTCGAGTTTGATTGGGAGAAAGCATAAATTATATTTCCAGGTACGAATTACAGTTCTGCTTAGGAAGCGATCCAACGCAATTTCATGTTTGAAAGCGTCAGTTATTTAAATTTTCGCTTTACTGACACTGTCACTTGTGATGCTATTCGCATAATGACAGCAAGAGAGAAAGTTCATTTTAAGCATTAAACGAATGCGAGTCAATAAACACTTTTCAATTTAATATTAATATATGAATATTAATGGCATAAAAATTGGCTAACTGACATTTTGTAATCTATTCACACTAATTTGATGAGAATTAAGTGGGGGAATGGTTGAACAGTTGAAGTGGAACAAAATCAAGTGCAATCATATTGAAAATGGCAACTTTACCAAGATGGCCTTACGCACAGCATAAAAAAATATGGGACACATCTTTTTGATTAAAATTACATCATTGGTCACACATTGAACCTCCGTCATTTTGAAAAGGTGTTTTTGTTTAGATAACATTTTTTTCATTAAAACAACGAAAGAGAACTAACCGCTGGTTCAATGATATCGTCACGTTCACGGAATGTGGCGATGGCGTGAAGAAGGGCATCAATAGCACCCAGTGAGCAGCATGTTGTTTTATTTCGGGCGTTGTTGCACGTCAGATTAGAGACAGCTCCTGCAGCACATGTTACAACAGCTGGATCCGTACTCTGGCCCATTAGCTGAACCAAACGTGCGAGTACTGGCTCCATGTTGTCTTGACGAGTGGCAGCATCAGATAAGTTTCGCAGCGTCCACAAGCAATTGAGAACTAAACGTTGACTTTGATGTTTTAAGAGCGCTCCCAACGCTTGCATCCCACCAGCAGCAACTACTGCTGGCTTATTCTTGGCACACACTGACAACACCTAAATAAAAGTTGTTTTGTGGTTATTAATTGAATAAATTACCTTTAAAACTCTTGAGGTGGTCCAAAGCAGTTTCTCATAAGTATACGTACGCATAATGCGTACTAATTCTGCAGGCCCTTCAGCTGCTAAAATGGCTTCTTTGCTCTCATCATGTCCATAGGACAAAATCTAAATAAATTAAATTCAATATAAATATATATCTGAAAATAACACAATCGCAAAATTTTTGCACTGTCAGAAAACTTCATGAAAGCCAAAGAGCTCCGATACTAATTCGACAACGTTGATTTCATTTTCGCCAATCACACCCTCAGTACACATGTACATGCACTTATGGTTGGGAAATATATGACAGAATTATTAATAGAAACTTGTTATCAACTGACTAATTTTATTCTATTTTTAATGTATTTACTAAAATGTGTAGTGCGTGACAAGAAAACTATATGGTTTGTTATGCTAGACGTTTTATAAACATCTGTAAATTGTTTTGTAGATGTTAGATAGACCGATATTCACAAAAACTGAACTTTTCATATAACTTTGCAAAAAATAATTTTACATTGATAAGTTATTTAAAATCTATTGCATTGTTTAACATCAAATTTTAAAGCAGAGAAAGTAAGCTTTAGAATGAAATCTCTACTTTGTTATTGTGCTGTACAATTGAAATTACTGTAGTTAGCATTAAATGATTAAAAAATAGAGAAAACCATGTCTTCTTGTCAATCACTGAACATGTAAATATCTACTTACTTAAAGTTTGACTTATCAATATATACTGTTGCACGAAGATTGTCGATAACATCATAATAGCATACTTTTATTTCTGGCAAAAGTACATGTTTTAAGAATCTGGAAAGTGATAGGTGAAAATACACCGCAGAAATGATATCAGCTTGTACAAATTAGTACGGTAACATGGTATGGTTTTAATGAATTTTTTGTGATTGACAATGCATTCAGTGTTTGGGATTGGTAACTTAATACCATGCTACTCTTAATCTAGCATATGAACAAGATGCTAAGTTTTGATGGGGTTTATTTGAATTGACATCGTTTGTGTTGGTTAAGCATATCGTTCAAATTTTTTATTTAACTGACACGCTAGGTATAAATATTTACGCACACTCAGCTGAGGACATTTCACTTTAATAATTGACAAATTAATCCGCCATTGAATTTCTCATTATCATTAGTTACCACACATGAAAAAGAATATCGATTATTAATCTTTTAATCCGACAATGAAAAAATACAAATGCGACTCCTGATTTCCAGCAGCCAAACTACACTGATCCTGTGATTAATTATATATCTAATTATATACTAAATAGCTATGCAACAGTCCACTAGTTATGCAACAATAGAGAGGATCTTCCAATTGTACAAAGTGGACGCCCGTATTATTTTAAGACACATTTAACGAAAATATTTATATGAGACATAAGATTATTGGATATAAAACAAAACATTTACCTGTAAACAATCGGTTGTAATTGCCAAAAATTTGACATTGTGCTTTGAAAGAAGCTGTACAATTTTTGAAATACCACCGGCTAAACGCACAGCGACTTTGGAACCTTCTTGATGGAGCAGTAGATTATGGAGTGTTGTAATTGCGTAAAAAAGCACGGCTTCGATGTTGGAAGAGAGCAATTTTATTAAAGCTGGAATTCCGCCGGACTTGAAAATTGACAACAAGCCCTGTCGAGTATGACTTAAATTGTGAAGCGTTCCAGCAGCGCATCTAGCAACCTAAAATAAATTAGAGCTTTGAAAAAGCTTTTAAAATTCTGAAAGTTAACAGAATGTAAATGAAATTCGCACTAGGAAACGAATGTAATGGGACAAGATATATTAGAACATTTATAGATCTATCATTAAATATCAAGCGAATTTTATAAGTGAAAATATACGATATAACAGAGATGCAATATACACATAATTCTCATATTATCGAAATTGGAATTATATCAAAACTAAACAAAATTATGTGGATATTTTTTTCTAGTATTATAATTTTTACTGTTTATCAAAAAAACGATTTTAAAAACAAAACAGCAAAATAAACATAAAAATTATGAAAATGGAATGTACCTCTGGATCAATAGAAGAGTGCATTGCACTGATCAGTGCAGCTAGCATAGGGGTCGACTGAATAATAGCAGCACGACTAGCCTGACTCTTACTCAACTGGTGAACCATATTTGCAGCACGTGCTACGACTACGGCATCCTCGTCGTTTAATAATTTGGTGAGTTCCGGTGTAACCCTGGAAGCCAAATCCGCATCATCAGCGTAGTTTATCAAACCGCTCACACCTTTCTTTTCCACAGGACCTTGACCCTAAATAAAAAAAATTTCACATGCTGAAGAATTCAATTATATGATATCACTATATGATATTCTACTACAGCGCTATATTATAGATTATGAAACGCAATATGTAAACTCAAATGTAAACATATAATGTAAAATCACTTTGGTAACTCCCTTTGTGAAATGCGGTTATGCTCAAAAACGATACTTCAAAGTCGGTTTTGCTAAATCGGCAGTCATTCATGATATGGTTGTTATAATGTTATAAGGTGAATTTCTACGAACTTTTAAATGATAATATACGTTTTACAATCCCCTAAGGGGAAGTATTCTTGCAAAAATGTCGAGATTTTGTACTCTTCTAACATTCTAACCTGATAGCTATCGGGGGTATAAGGATAACTAGCACCAGATCCCGCTTCCCAATACTCGTCTTGTTCGTCCAGAGCGTCTTTGCTGGAAACCGATGGTGCTGTTGTAGAATGTCCGGAGTTAATTCCTGAATCTACAAGGTAGTTCTGTTGCTGCCATGCAAGAGTAGCAGCAGATTTAGGACTGGCCATGCCCACATCCATATATTGCTGTTGAGGCGGACCTATCAACATAAATACAAATTAAACTCGGTATACAAGCTCATCATAAATGCTCCCAAATAAATTAAATGAAACTTACTCCAGTACTAATTTAATAATTATTTTCAAAGCTCCATCGATGCAAACAACAAAGCTAGCTAATAAATTTCAAAGCACTTTAGTTAAACAGTAGGCTGCGAATAGTTTAAACTATTCAGCAATTCAAATATTAACAGCTTGCTCGAAGCTTTAATTAACGTTACACGTCATTGTCTTAGATGTATTATTGCTCATAAATTAATACTAATTTTACAGAAAATTGCTGTTTTTTAAGATCATGAAAATATCCAACTGAGTAAATAAGAAATATGAATATAATGGTGACGCTATGAAAATAAAAATCTCAATTTAAAAATTAGCAACCTACCTTAACTCTTGCTGTTAAAGAAGTATGTTAATATGATTATCAAATGGGTCAAGTAAATATTCTCTTAAGCATGAATTTAAAAAATTGCATTTCTACAAAAGCTCAGATTATTCATTAATTCCCAGCTAGTTAAACACTGATCGATTTAAATATAATGTAAATGAGTTGACAGAAATTTTTTTATTTGTTTACAAGAATAAAAAGGACCCATCTCCAGTTACGAGGATAGTAAACTAAAATCTGGATTAATTTGTGAAATAAAAATAAAGATTTTGACTCACTTGGAAGTTTTGCATAAATGAAAATGCACTTAAACTGAAAAAGTATAATTAAGTGAAAAAAGTTACGATTGGGCAGAAAATATCACTTAATGAATGTTAGAAAATTATCCAATTCAATCGCGAGGGTGATTAAATGTATGATTGCTCACATTCTAAAATCTCAGTGGTGTAAATTGCGTTAACTCCGCCAGTTGCGGTTTTTTAATTGAGATACAACAGTAAAATGTAAAGCACTTAAACACACATTAAGGCTAATGAGGTGCTTTTACAAAATTAAAACAGAAAGTTTACTTTTACCTTTCTCAAACGAGGACATTATCATTGAGACCTCACACACATTGATACATAATTTCCTCCAATGTATTTTTTAATTAAAATGCATTGAACAGTTCGTAACAATTCGTTATTATTCTTACGTAATTCTGCAATGTATGATAATACTTCACCTAGTAAACATCTCGTACTTGACAATTTTAAAATATATGTGAATGCGAGTAGAATGGAATGTTGCATTTAATTAACAGTGGTTCAAAAGAAAACTAACATCCGCGGGTTATGAAGACAACCGAACACTACACTCTTTATAATAGTTGAACAACGATAGACAAACCGTGTCAGGAAATTTCAGAAAATTATAATAGAAATACCTTGGGGATGAACGGATTGATAATATGAGCGATTCTTAATGCTCTCAATTTCCATTTCACAGGTTCGAAGATCGCTGCTCAACTGATGGAAGTCCTTGGAATGGGCAGGGTTGCGGAGAGCCTTCATTATTTCTTCACGTCGATCTTTAAGCATTTGTAGCATTTGATCATGACCCCCGACTTGATATTCCTACAAAAAAATCAATGATTAAATCAAAACATACCCATCAGCTAATATAATTTAAGTTTTTACTCTCCAATTGAGAGCTCTACAAAAAAACATTTTAGAATGAAACAACAAACTCATATATTTCTATGAACTTTGGGAATGGCATTTCCCTTTAGCATTATATATTGATTCCAAAACAATGAGTTGGGACCTCATCTGGTTTAACATATTTAAATCATTAAGGTTAAACAAATAGTTTTCACTAAAATACACATAACATAATTTGAGTGTCAATTTAATTGATACGTAGTTGAATTGGTTTGGGCATATTATGTATCAGTGCGCCAATACAAAAGTAAACCATAGTGAAACATTTGGAAATTGAAAAGTGTAGATTTATCACAAATTTATACCAATAAAAATCGTATTAAAGTTAAAATTGATTTCAGAAACCTTCACGAATAATTGTGTTATTCTTTAAAGCTATAGGTTCTACTATATAATTTTCAAATTCGTTTAAAACGGGTGAATTTGTATCAGGGTTGACGGAGTTTAATCAATTGATTTACATCATTGATTTAAATCGAATTTAAATCAATCTAATTAAAATCATTGATTTATTTGATTTTTAGTACACTAATTAAATAAAGCTTATTCCAGATTGAATGCCATGTTAGTGTATTGATAGCGAGTAAACAACGCTGTGGCAGTGGTGAATAATACATTGTGCATATTCGCGCTATTAAAGAATGCCGGCTGGACACAGTTAGAGTGATATCTGGAAATATTTTACCAGAAGTACAAAGGTAAGAAAATTCATTTTTCTATTTTGGAAAACTTACTTCAATTTCTGTTTCTTTTTGGAAAAGAACAAAATTATCTTTTAATTGTATTTAATTTCTTTTAGGAAAACAACAAAGGAGTGTGGGCAACTTGCAAGACATGCAACCACGGGATGCAAGGAATCGTTTCGCGAATGGAAAAGCACTATGCATCTCATGAGCCGCCGCAAACTTCTCCAACGGATGAATTGCCCTCCACGTCAGCATTCCCAACATCCAGCATTACTTTACCTCCACCTCCGAAAAAACCAGCCATTCGGCTTACTCCAAAAATTACCACAATGGCCAGCGTCACGACCGCTACTGAGAAGCAGATTGCTATGGCAGTCGCACGGTATTTTTACAGCACAAATACTCCCTTTGCAAGGGTTGAGTATCCGACATTCACCCAGATGTACATAAAGATGCGAGCCAGCTACATTCCACAAACAGAAATCAAATCGCGAATGAACTACTGGAACAAGTTCACGAAGAGTGCTTGGAAACTGCCTAGAAGAAGCTCTCTGGAGAATTTGTGACATTAAGCCTTGATGGTTGGTCAAACGTGCATAATGAGCCAATTGTATGCATTGCTGCCTCAACAACAAACGGCGACACCTAACTGATTGACGCGATTGACACTTCTGGAAACAAGCACGACACAGACTATCTGGCATCACTCGTCAAAGAAAGTGTGAAGAAAAATGTTGAGGAATACAAATTTCGTATTTGTGGCTTTGTCACGGACAATGCGAGGAATGTAAAAAAGGACAGAGTTCAAAGAAACAAATGAAGGTGCCGATATTTTCATGTTCGGCTGCGCTGCCCACATCCTCAACGTCCTGGCCAAAGATCTGAAAATGTCACAGGTCACTGACAAAGTTATTCAACTACTGAAATTTTTCCGGAACCATCATTTGCCTGCAGCGTGGCTCAACCAGAAAGGTGCCAACAAGTTAAAGCTTCCAATTGATGTGCGTTGGAGCAGCATGTGCATGGCACTTCAATCCTTGAGGAACATCGTGAGGAAAGTGTTGTTCCCGAAGACATTTACAATATTGGCACGAGTATTCCCATCAAAAGAAACGTCGAGGACTACCTGAGGGTTCTCAAGCCGATCAATGCAGCACTGGACAAGCTTCAAGGTTCAAAGGTGAGCCTCGCAGACGTAGTTGTCGCATGGAACGATCTAGCAAAATAACTAAACAAGGTTTTAGATACTGGATACTAGAAAAAATTCGCAGATCATCGAAAAATGACATTCACCACAGCTCATTTTCTTTGTTTCCTCCTGGATGCCAGTTCGTCAAAGAAAATATCTGGACGCCAGAAGAAGAATCGCTTTGGAGTATGCAAGCAGCCTCCATATCAAGTTGGTATCCGTCATCACAAAATTCCGAATCAAAAGAGAATCTTTCAGTCCTTGTTACTATCCTGCTGATTGGTGGAAGCTTTTCAAGATTGACCTCAAGGTTATGGATATTATCAGAGCTATCCTCTCTTGAATCCCTTCAACTGCCCCGTTAGAGATACTTTTTGCGACATTTGGCTGGGTGCATAACAAAGTTCGTAACCGACTTGGAGTTCAGAAGGCTGTCAAGCTGGTTTCTTGCTTCAAAGTGCTGAATGCCAAGACGGAGGACCTAGAAGAGGAAGACTAGTTTAAAACTTTGCTGTTCATTTTAACCTTACTTTTCGTTTTTGATTTGAAGCAATTGTTGATACAATTAAAAGTTTAGTTGCAATTGATTTTCGTAAGCGAAAGAGGAAAAAATCAAAAAAATCCGATTAAAATAAAAAATCGATTTAAATCAAAAAATCGTATTCTTTTGATTTTTTATAAAAAAAATCCGATTTTTTGACAACCCTGATTTGTATAAATAATCTGTTTTAGTATATTGAGATATGTCCAAATATGGCAATTTTGTTATTTAACGTTTTTGCTATCACATGGCCTCAAAACTCCTCTCAATTGTTATATCAAATCATAATATACAAATTTTCGTCATACTAGTTGGAGTTTTAAAGTGCCAGAAAGAAAATGGAAGTGTTTTCCATTTTTATTCACATGTTTTGCACACTAGTGAAGTTAATGAATGTACTTCGTTTAGATAAATACTCGAATAGAAGCAATTTTTTGAATTATGAATTTCGGTGCATCACTCCAAGAGGAACTAGTGGAATAGCAATATTAGCTTAATACGTTTTTAAAATCACGTAGTGATGAAGTATATAATTCCGCTATCGGCATACAGTCTGCGATGAGATTCGACATTGATTACTTGGGCATGAATACTAATAAATGGAATAGCAGTGACACCACCATTCATTTTCAATTAGCTATTGAGAAAAGGAAATAATTAATATACATAATAAAACGGATTGTTACAAGCTCAATATAAAGTGTACGAAAAACCAAATAATTGTTAACTACTGCATGAATGACTTACTGTTTGCATTTGCATCGCCTTCAGTTCACATCAACTAAAACACAACATTAATACAGTGGGTGACCTATGTGCAGACAAGTAAATTAAAGGGATTAACGGCAGCGTGATATCTGCCAATGCACGGAAATCGGCGTCAAACGGCGATTGCCAATAAACGCCACTCAATAAATGTGAAAATCCTTGTTACACATTTGCATAAATTAAAATACTACTACAGAGAACGTCATTAAGCATCACTTTCAAATTTAATAATTAGAAAAGCCGAATAATTGAAAATGCGCTGAGTAAGTGCGCAATGCCATAGCAAGAAATAAATGATTAAGCGAAAACTGCTCTCTCAACAAAATTATATTTAATCAATTACGATAGGATCGCTCAAAAGACAGCTAATATGTAATTGATTGACACTTTTAATTGATTGACTTTCAGTTAATAACGATGTTCAAAGATGATTGAAAGTTGAGAAGAGAATTTCTATGAAGAGCAAACGACTTTAAATATAAGTGGACGGGTTATGTATAATCTGTTCAATTGAGAAGAGTTAAGGAACTTTTATTGCAAAGTTGCATGTGAATGATTAATATAAAAAAATTTATCATAAGTAGAATAATGTTTTAAAAGTAAAATGATAAAAATGTGGATTTAATTGTTTAATAAAATATACATTTATGTTTTCGTAGCAAATCTAAAATTTGAAAGCTTTTCATGAAACAGAACATTTTAAGATGTGTCATAAAATTAGAATTACCATGCTATTACGCGATATTGACTTGAATCTATATGGTAATTTTTACAAAATAATCATTAATGTACAAAGTTTAAAATGATTATGGGCAATACAATAAAAGATTGCAAATATAGAAATCACTCGCTTACGCTAGCTAAGAATTGCCAAAAAATGCTGTCATTCAATACAATAGGAGATTATGATTCACTAACCTTTCAAAAGATATATTAATCACAGGGCAAGAAGACAAATTCGACACCTCGTCAATGATAGGCGTATATGTCAATCGGAGGCGACGCAATCGACAACTAATTCTCTAGTATACACTTTATATTGCATATTTTTCTCTATTATTTTCTGTTGAAAAATCAACACGATACACAAATTGAAGAAGAAAATATATTATAACTATTTGAACATGAAATGGTTATATGTGTAACTTAATTTTTAAATCAAATTTTAAAATGACATTCAGTACGTTAAATTTATCAGAAAAATTAAACATTAGCTCGAGCCACATGAAGGCTTTCATAATATAAAACAAAAAGGTATCATCACAAAATGCATATGAAAAATACATAGCTAAATATAGCACTGCTTTATTACAGATCAAATTTTGCAGTTATCAATTAAATACAATGTTTCAACAATATACATTCGATAAGTATTAGGCGCCGTGTCATTGAAAAAAGCATGAAAAGCCGAATTTTATTGATTGTTTAAATAAAAATAGGTTTTTCGAAAATCTCTTATACAAAAACAGATCAAGTCTACAATTTTATGATGGGACTAAAATCCCATCGCGTGCGCGGGATCTAATATACTAATCAATGTTTGTTTATGATATAATTTAATAATTATTTTAACATTATTTTAAAATGAGTTAACTCATTCACTTGGGGGCCGATTTTACACATACCCTCCATATTTAAGATGTAACTCACTGTTTTTTAATAAACTATCATTACTTTTTTCTTTAACTTGTTCTGCAATTTTTGGTGCAAAAATTATGCACATATCAAAGTATCTCTACACCGAAAGGGTAAGGTAAAATAGGATTAAGAAGGGACAAAATTAGAAAAGTGATTTCTTTTGGTCGTACAACTTATGTCGGCTTTGACAAGATTCAATACAACAGACTGAGGGCATTTTCAAGCACAATTAGTAACTAAATTTGCAATTTATTGCTTTAAAGAGTATTCAATTGAGATCTTGGATCGCATTAATTCCGGGCTGCAAGTAAAAAATGATTTCAATGGGGTTCTTAATTCCATAAAAAACATCTCTATTTAAAGTGACTTACCGAATTAAGCTCATAAAATAGAATACAATTAGTACCAGCTAACAGCATTTTATAAATTACAAATACAAGAATAGAATTCAAATAATTACCCATTTAATAAAGAAGTAATAAAGTAGATATCAAAATAATCTAAAATAGTTGTACCTATTTCGGCAATATATGTCCAATGCATAATGTATTTCAAATAATTGCCGAAAATTATAATTTGTACTAAGAGTTTTGAGACTGCAAAAATATATTTGTCACAAATAAACTACATTGACAATACTAGATAAACCTAACTAGTAACCGTTTTACTTGCATAGCGATAACACTCGATTTGCAAAGCGATTTGTTTTTTATCTAAAAATGCATGAACAAATTTATGGCCATCTAACAAATTACAATAAGGGCGGATTATATATATAAATATTATTTTTTTAACAGTTTTATATTAATATACAACCACGATCTCTATTTCGATAATTTCAAGTAGCTAGAGCACGACTACTTTAAAAGAAACACATAAAATGAATCATTGCTTTATTTTGCCAAATAATTTTTTTATTATTTATATAAATTAGAATTATTAAAATCGAAAATTTGTTTATCTTCTCCACTGAATTTTCTGCGGTCTGTGCTTTGAAGTAATGACTGCCTCGGTTGAAAAAAGCTAAGCGTCTTTGCCATAAGTAATTGACTTTTATATAAATGTTAGTTAAAAACAGGTCTACGATGCTATACATTTGACATTTAAATTCGAATTAGATTACATGTATATTCCAAGAGGGCCAGGAATTCCGACTTGATTCCATTTGAGGCTAAATTGGGGATACTTCGAAAGCATATAAACTAGCCCCAGGTACGACTGATTTCCAGGTAAAACTCGAAAAACAATTTTGAAAAAAACTTAATGCTCCTTCAATTGGAGCTTCATGAGTGTCTCACCAACATCGGCAAGTTCCACTACAAGTAGAAGTAATAGAATACGCATAATTTGTGATCATTGCCTAATTTCATTTCCAACAGAGGACTGAATTTGATGTATAAAATGCGAAAGCTGGTGCCATGAAGCTTCATCAACGTTCTTACAAGCATATAAATTGTTCAAAGACTCCACGCTTTACGGCAAATTATATATTTTATAATTATATTATTTATTAGTTTAGGTAAGTATGTGCGATGAATTATCACATTTCATAGGCACCATTGAAATATCTTTGCTTTCACTGGCCGTTGTAACTATCTCAATTATTGTATGTATATGCATATAAAGATGACAAATTGATGAAAAATTCTGATCTATGACAAAAATCTAAATCCAATAAATGCCAAACGAGACCTAGAAGGCGGAAAATACAGAAAAAACATTCTAGAGAGCAGTAAAACAAACAGGAAAGAATGTAGTAGCAATTCCTCTTGCACATCTCATTTGTTACTGAGATGACAATCGATTTAGTGCACTAACTCTTGAAATCATTTCGAAGAAATTGAACACGTTGAATTAATTACTAGAAACGGTAAACATTTTTCACTTGGAAGTATTAAGGGAAAATGCTCACTCTCATAGTTGGCCAAGAAGCGCAAAACTACTATGGGTTACTAATGTTTGCAATGCCAGAGGTAAATATCAAATTCAAATTTTTTAGGTTATCAATCACATTCTTGGTGTATGACATCAACTTCATTATTGTTTGAATAGTTCTTTGTTTTATAATTGTGATGCGCACATATTGTTTTTCAATGCATGAAAAATTACAACGCCTCAAAACATTGAATTAGTTCCATTCTTGAACCATATCAATTAGATCACTAAATAGCAAACAGTATGAACGTACGTCATTAAATGAAGATTTAAACTATTAAGCATAGATCTAACGATTAACAAGCATCGACATTTTTTTGCTAGAATTAAAAAAGCTATCTAACAGTGAGTCTAAATGTTTACAAAAATATTAGTACACCTTTACACAATAAATTCTCACAACAATAATTACTAATAATATTAATATTAGGGCATCCATACTTACTACTATAACATTAGATGAGTAATGTATATGAATCACAAAGGGTATGAAATAAATATTTGTTAGTTAAAATTAAATTTAATATTTTATAATGAGTATCTTAGTAAAGTATTACATTATATATAAAATTTTGTATTCAAGAAATTTATGAAAGTCCGTATAGAAAAATTATTAAATAATATTTTTATAATCGTTTATATTATTATTTTTTAAAAAAATTTATTATTTGTATCCTAAAATAAATTTCTCTTAAATTTAAACAAATCTTTTGTTTCCATAGTAACTAACAATGGCAGCAATCTAAAAATGACTGCTGGTGCGATACCTGTTCCATTAATAATACCTTTAAGGGTTCCTGAAAAAGGTAGATCAAAATTTCATATAGACTCAAACACTAAAATTGAACTACGAACTACATGTGAACATGCTAGTATATTTTATACAGTTAATGGTCTTAGACCAGATCCTTTTCAGTATGGCGATAAAACTCAAGTAACATTAAAATACAAGCGACCGTTTACTCTACCAAGTGGTAAAATTGTACTTAAAGTTCTTGCAGCTCTTCCTGATGGCAAAGAAAGTGCTGTAAACACCAAACAATTAATTGTTGATTATGTTGATGCTGTAGAATATGTCAATACTCATATGAAAATGGATTCCGACTCAAAAGTAGAATTTCCTGTAAAAATTGATTCAGATCAACTTAAGCCAAAAGATTCTGCTAGGTTTACTAGTAATCGCAAGTCTTTGCGAAAATCAACTGATTTATCTCTTGAAACATTCAGTTCTACAAATTTGCCTCCTGCTGAAAATGAATTACCTACGAATCCTAAAGAGGTGTTGAGAGCTGCTAGAGAAACAGATTTTTTGAAGTGCATTGTTTGTCATGCATCAAGACCTGCAGATCCATATGCAAGATTTTGCACCGAATGTGGGTACCCTGTTCCTCCTATCACAAATAAGAAACTTCCACCCCCTGAACCTGGACAAATGGGAACTTGCATTAAGTGTCATAATACTGTTCCTTTGAATACTGATAGGTGCTTAATTTGTGAGGCGGATCTTTTTGTACAAATGCAGCCTCAAGCTAGTTTAAAAATGGAAGGTGTAAAGTATTGCAGTAACTGCAATACCGCAAATCCACCAGTTTTATCGGTTTGTGTAAGATGCGAATGTGCATTAGGACCTGTATCTAAAATTGATAATTTAGCACAGAGTAGTGTTCCACTACCGTCAGTTATGAGCCGCTTATCATGTTCAAAATGTGGCAGGGTAAATTCTTCGGATGCCAGATTCTGTGATTGGTGTGGTTCAAAACCAAAACTTTCAAAAACAACTTTGAATTGTACTCGTTGCACTGCTTCAAATCAAATCTATGCAAAGTTTTGTTTATCCTGTGGTTATGTAATTGATCCACCATTGAGAGAAGAGGTTAGTGCTTGTTTAAAATCTACATCAAGTGAAGCAGAGTGGTTAGCTGTTTCTAAACTCAATTCATCAAACAAAAAGTATTGTACTGCATCAACTCAAACAGTTGGATTATATTATCCATCTAATCGTGCATTGGAAACTGCTTTTGCTGAAGATGAATCTCGAAAAGTGTTTAAGGTTGAAAAGAAGATACCTTTATCAAGTATCAGTCCTGGCAGGGGTTATTGGCGCCAAAATATTGATTTCATTTGCGCTCATCTTAAAGCTTATGCGCAAAATAACCTTGAATTTCGAACATTGACAGGTGACCATAAACTTGGAAAACTTATGTGTGCAACTCTGCATGAAGATGGACATGAACTTTCTTTAACTCTGAATTTTCCAGTTCGTAGTGATGGCAAAGGCTCAGAATTTAAAGGCAAAAATTTGAACTTAGTAAAAAATAGTTTGCTAACTAAATATTCTGATACTAAACAAAAATATTTTTCAGATGATAATGTTAGTGTTAATTCTGCAACTAGTGATGAAACTATTGGCACAATAGCTTCCTTTCAAGAACCGGAACCTGTAAAAATAAAGAAAAAAACGAAAACAAAAAAAATCGTTCCTACTAAAAAGCTGACAGCTGTCGATCGACTACTGTTTGCCGAAGTCGATGAAAAGGGTGATGGTAATGCCGATGTCATAAAACAGTTAATTGATGAAGGTGGGAATATTTATGCCAAAAACAATGATGTATCACTTGTTGAATATGCAATTAAATATTTTCACTTAGATGCCGCAGCAATGATTATTCAATGTGGATTCGGCATCAATTCAGCATGCGATTCATTTGGTAATACTCCATTACATGTAGCTATTCAAACAACTCCTTGCCGGAAACCTATGGTTGAAAGACTACTGAGCTTAGGTGCTAAACCTAAGAAGAAAAATACTAAAGGAATTTCTCCATATGATGCTGCTGTTCAAAGAAATTTAGATGAAATTGTGACTTTGCTAGCCTCTCATCTTGGTCAAGAATATTTGAACAAATTAACCCAACTTTAATGAAACTCTAAAATACAGATAATCTATCTCTATATTGCATATATATATATATATATATATATGTAATATATATATTGCTTGAATACTAAGCGTCTTTATGAAAAAAACAACGAAAATTTTAATTGAAAGTGCTTTCGGTACTTACTGTAACATCTTCACTCAAAAACAAAATTTCATTGGTGGCAAAAATATAAATTTACAAATTATTAATCAAAATTTAAGAGTTTGATGACATTTTGTATTTAAATTAGGTTTCACTTCCTTAATATAAATTGATTCTGCGACTTTGGTGCATTTGTGTTTCATTAAAATATTAAAGTCGGATGTTGACGTTTTATGTATTTTCGAATGCATGTAAATTTTGGTTTCACCATTGTAGATGCTATCGCACTTACGACAATTATATTTGTGAACATTTGATGAAACCAAAGGTTTTTGCATTGGATCTTTATTACGAATTAAATTGGTATAATTCTTGATTTCTTTAGTTTTATATTTATATTATATAAAGATTTCTTAAGGCGTGTGTTCTAATAAAAGGTAATTTCCAAAATATATTATATTTGTTGTCTTGTGAATTGTGTTCTAATAAAGAGGATGTCAGAGCTTCTTTAGATGTCTTTAATTTTGATTATCGATTTGTAAATTTTTGCCACAAATTAATTTTTCTTTTTGACTAACGTACCGAAAGTACTTAAATTAAAATTTTCGTTGTTTTTTCATTATATATACCTTTTTTTCTGAAAACAACGAGAATCATATTGAAACAACATGTTAATAATACTTCCAAAATTCTTTATTAGGTTTTCCCCACTATTTTAAATTACCGATCTAATCTAAAAATTCACCAATCAATTTTATATTTATGTTAAACCTCTGTAAAATTGAAATGTCTAATATGATTGTAATTCATTTAAGATGTCTATGTGAATTAATACCTAAATTTTATATGGAAGTTGTAAATATTACGATTTTTTCTGGAATTGAAAACATGCACCACAATTCTGGTATTAATAAATTTATAATTTCTTTTGGTTCTACGCGACCATAAAATCCTTCTGTAGAATTGTATGACAATGATAATAATGGAATTGATCTTTTTTAATGGTATTTAGAAAAAATGTAAGTTATAGCATGCGACCAAAAAGGACCATGAGACTAGAATATTCATTCGTACTGGTAATATCCAACGAGGCCATGTGAAAATGTGTCCAATAAAATTTGTCGGGTGGAAGACCAAAGTATAGATCTTCCTATCTTTTTAGAAAAGGCGGGAAATCCTACACTATTGGTCTATTTAGATATCGCCGTATCAGAATTTTGAAATATCATCGAATAAATAATGAGGATGAACTTCCGAAATTGTTTCGTTAAAATTTCATGAAGTTGCGCTTTAGTATTTCTATTCATCCCCATAGAAAGATGCTAAGATATTTTTTGCAAAAGAAGAGAATCATATTTTCCTAAATTGTTTTAATTTGATTGTTGCAATTCTAATATTTATCACTACAAGTTTAATACTATTCTAAATTAAATCGGTAACTCTACATATGTATATCAATACAGTTGGTGATTTATTAAACTGTCCTTTATGTTTGTTCTTTGTGTAAAGAACCTCCTTCATTGTTTATTTTTTCAGTAATTTTAAACAGCTTGCAATATTCTTTTTGGATTGGAATGAAATACTGTTAATTAACAAAATGATTCATTTTCTATTTATTTTCTTCCTTTAAAATATTTCTATTTTTAATTGGAATGTTTTCATAAGAGTTTCAATCAGAGTTCTCATCGGGTGCGAATTTTATCCCGAAATCAGAACTGAATTATTCAAATAGTTCTAATGAACCTGACCCGGTCAGAAAGTTGTCTTTTGCTGAGACCTGAAATAATAAAATAACAGAACCAATTCTTAACCCAAAATCGGCCCGAGCCTGAGAAATCTGCCATGTACCCAATCAACATACAACCAAAAAGTTTTATAATTCTTTACCAAGTTATAAAGGACAAACACTTTTTATAAATTTTCAAGCAATTTTCTTCAGGCTTATGAAATATGGAAATCCTGAGATATGGACACATCTTTTGGTGAATGTGCACGAACGTATTGTTGAAAAATGTACTAAAGTTTATTGCTATGGCTAAAATGTTTCAAAGGATTTATGATTTTTTATTGAAAATTCTAATTTTTAAAAAACTTAAATTCTTGCCATTCATACTTTTCAATTAATCAGGAGGACGAAAGCCCATGAGAGCAACAACTAACCATATCATTTCCTTTTTGGCGCTTTTTAACTTAACACAATAGCCCGCCTCAATAAGCCCTTGAGGCTTAAAAATATTTGAGAGGGCCACTCTTCGTGTGTTGGTTTTTCGCCAAACCAAAGGAAATTCATAGGTGATTCAGGTTAATGTCATAGTCTAATTATTCGTCTAATATGTCGAAATTAAATGCTTGTGAAACTATTTGCTAAAATAATAAAAAGAAAAATACCCATCCAACTAAAAAAAAACTAACAGAATCGAATCTGAAAGTGATGCGAGCTTGCGAACTCTGGTTTCAATAACTGCTACTCTTTCTGTTCCAAAATAACTGCTGCATTTGATTTAAAGATTAAAAATTTGCAGGAATATAAGCCATTCTCATTCTGATTTTTGCAATATAACCTGGGGAGCATAGCCTTCAGAAAATGTAAATTGTTTTGTAAAAATTATAATTGCGGAAAGACAATCATTATTGAACTTTGACCCGATGGGCTCTCCTACATCAGATTTTGGAACACTTCTTGATATCTTCAGATAAAGTAAACAAGGTTAGAATGTGTGGTGCAATTATTTCCTCATAATTTGTAATCTATTTGCCACTACAATTTAAGAGAAAATGAGTGACTTTCACACCTCTTAATTCACACAAATCACCAAATGAATCACTTATAGCACCATAAAAATATACTGGAAACATAAATTTATTGAAAAACAAAATAAGAAAAGGTTCTAAAACGCTTATAAAAGGTAGGCAAAATTTCAAAGATTAAGCAAAGGCAACAAATATTGGTAATCTTTTAGAACCGTTTCCAATTTATATTTTTCAACAAATTTATGCTCCCAGTATGTTTTTTGTTTCTAAAGTATTCGTTTGGGTGATTTGTAGCCACCCAAAACTCCGAAAACAACCTAAATAATTGTACCACACATTCTAAGATTTCTTACTTTATCTGAACATATACAGCGTCCCAAAATCAAATGTAGGAAACCCCTGCGGGTTGAAGTTCAATAATCCTCTTTTTCCTGCGCTTTAAGTTCCTCATAACCTTTTCTTAATTTTCTTCAAAACAATTTTACATTTTCTGAAAGTTATTCTCCCCAAGATTATGTTGCAAAAATCAGTATGAGAATCGCATATTTTCCTGCAAAGATATTAAGCTTTAAATCACCTGCAACAGTTATTTTGGGGCAGAGTTAGTAGTAGGTTTGAGTTTTCTTACATTTTATCTCAAGCTATTATACATGAGCAGTCATTTAATTAATGTCATTATTTAATTATTGTTCTTAAGTTATTAATGAGATCAATTCGTTCAAATTCAAATTTTCTTATTTCACATATAAGAAGGGCAACGATATTCCGCCTTTTATCGCCCCTATCCCGCCGCCCTTTTTCCGCCCATATCAAAAACATTTTACAACTAATATTTATTGTAAATAATGAGTATTTACAATGGTACAAATGAAAAATTAATATTCAAGCTGAAAATTTCTATCCTTTGCGAGTAATTTCCCCAGATTTGCTTAAGAATTTAGATTAATAAGTCTTGTGTAATTCGTTGGAAATTTCATAATCATCGGTAATGATTTTTCCGTATGACTTTTTATAGCATCAACAGTTTGATTTAGATTTCCTACTATTGCTGATCTCGTGAATTAACTTCCTTTTTGATTTGGCAGCATATTCATTTCTAGTGCTTTCGTTGTACGTCTTGCGATTTTCAATGTTGGCGACATTTTTAGCCATTTTTATATGCAGCAAAATTACAGTTAGAGAATTTTTAAAATGTATAAATACCATATTTTTTCACGAATCAAAGTTTTACAAGTTTCAGTTATCCAATGTTTACTATAGGAAGATTTGTTTGAATTTCTTCTGATAACTTTTTTTTCTGGGCAAAATTTGTTAAGATAAAATTAAAAAATTTGTTGCAGAATACACTGAAGGCCAATTTTCTGAAGAGACTGCCCCAATTTAAAATTATTTATGTCATCAGTAGACAAATAACGGGTTTTTATCCATTTAGTAGAATTTTTAGTAGATGAATCACATTTAGAAAACTCGACAGATGTAAAGCAGTGGTCAGAAAAGGACATTCGGATGAATAGAAAATATAACTTAATAACGATGAATGAGAATTGAAAGCATAAAATTGCTGATCCATTGTCTATTCCATAGGGAATAACTGTAATGACACCATAAGAAGCACGCCTGCATTGGACTCAGAGCTGCAACCGTGTTCTTGCTGTACCGTGCTGTCCTCATAATTTATTGAACAGACTAAGTGTCTCAAGCTTATAGATTGTATTTTCTAGTGAACTTTCATTGCATGCAAGCCCTGTTTAGAGTAAGAATATCAATGAATTACACTGATAACAACGATTTATAGATAATAAAATTGAATTTAGATTTAAAAATTATTAACCAATCTGTGCATTTAAGGTTTTTATCACCTGCATGAATGGTCATAACAAAGAGTATAAACTCCCCTCATGTGAATAGAGTGCAAATTGCGTTTGATATGCAAATGCTGGCACTTTATAATCTGTTAGTTGTTCATAGGACGCAGTATACTTGCTTTGTAATACCTCATGTGTGAATGCACAACAGGTCTCTTCACCTAAATCCCACTTAAAAGTTACCACTCCTTCCAATTTAAATCAATCAAAAAATAAAATGTCAAGTAAATTATTACAACGGAAGGATGGAATGTATCGCTAAAGAATACAAAAAATTAGTATAAAATGTAGAAAAAATTATTAAAAATATTTGTGGCAATAATGCAATGATATATTGATCACCTCTCAATCTCAAACAAAAATGAGATTATTCTGCAATGTTTTATTGATTATGAGACCATGATTGTTGAAAAACAATTTTCAAAAATATTAAGGTTTTTAAATCTTCAACAAAACTCTTGCCTAAAATAAAAATATCAAGTATTCCATTATATGAAGGTGTGATTATTTAAAAAGAAAATGATATTAAGAAGAATCTTCTTCAAACATTTTAAATAAAAACAGATTTTATAATATAATGAGTCAGTTATATTGGTTTCTTCAAACTTGAGTTTGATCATTTTAAATAATAAATTAGACTTGGAGTTACAAATTTTAATAGAAATGAAAAAGATAAATATAGTTATCGAAGCTGTTTCAATTCTAAAAGTCATAACAAGAGCAATTACAAATATCAATATTAAAAACAAATATAAATAGATGTACCAATAATAAAATGATATCATTTCATTAAAGCACTTAAAATAAAAATTTGATACTAATAAATGTAAAATAATATAAATAAACATTAACTTCCAATGTATGGTAAACAAATTTTTAATAAATTTCGTGATTTAATACGCAATTCAGACTTAAGCTCAATTGTTCGAACAACACAAATTTGGTTAGAACTCATGATTATCAAGTATAAATTTAAACCTATTATTTATTACTAAGAATCAATGGCGTACACAGGGGTAGCTAAGCTATCCTAATTTTTTTTCAAGGTGACCAAAATAATTCAACGTTCCCTGGTTATATACCGGTAATATTTCGCAAAATTCATTAAAAAATATAAGATTTATTTAACTCTGTCCCAGTTAATAAGTATACCGGTTTTTTAGGAAAATGAGGTAGTATGATAAAAACACGTGTATAATTTCAAGTTTTGATTTTCATTTTTTTATAATATGCACAAGATCTTAAACTATCAAATGCGAGCCAAAACCATGGTATTTACGCGATAATAAAACCCCAATTATTGATATAAAACTTTACTTATTAACTGGCACAGAATTTAATAGCTCTCTATCATGAATTATATATTTTGTCATCTAAGAAGGTTTTTAAAAGGAAATCTAACTATAACTCAAAATATTGTGGGGCTGGATTCTTATTCCTCCCTCTAAGTTTTTTCACCTCCCGAATACATTACTACAAGAACTTGGTATTCTGAAGCTGATCCACGTACAAGAATAAAAGTCTGCATTTGGCATAATCGCAGAACACAAGGAAAGATTGAATATTTGCGTGTCAAGTCAATGGCTATCAAAAGCATAGCGCCCGGATAAGATAATATCCTACAAAATATCTGTTTACTTTAAAAATTCAAATTTTAAATAGGTTTTAAGATATCCCCCCCCCAACCAGGACAGAAGCATTTGGATACTACTGACTGAGCAGCCATAAATCCTTTTAACATTCATTTAAAAATATTTCGTTAGGCATATTCTAAATTTAGTTTGCGTTCAATTTTGACAGCACTGAATTCGGTCAAATGAAAATTCATAAATCAGCAGTCATTTTGTAACACACTTTCTAGATTTTTATTAGTATAGTCTACAACACTCACCACAAAAAACTAAAATTTAAAGTTTTTTCCAAATACCGAATTATAAATTTTGATACAAACTCAAAAACAATGTATATCAAAATGGCTAATTTTTTTCATTACAAATAAATCAATTTGCACTTTCTATACATAGTGTAACAAGATGTTAAGTCGGGCTCATTGTACTTATAATCAGAGTCCTTAAGCGGCATAGCACATTGCAGATGCAGCTGAAATTTCAACTTTGAATAAAATCTGAAATATTTTATATACATGAGGAATTGGAAATTTAACTTCATTAGTGATTCTCTTGAAGGATCCTGTACATATCCTCTTTGCAAATCCATTAATTACATCAATTACATAAGTTAATATTCCGAAAAGTCAATCATATTGTTTTTCTAAAACCAGTAAGCCCACTATCAGATTCCATTTTCTTTTGATTGGTGGTGCTTCTAGGTCGTAATCTTCTGAAAAATTAATACGAATCTTGTACAGCTTCCTGAAGTATTTTTTCGACCACATACCGTTTTAATCTAATTACCAATTTTATACTAAGAATATTTCCAAATGAGTTTTACAAAAAGCTATGTAATTTCAGATAAATTTTTTAAGTTGTTAAAATGTTATCATTAGAAATTGGAGGTCATAGTCCTAATAAAGTTAAAATTCAAAAGTAAATTCATCACAAATATAATCCACATTTTCCAGATAAAAAATGGTTCCTTCAATCAGTAAGTTTTGCTTCATTTTCATTTTGTTGTTAGCATTGTATATGATATTAATTTAATTTTTATTTTCACTCTATAGGAAACAACCATTATTGGTCCAACAACGGCTTACTGCTGGCACCCCTGGCCAACAATGGCCACTCATTTGTCATTCATTTGCCAACCATAACCAACAAAACAAAAAGTTTTAGGAATCTTAAAATTCCACAATTTTACAAAAAAATTATTATATTATTGTATATAACATAAGAATTACATTAAAGTTTGCTTTCAATTTTCAAAAAGTATTATTTATCAGTTTCTCATAGCCAATAATGGCCCATTAATGGCATTGCTAGATCAATCTGCCATCTAGCGAACAAATATGAATTTAATAATTTACAATTATGACTGATCAAATTTAATTTTCATAACAAATGAATTTACTTAACCTTTTGTATTTGATAGCACAATTTACTATGCCAGCTCTTGTTTTTATGAGCACTTTATAATGAATTCAATTGCTGTAGCAAGATGTTCCATCTTAAGTATAATATGCTATACACATTTCAACTTAACCAGGCGCGTATTGAGGTATTTTAAACGCGGGAGGCAAAATTCTTATCAGAGACATATAGGCCTAGGTAGTTTTTTCACCCTCTTAGCATAATACCGCATTCGCCTGTGCATAAATGATAAATAAACCAAAAAGACAGACGGAGTTAATAAGAATAAATACTACTTTTTTGCACTTTATGTCAAACAAAAAGACTGTTCATCAATACATCGATCAGATCGGATAAGAATGAGTTGAAATTAGCCTGCCCAAAGAGGGGCAGGTGCAAGGCCCTCCAAAATACGCCCCTGGCCATAACTCAATCAAATTATAAGTTGCAAATTACAAATCATAATATAACATTGGCCATAATCAGTAAACTGCTGGTGGGAAACATGCAATATTTGTGACCACTGATGCCATCAGTGGCCCACATTGGTGGACCACTAGCGGCATCAGTAGCAAACTTAGTAATCAATAATCAATCAGCAGATGCTTGCAAATAAAAGTCACTTCATTATTTTGATTCCTAGTTCTTTTTAATATAATACAAGGAACTGCGAAAAGATATTTTGAAAATTTTAATTTGTAGAAATTATGATATACCTGCTAAATGTATTTTAAAAATAATTTATTCATAAACATTTGGACACTTGAAATTAAAGTTATATAAAAAAGCTACCCTTGAGCAGAAGAGATTTTTCAAGACTTAAGATAGTCTTATTTCAAAATTGTACCTAATTTTGAAATTAAAAATTTTTGTTAAATTTGACAGATTTTTATGCTTATCGTTATCATTTATAAACAAAACATTCTTTCACATTTCCAACAAATGTTAGTATTAAACATGCGTGACAGGATCTCAAAGGTATCCTTCTGTCCTTTATTGGGTGTGTGTTTTTTTAAACAACAATGTTTGAACTGCATAACAATATAAAATGTTTGGTTTTGCATATAAAAGTTAATGCTATAGTATCACAAACCTACTGTTTGCCATCAATGGCACATTAATGGGCCATTATTGGCTCACCAATGGCCCATTATTGGTCCAATAATGGATGACAGTTGGCAAACATTGTTGGGCCAGCGGTCATTTGCCACCAATGGCCAATAATGGCACCAACAATGGCCCATTAATGGATCAATAATGGAATGTTTGTTAACAAACAAATTGGAAACACATAGAACAGATATTGCGTGTTTTTCTATCTCGAGATGTTTCGCAAAGGCAACATCTCGAACGTTTCAATGATATTGCAGTCAATTGTTGATTACGTTGTGTCGCAATATATCCTAACGCACGTAAACTTTTTGTTGAGGAATTTGTAGCTGGTTCATGGTCGCTCTATTAACTAATTTGAGTGTAATTCCTGGCCAAGTGATTTTAAGAAGATCTTTTATGAAATTTGCCATGCTCAAAATTTGAAAAAAGTGCTTAAATATTACAAAATACATTCACTCCAGAAACATTTAAGCAATTATAAAAGTAAGCCAAAGGCCATTTGTGAGTAAGTTTTCGTACGCTGTAATAATATAACACATCTGGTCGATAATGTTAACGACTCCTTTGGTTTTTTTGTATAATGAAATGATTTTTGGCTTGCGACAGTTTCATCAACTGCATTTCCATCGTCCATACTTGATAGCAAAAAACTAATTTATTTTGCATAGCCTTATAGCTCACCAAGAGTGGCATGTCATGAAAGCAAAACTCGATGAGCCGACATCACGTCCAGCTAATATCTTCAAACTTGCCGGAATTTCCTTGTGATGCTTCCTCAATGTGCCAACTAATGAAGTAATTTTTGAAACAGATGTTCTGCCAGAACAGCCGAATTAAAATAATTGTCCATTGCAATATTGATGCCACTGTTACTGTATGGTTGCATAAGTTTTCTTCCCAACATCACTAGCTAAATCGACACGTATTCTGTTGGGTTCAATTCGCCCAAGATAAGTATACCATTCAGGAAGTAATGGGGTTCACAGTTGCACACAAAAACAGTTTCATACCATATTTGTTGGGTTTTGTTCGTAAATATTGTCTGAATGCAACACGACCTCGGAATAGTATCATCTGCTCATCTATGCATACAAATGGTCTAGGTTTTCAAGATTCACAACAATTAGCAATAAATTTAGTCCAGATTTGTCAAGAAATTCACTACTTGCTTGTTGGGATCGGTCGTCAAAACGAAGCATTCGACATATCCATTACAAGAAATTCTAGCACAAATTGTTGTAGCCCTCTAACCGCAAAACAAAATGACGCAATCAATTACATGATAATAAAACATACTTGAAATGAATATTGTTTTCTTTCTTAAAAAGCAATTCTAAACTCGAAATAATTTCGAGCGCAGGTGGTGTAGTGGTAGCATAGCAGCCTTCCGGGTTCGACTCTGACTTGCGCAATTTTTTTATTTTTTCATTTTGTCTTGCATTGTATTTTTAATTCAAATTATGCATATATATATATATATA